>CM042217.1:24337649-24422649 GCA_023566465.1 Cottus gobio | reverse complement strand
CACTCGCCTGACGTCATCTTTTTTATCAATTTAAACTCTTTCAGGCAAGTGAATAATATCAGACTGAAAGCATTACGACCACACTACAACTGTTTTGTTGAAAGATTTGATTTGAAAAACTAACCAAAGTACTATCGATACAAAACATGTAAAAAAGTACAAAAATCATTGTTGAAAAATGACTTTATAATGACAATATTTGATTTGGCACTGTGGAATGATTCAGAATCCAAAAAGATGGCATCTTATGTTCAAGGCATTGAATTCACATTGAGGTGATTACATGGTTTACAACCTTCATTGAGACTCTGGAACAGCGATGGCACTCATCTCAAAAAGAATGAACACAACAGTACTTTTCCCTTCTTTAACCTCAAATACAATGAAATGCAGGTCTGTTGGGAAAAGGGAATGTTTTTCTGACCAGAGACAAAACAATAAGCTGCAGGTTATCAATCTTTCTTTTGGAAAAATAAACTGTTGCAGTTGACCTCAAATTGTAGGAAACTAAGACTGCAGTGAATGTCCTTCGTTTTAAAGGTTTTCATCTCTGCCACAGTGATAAGAGCCTCTTGTCCCCTTCACACCTCCTTTGCTGTTGAAGTCTGTACCAGGTTGTCTGAGAAGTGGTCCAGCTGTGACATGAACTTTGATTGCGATATAGAAAATAGTTACTTGTTTATTATAGTTACTACCATAAAGGGATGTAGGATTACTAGCCAATTCAAATTGTGCAGCCATTAATAATCAAAATTGTCAATACATACATATTTACTAACTTCACTCTGCTGGAACAAGGCAGACCATCTGTTTTTGAACTCCCCTATCATGGGCCTCTGCTTGACGATGTCTAGACTGTGGGAGAATGTCTTTTACATTTTTTATCATCGGGAGGGGGGGTGGTCGGGCGACTGTGGCTCAGTGGTTAGCAAGTCAGTCTTTCAATCAGAGGGTCGGTGGTTCGATCCCAGGCTCCGGTTGTCCATGTCGTTGTGTCCTTGAGCAAGACACTTAACCCTAATTGCTCACCGTTGCTGTGTCTACGGTCTACTGTATAGCATGTAAGTCGCTTTGGATAAAAGCGTCAGCTAAATGTAATGTAATGTAATGTAATGTAATCACCGCCTCATTGTCCCGTTTTTTCAGTTCAGACAATAAAGCAATTATCTCATTCTCCAAGCTTTCTGTTGTTTCACCTTTTGGGTGTAGTGGAAGGTAGTTTACTTCAGCCTTTCTTGGTTTCTTGATGTTGGCTTCAGCTTTGCCTTGGCCTTCTCGTTTGTGCTTTAACGAGTTCACACGAATTTCCGGGTGTCCAAGTCGCCTGAGCTTTGTTCGATAGTTTTGCATTTTATACTTTAGTGACTGTTTCCATCCCCAAAATCCTGTCTTGGACCCCAGCTGCCCCAAACAAGGATGGGCCCTCGTCAAAGCTGCTTCTACTTCTTCACACTGATAGTCTTTAGGGTATTTTGTGTATTTCATAATTTCTTGGGCTAGGCCATCAAGGATGATTCCTTTCAGCTTTAGGGCAGGGCTGAAGTATGTCCCATTTGTCTCAAACTCTGTATTCCATTGTTAACTCGTTGAAGTCAGCATCCATGTATTGCAAACGGAAGTCCTCTTTCAATTGAAAGAACATCTTTATTAGCATCGCTTGCCACTGTCCTGGAACTTGAGTAGCGATTGCCACTGACTCACGCCAACCCTTCACTGACTTGCCGCTGGGTCGTCGCTGTCCTGACGCCTTGCTGACGCCTTGCTGACGACTGCCACACACTAACTGACGTCTGGCTGACGACTGCCACACACTAGCTGACGCCTGGCTGACGACTTCCACACACTAGCTGACGCCTGGCTGACGACTGCCACACACTAGCTGACGCCTGGCTGACGACTGCCACACACTAGCTGACGCCTGGCTGACGACTGCCACACACTAGCTGACGCCTGGCTGACGACTGCCACACACTAGCTGACGCCTGGCTGACGACTGCCACACACTAGCTGACGCCTGGCTGACGACTTCCACACACTAGCTGACGCCTGGCTGACGACTGCCACACACTAGCTGACGCCTGGCTGACGACTGCCACACACTAGCTGACGCCTGGCTGACGACTGCCACACACTAGCTGACGCCTGGCTGAAGACTGCCACACACTAGCTGACGCCTGGCTGAAGACTGCCACACACTAGCTGACGCCTGGCTGACGACTGCCACACACTAACTGACGTCTGGCTGACGACTGCCACACACTAGCTGACGCCTGGCTGATGACTGCCACACACTAGCTGACGCCTGGCTGATGACTGCCACACACTAGCTGACGACTGCCACATGCTCGCCACTGAGTCGTCGCCGCCAGTGATCGCACTCGCTGTCTCTCTACTGTAGGCTGAAACCAACCTTTGCGGTGTCAGTTACAGGAAAAGGTGTCAGGTGAAACATGCACACTCATAGGGTTGTCCTGCTTCATTGACCCTTTATAGAGGAACACTTAGACTTGACAAGTATAGAACCGCTCTATGACAATGATCTACTTTCATTTGTCACTACTGTTAATATTTTATTATCCCTTTCTTTCTTGTTTCTGTCAGGGATCTCCAAAAAGGGACAAATTGGTTCATTTTTGCCTTGTTTAATTTGGTTCAACAAATGTGACTATTTGTTGAGACTTAAACAACAATCTCTTTATTGGTGTATTTCCAATATGTTTTTAAAATCTGTAATCTAAAAAACGGATTCGTTAGTCGGCATAACAAGCTTTAATTAGTAAATTGAGGAGCCTAGAATAAAAAGGTCAACAAACAATCCTTCTATGGTCTATGGTACGAATAAGTCCATGTGTTGCTTCAACTTGTGGGTAGGGAATGCTTTAGGATTACTAATGTAGCCTAAAAATATTATTACTGAGACTAAAAGGCAGTTTGTTTTTAACGCTTTCTTCTTTCGTTTGCGCATGCGCGAGAACTCCCTCCTCCCTCCCTCAAAGGTTGCTGTTGACAACCGGCGCTTACAGAAAAGTCCAAATTTAAATCTGATTTTCTGACTGCTGAAGTTTTCTCACAAAGGCCTTTTCTCTCAAAAACCCGTCACGTTAAAGTAAATGTTGTTGCGCTCCGGTGGATTCAGGTGAGTTATCTTCCGGTTAAAATGCTGTCGACATGCAACGGTGTCGCGGCAGCACCGGGGCGAGAAGGTGCGGAGGCGGGCGCAGAGAGCCGGAGCGACGGTCAAAGGAGAGCCCCAGGGCTCGGGGTTCAGGAGTGGCCTGATGGATCCACATACGAGGGAGGATTTGTGAACGGATACAAACACGGCAAAGGGAGGTACAGCTGGAGCAATGGAGAGGTAACGTTCATGACATATTTGACTATCTCCTGTCGGTTTTTCCTGAAGTCTGAAGTCACTGTTTCATGTCCCTGTCTGGTCCTTTGTGTAGTTCTATGAGGGCTCTTTCTACAAAGACTACAGGCATGGAGGTGGACTCTACTGCTGGCCCACAGGCCACACGTTCACTGGCAAGTTCTATCTCAACAGAAAGGAAGGGTATGGAAAGCAACTGTTGCCTGACGGAGCCACTTTTCAGGTTAAATGGATAAATAGATATATGACATGATAGTTTGCTTTAGTTTTTTTTTTTTTATATCAGTAAATAGCCATCAACATCTCCCCTCCTTTCAGGGTTTGTACCACGCTGACCAGAGGTTCGGGCCAGGTGTGGTTGGTTATCAAGATGGACGTGAGGATGTGGGTCTGTGGCTCGGAGAGCGCCTGCTTAGGCTCTGTACCTCTGTAGAAGAGGGCTTTAGACTGAAGAACTTTCCTGAATATGCTGCCTACATGGACCCAGCTGCCATCACAATTTCCCTAACGCAGGTACATGATTGACTACTTTCTCACCCACAGATGAATATGTATGCTGGGCTAAAAAATCTTAATTGCCCATGCTGGACAACACTGTATAAGCAAAACATTGTTGTACCAAGAGGATACACCTAAATCATGGAGACTTTCTTCATGCAAAATGTACACGTTCATATATAAATTAAGATTTTGAATTGACCTCTCTGTTCCTCTCCAGCCTCCCACTAGTATTCTACTGCCAGAAGCCAGAGCAGACTCTGAGGTTTAAAGTGCAGCTTTCATAAACATCTATGAATATGAGCTTTGTGCTATGATATATATGAGCTTTACCCAAAACCGATCAATTAATTCCCCATCCTCCTCAGGTGGATACGGACAGAGATCTGCGGTCAGATGATTTTATCCTTCCCCCCGGTATGGAGAGTTACTCAACAGATGGGGATCACTTGCCGCTGCCCCCTGGCCGAAGGAAAGAGCTGGATCAGCACTTCTATGGAGAGCTGTGGGAGCCAGATGCTTATTCGCACCAAGGCTATGAGCGAGACCCACTCGCCTCTCTGCCCTTAGAGCCCTGCATGCTGGCTCACATGCACAAACACAGGTAAGACATGCATCAAAAAGTATGGTTTGGGTATTGTCCCAAAAACACATTTTGTTGGCAAACAGTAAGGAGTGAAAAAAAAGACATACATGTACAAGTGTGTACAGTTTTGTAAATAAGCTGAAATAATATTTGTGTGAGTGTAATTTGTGTGTGGGTCTCCCAGACTACAGGCTGGAAATGTGGGCTGGAATGTGGCAGCTGTTCTGGCTTTGAACAGGGACAGTTTTGGTCCCAAAGGGCCTTTGGAAGTCAGTTCAGAGTTGTTGATCCAGCATGCCTCCAGAGGAGAACAGCAGGCGGTGTCACAGATCCTCCAGACCGGTTTGGTCCACTATGATGTCACAGATTCACAGGGACACAGTGCACTGATCGCTGCCACAGTAACACTTACTTATACTATTTGTTGGCCGATAGTGTCTTGATTAGTTTTTTCACTCATTTGATTGTTTTTTTACATTATAAAATTGTATATTGTACAATACACACAAAAAAAACATGAATACAAGTTTTTCTTATGTTTCCCTCTGTGACTGTTTCATTCTTTTTCTTGTACCTGTCAGGTAAACTGCCATAATGATGTAATCCATCTTTTGCTGGATATGGGTGCCGATGTTGACAAGTTGAATTGTGACGGCATGTCTGCCCTGGCTGTTTGTCATATCCTCTACTACCCTTTTCAGTCTCTGCACTCCATCTTGGTGGAGACACCCTCCAAAACTCAAGTAAGATTTTCCCGAATGTTTCCTCGTAACTTCTCGATCTGTAGTTCACATGCATGAAACCGTGCATTGTACAGATACATTAAATTAAACCACTTACACTGTAATCTGTCATCAGGGTTTCAGGTCTCCATCTGCATGTGGGAACAGTCCCCAGATCAGCCAAGTGGACTGCACCACAGACACACCCAGGTTTAATAACACATCTCACCATTAACACAACCCTAAGCAAATACACCAACCAGCGTCACCTACAGTATCTGATCAGTAGGAATTGAGAGAAGCAAAGTCCCTGATAATGGTCTTGAAAATGTTGTATCCATAGTCACCTCCTACAACAGTGTTCCCATCCTTTGACCAGTTATGTCTAAAAAAAAAAGTAGATGTATTAATTTAAGTTTTCAATTTATTTTGGTATTTTCAGAACAGCAGAAAAACAAACCGAGCATATCTCACAACACAGCAGTAACGTATCTCATAACAGCGAGCTCATCGCTGAGCGTTGGGCTGGCATCAATGAACCTGAGATCCCTACAGACACCGGAGACCCACAGGAGGAGGAGGAGGGAAACGAGAAAGAGGGAGAAGGGGAGGAAAGAGGCTACAAGGAGACAGGAAGAGAGGGAAAGGTAAGAGAGAAAGAAGAGAGGAGCAGAGGGGTGGATGAGAATGAGAGCAAAAGGGAGGAAAGAGAGGTAGATAGCAGATGCGATCAAACATGGGAACGTGGGGTTAAAAAGATGGAAAGAGAATTTAAGAAGGGAGAGGTGTCTGGTGGTACAAAAGAAACCGGGTCAGAAAAAGAGAATATTGAGGTAGAGGAAGATGCAGAGGAAAGAGTAAGGAATACGCATGAAGAGGATGTAAAGGAAAGAGAGGAGAGAGGTGTGGAGCGAGTCATTCAGGTGTCGGATGGCCACATTGCACTGGGCGGCGTACAGTGGAAGGAATGTCGTGCTGAGGAAGCAGGAAGAGTTGAGGTATACAGCACAGAGATCTCATCATCAGTTTAACTTTTTTTTTTTTAACTCACTGTTTACTCAACTCTGTCTGCAGCAGGGCAAAGACAAAGAACTGGGCTCAAAAGCGACCTTGGACTCTGCCTGCTCCGTCAGCAGCTATAAGATCCAGGTCACAGATGAACTGATGCAGCGCTCAGCAGAGGCGCTGAGTCACACCGGCTTCCCTCATCGCTCGGACACACAGGAGACTGTACGCAAAATGGCTTCCATGAAAACCGAGTCAGTTCTGTTTCCCTCTATACTCTCTTTTCTTGTGCCGTCTGTTCTGTTTTGGTTTCCCTGATTTTGTTTATGTGACTGTCTGAGCAGACACCGTGTTCGTTTGACCACTCTGAAACTGTTGCTGGAACGGGGAGCTGACCCCAACGCATCCAGGGTCCCCATGCCGGTTCTCTTTTTAGCCATTATGGCAGCTGACGTTGAGGCCGTCCGGAGACTGCTGCTGTATGGAGCTCGCACTGACATTCCCCTTCCTCCTGAGGTAGAATTTTATTTTTTTGTAAAACGTTTTTAGTAGTGTCACACGATACACATTTGTTTACCCACAGAGAATCCATAAACATGCACAAATCCCCTTCATCCTCTCATCCTTGTTGCAGAGGAAAGGCAGGTATCCCCTGCATGTAGCTGCAGCACTGCCAGGTCCAGCAGGCCCCAGGATCACAGAGTTATTGCTCCACGCTGTCACTGACCCCGACGCACGAGCATGCGACCAGAATGAGATCTGCGAACGAGATACGGTCTGCCGCTTTCTGTCCTTGACACCTTAGAATTACTATTTACGGTGAGGGTGGAACTGGTATTGGTTTCAGTCTTAGATCTTTTTTTCCTTTACAGATAATCATGGAGACCCAGGAATCAGTGAGCACCAATGAGAGCCCACTTCTCAAAGAAGGAGGCCGAACGGCGCTGCACGTGGCCTGCCAGAGAGACAGCGACTATGCGGTCAGTACATAGTGTACGAGCACCATCCCTGATAACACATGATACTATTGACTGTTCAAATCTGTAGCATGTTACAGACATGAGAACCAACCCTGTTGAGTATTATTCACCCAGTCTCCCAGAATGTCAAAGAATACATGTTTCACACACACACACATGCATTGTGGCTATGAGTATGATATTAATTTTATTTTGAACGGCATGACTTACAATGTTTCATGAACAATGCAAAGTAATAATCTGGCTCAGCATTAAGTTTAATAGCTTTAACAACAAGAGGATATAATTTATTGCAAGGCAGAAAAACACAGAATTCATTAGGTTTGCTCACAATATTTTTATACTCCATTTAAATAACTGTCTATTTTTTTTTATGAAGAATGCCAGCAAGGTGGTAGCCCTCCTGCTCTCCAACAGAGCCAGCACAGACCTCCTCTGGAGTGGCCACTCACCTTTGTCCCTGGCTATAGCAAGTGGCAACGACCTGGTAGACCACACACACACACACACACACACACACACACACACACACACACACACACACACACACACACACACACACACACACACACACACAGACTCACACATAGATGTATACTGTACAACCTGCTCCTCTTCCCTCCCATAGGCAGTGGAGGAGCTGTTGAATGGAGGCGCAGATCCCAACATCCCCCTGGGCCGCGGGGTGGGAAGCGCCCTCTGTGCCCTTGCCAACGTCAACTACCACCTAGGTGGCAACAGAGCTAAGCTGGTACACACATACGCACACATACACAGACACTTAGTCATGTATGTAGATGGGAATGATTGACAGTCAAACTGGGGAGAGAAGCATGCAGCTGCCTAATAAATTGACATGTTGAAACATTTATTTTTTCTCATGTTCACTCTTGCTTTTGGAAGCACTTGTTTTTGTTTTACAGGTGTGCAAAGATGATTTTTTCCCCCCTGGGAATGTGAATGTGCACATACAGATTTATAACAACACATTTAACTTTGTTCTTGATGACTTCAAATGAGTCACAGTTGATTTGACTTAAAAAAACATGAATTGAAGTGATTGTATCCATCAAAATTACAGTTGTCAAAATAATTAAAGTAGTAGTTTAAGTTGTAGCAAAAAGCCATCTCTGTATTTAGTCATTTGAAAGTATACGGTTGAATTGTGTGTATTTGTGTGTCTTTGATGTAGTTGGGAAGGTTAGCTAAAGCTGGTGCCGACATCTTGATGCCGGTTATGGTGGGTAATGTTGTGGGAACTGCAGTCGACTATGCACACTACTCCTTCAACCAGGTAACTGTAGAAACACCGGATGCACTTCGGTTGACTGGATTCAGTCAATTACAAATGCCTTTCAGCCAGTCATACTTTTGGAAACATAAGGATTAATATTTGTTGTGTCAGGGAGTTGTTGATTCAACTTTTTTTGCAGCCATAGTTAGTGGAAGAGTTTGTAATATTTTGCCTCTGTAGACACAGAGGGAGTTGAATCAAGACCTCTTTGTGGCATTTTAAACTGTCATTATATGGTGCACACTTGCATTTGTATACAGAGAGAAAGCTTTGAGTTCTTTGTTTTGAGTGCCTATTTCTTCGTGGCATGATTTCATCTGAATAGCTGTCTGTATGTTACTATATAGGACTCACGTATTGCCAACACTCCCTTCCACGCTCTGAACATGCGGGAGAGGGAAACATACACAGAACGGTGCCAGCTGCTGAGCCTGATGGGAGATCTGCTGAGAGAGATTGCTGGCCAGAGAGAAAAAGAAAATTTAGAGAGAGAGCAGCGCCTCATGTTGAATAGTCAGTGTATATATTATATTTGTTTTAGTTTTTTTTTAAGGCAAAAACATATGACTGTTTTTGAGTTATTTGAAGCCTATGTATGTGTGCTGTATTTAAAGTACTAGGTACCAGTAACACAGAGAGGTGTGTGGACACAGGGGCAAATGCCATTTCATCAAACATGTGCCTTCACAGCTGTGAAAGTCTATCACCCATAACAGAAAAGCAGAGGTACATATACACACACATTCATGTTCATTTTGTCTCTTTTATTTTTGTACTTTATCTAATTTGTAACATTGTTTTGTCTAAAAGTCCAGAAGCAAAACCAGTAAACAGAAATCTAACGAGGAGCCTGTTTCCAACTGTGTCAATCTTGTCTCAGGAAACCAGAGATTAAGTTCTGCTATCAATGTGGGCGCTCGGTGTCCGTGAAGCTGACTCCATGTAGCCGCTGCCGCAAGGTCTTCTACTGTTCCAAGACCTGCCAACTGAAAGCATGGGATAAAAGACACAAGGGAGAGTGTATTCGGGTGACAGGTGGGAATCAGGGCCTCTCCTCCAGCAGTTAGACCCCAACAAACCCGACAACACCAGCCCCCAATCTCTACCGAAGCTCAAAACAGAAATATCACTAAATACGCGTTAAATTAAAGGACAATGTGTAACTTTTGTCATAGTGTTTTTAATCATGTAAACACTTTGTCAATCTGTCTCTTCATCTAGCATTCGCTGATGGAATCCAGAAGAGTGTTGTGTTTAAAGCCCCAAGAGGCCCCGGGCCCTTGACTGTCACGTGGAAATCCCAAACAGACCGCAGGCCCTGGAGTGTCGAGTTGAAATCCCACAGAGCCCCCAAGCCCATGGGCTCTGGGGCAGAGGAGGTCTTGGAGAGCCAAGTCAACTGGAAGGAAAACTACAGCTGCAACTGATAGATACAAACATTTCACATACTTCATTACAGCGGAAGTACAACTTTATGAACCTAATATTGCAAATAGTATATAATTTCTTATTTTGATTCTTTAAGTCAAATGATGGTGATGACAGTATGTTATAATTATTTGTCTTTGGTATATTTATACCTTTGAGTTCTCAATCGGTTATAGTATTACAATATAGTGTAACAATTGATGTCCCTATCTGGGCTAAAGCCACAAAAACACTGAATGTGCATTTACAGAATTATAATTTTGGCACGTGACTTCTTTTATATTTAATAATAAAGCTATTAAAGTTGTGATCTTAATTTACGTAATCCCTTTATTCGATCTTTGAATGAATAAATTAAAAGTGTGACATAATAAAGTTCCACTTTTCCAATCTAATAAAAGTACAGAGGTATGAGGAGATTGTCCCCTGTGACTGATCTATTATACAACATTAGATTGTTAATACTGATACAACAATATGTAAGCAACATTTTACTTCTGTAGCTGGTCGAGGTGGAATGAGTTTTAACTCAGTCTGATATTTCAATGAAACCGTCTGAGCATTTTACAGGGGAAAGGGTACAAGCCAAACAATAATTTGTAAAGGGTTATTTTAGTTAAAATCTTAATTTCTTCTGTAAAAAGTATTGAGTAGTATATAATTTTATTATTTGAGGGAATGTACTTAATAGTATCTAATAGAAAGTGCTATATACATTTGAATTAGTGTTAATAATTTATTCTGTACATTGTACATCAATGTCAATACATTTCTTGGATATTTGTAAAACGTATTAAAAGCACAAATCAAAATAAATAATACACATTTTGGTTTTCAATGTCTTTCCCATGAACTTCGTCAACAACATCATATTATCATACTTATTCGTGGAAATGCAGGCGTGTATAAAGTGATTACCGTAAATGACCCAATGCTTCCCATCGCAGTACAGCAGGGAGCAGTTGCTGCAGGATCCTGCGCCTTGCATCACACCGAGTCAACAGAGGGGGAGCAGCCTGCCATGCACACTGTCACTGAACGCCGAGGATTAAACAGGCTTTTTAACGTTACACTAGGAAATCAATTATTGTTTGCCCCGTCAAGAGCACCGGAACTGGAAAATCGTTTTTTTCAGCTTTTTTTTTTTTTAAGCAAGCAGCTTTTCTGACATTGCGAGTGGAAAGTGTAGTTTGTTGTGACTGGAGCTATGAATGCGGACATGGAGGAGCAGGAAGACGAACTGCTCGCCCTCAATAGTATATTTGATTCCGAGGAGTTCTTCCGGAATGAATCGAAATCTGCCGGAGAAATCCGAGTATCTGTTGAGCTCCCTGCGGACTTCACCGTGACTCTCAAAGAAGGTAAATAGGCTCGGCTCGAGAAATAGTATGTTGTTATTGAAATGAACAAAATAAATGTGTGGATAATTACAGCGTGTTAACTGCACAAAATGTGTTCACTAATTTGCTTGGCATGTGAATTATTACAAATAAAACTACGATTACAAGAAATGGATTTAATCAAGACATTTCGAAAAGATTTCACAAATGTCCAATAAAGTAAACCTGTAAAAATCGAGAATGAAACTAAGTGTTACGTATAACTTCAGTGTCCACATCAGGTTCTTTAAAAGCAAGAGAAATAATGTAGAAAACAGGAATTGTTTATTTGTTTCCCTCAGGTGAATCGCTCAGGCAGTATGAGCTATCATTCATTCCACCTTTGCTCCTGACCTTTGAACTACCTGAGGACTACCCATCCTCCTCTGCTCCCTCCTTCTCCCTCACCTGCAGTTGGCTCACACACACACAGGTAATCAATAGATTAGACGCCAAGCAATGTGGGTCAATTAAAACGTTATTGGTTTTGTTTACAACCTGCCTGGATCACAAATACAGACAGAAAGAGAGAGATGAATGCAGATTGCAGAGGGTCAACAAAGATTACATCAGTCTATTTGCCCTCACCTCCCACAGCTCTCTGCGCTGGGTGCTCAGCTCACCAATCTCTACCAGGCCACGGGGGGCGCTGTGGTGCTCTTCTCCTGGGTACAGTTCCTTAAAGAGGATGCCCTCAGGTTCCTGAACATCCATGCTCTGTTGGAGCTCCGCTCCGATGAACACAGCACCCAGTACGATAGCCAGGACTCATTAAATGCTGCACTCTCAGAACCAAAGAATAATCGACACACTCCAACATCAGGACCCACATATCGCAGAAGTTGCAATGCCTTAGACCTTCGGAAACCAGACATCTCCGCACCATCCTTGGACGTTGAGCATCCGATAGGGATTCTTGCTGATGGCCAAGACCCTTCAACCTCAGACTGGAGAAGCGCAGACTCGAGGGAGGCTGAGCGGACCCTCCAAACCTCAGAGATTAAGGCTGACGACCAGAATGATCTGTCCACAGTGGTAGGCAAATCAATGCGTCTCCCATCTGCTTTGTCCGATCAAAGTGTTCACGAAGATTTTCTAAATGATGGGGGCGTGTCAGCCTCATTGTTACTTCCCCCTGGGTCCTCGGACCCATTGGATCCAAGTGAACAAGGAGCCGCTTCTCTGCCAATCCACCCAAGAGAATCCCCTCAGAATGAAGGCCTAACACGCTCTGGCCTCTCGCTGACTCCGTCACAAGCCCTCCTGTCCCAGCTCTTGATCTATAATGCGGCTCAGACACAGAAGGCGTTTTCCACCACAGTGTTTGACTGTGGTGTGTGTTTTGTGGGCTTGCTCGGTTCCGACTGTGTCCAGTTGCCCGAGTGTGGCCACATCTTCTGCAAGGCCTGTCTCACCAAGTTCTGCACACTCCAGATAACAGAGGGCAATGTCAAGGCTGTCAGCTGTCCTGAGGCAGACTGCTCTGCCACCCCGACACCTTCACAGGTACAGTCTCTTCTCCCTGCCAACTCCAGCTTCTTTCTGAATCTCTTTCTGGTGCTTATGAAGTATTGAAATAAGTACTTTATTCCTTAACTTAAAGGGACAGTGTGCAGGATTTGGTCGCGGTTGCATCCAACTGAATACTCCATAAGCATATCAGATAAACTACTGTGACCTTCAGGTAAAGTAAAAACGTGGAAGGCTCTCTATAGAGTTACTGTTTTGTTTGTCCGTTCTGGGTTACTGTAGAAACACGGTCTGTGAAGAGGACCTGCTGCCTATGTACATATGAAGGGCTCATTTTAAGCAATGAAACATAGTTTCAGGTGATTACACACCAATGAAAATATAGTGATGAATACTATACTCTATTCTCGCTAATAGATCCCCTAAATTCTACTTACTGTCCCTTTAAGTAAAAATAGCAATACTGAAGTTTTAAAGTACATTCGAAGTAAAAGTTCTTTTCAAGGCCTTACAGAAGTGTACTTAAAACATAAAAAATGGAGTTCTATTATTAATTGTTTGACATGTAAGTATTCTTTTAATGCTGCTGACGCATTTTAGCTAGTTTTTTATACACTGTGTTGGATGTTTTTATCATAAAACGCATGCATCGTATTTTGTAAGATGATATGTTTTGTGTAATTATTTTTTAATCTACAAGCAACAAGTTCACTATTATAATAAATGCAGTGGAGTAAAAAACACAATTTCCTGTAAAATGTATTAGAATAAAAGTATAAAGTATCATAAAACAGAATGGCTCTCAAAACTGTACCGATGTACCACTGGAGATGGAGATGTGATTTCTGGTTTATAAATTTTTGCATCCACACCTTTGGCTTTTCTCACATGCATTTCTTGTTACGCATGCATATATGCAGAGACACTGTACACACATCATTCAACAAAGTCTTCCTTGTTTGGAAGGTGAAATATCTGGTAGGGGAGGAGCTGTTCAGCCGCTATGATCGTCTCCTGCTACAATCTACTCTGGACCGCATGACTGGTGTGTTTCCCCTATATTCTTGTTCAACTGTGGATGTATTCAAAATCTTTATCCATCAGAATTACCAGAGTTAAGAATATAGCAATTTCCCGGAAGAAGTCAATAAGCCTTTTTAGCACGTTCAATTTTACATTGCGTTCATGGAGGTATCTCTGCTCATGTCTGTTCTTGCCTCCCCTCCTCATAGATGTGGTGTACTGTCCTCGACGTGTTTGTGGTTCGGCCGTCATTGTGGAGAAATCCAGCGCTGCAGCGCAGTGCTCTGTGTGCAGCTTTGCCTTCTGTGTCACCTGCAAGAAGACCTACCATGGAACAGATAACTGTCTGGAAAAGAGGAACACGAAAATACGGGAAGCACAGGAAGCCAATGCAGAACTGCCACAGTCACAAGGTACAAGCACGTGTGTGTGCTTGGCTGTACTTTTGTGTGTTTTGTGTAATTTGTAACAAAACTCCTTGTATCTGTTGAATGCAGACTACTTCCTTTGTAAAGTAACTAGTAACTAAAGCTGTTAAATAACTGTAGTCAATTTAAAAAAAAGTCTGAAGTATAGTGCTTCAAATTTGTAATCATTACATGTGCCTCATTACATTCCACCGCTGGTTTGTGGATGTGCATCTGAAGCAGTGCTCTGTTTGTCTCAGAGGGGCTGAGTGCTCTGTGGGACGACTATGCCAGTGGCAGCAGGCAGAGGCAGCTCCTCCTGGAGAGCAGGTACGGCCGCAGCACAATGCGGGGCACTGTGGAGGAGTGTCTGAGTGAAGACTGGATGGCCTTCAATAGCAAGAACTGTCCTCACTGCTTCTGGAAAATACAGGTATTCACTTATTCGCCGATCGGCACTCATTTGCACACAAACACACAAGCACAGATGTGCAATTACAGACATGTTATCATTTTAGATGTATGTTAACATGTGTATACGTTGTTGTGTTGTGCGTTGTAGAAGAACGGAGGATGTAACATGATGACGTGCTCTCAGTGTGGACAGCTGTTCTGCTGGGCCTGCCTCACCAGACTACTATCACATCGTGGAGGCAAACACTTTGAAAATGGTGTCTGCTCTCAGTACCAATAGGCCCCTTTCACAGCTGCCTTTTTGACAGGTCATATCAGGGTAAACACAGGTTTAATTGATACAATTAATTATGGTTCTGTTTACTGTGTCACATTCATTCCAGTGAGCCAGCATGCACAATGCCAGGACTAAATACCACCTAAATGCAACCGGGCCATAATTAACGTGATTAATTATCCCTGCATGTCAAAAGGGCTTCTGGGAAAACGGCCTATACTGTCCAGCCTTGTGCTCCGAGCTACCCATACCGCCGGCCATTGGCCGCCAGCCATGGAGGGAATGAAGTAAACACATGTTGCCCATGGTATGCTGTGTTCAGTTCAGTTAGGTTTTCAAGTGCACTTTAAACAAATACCTGACATTGCAAATAAATGTGGATTTTGCAAATAGTATAAAAGAAACAATAATGATGTGGAACATGTTGCCAAATAGTTATCATCTCGACACAGTTTGAATCTGCCAGTAGTGGAAGAAGTACTCAGATCTAAATCCATAATCACTTATTCCATAATGATACATCATTATTAATTAGTTGATTTGTATTTTGTCATGATAATCTGAAGCTGCAGAGTAACTAGTAAAAGATACATGTAGTGGTGTAGAAAGTACAACATTTGTTTACAAAGTGTGGTGGTGTATAAAGTAGCATAACATGGAAATAAGGACAAGTACCTCATAACTTTATTTCATTACAACTTGAGTAAATTAACTTTGTTATTTTCCACCACTAGAATCTGTACACTATATATATTATAGGCTTTTGCTACAGAAGTGACAAAATAATTTGTTGGCGCAATTCATATACCAAAAGGTCCTAACACATACAAATACTAGTTTCTACTGAGCCTTTACAGTCATATACCAAATCACAGCATATGTATTGCTGTCATACCAGTAGAGGGTGCTAAATAACAAGAATGTCAAAAGAGTTTGGTAAGTTTACAGGAGCCCCCTTTTGGTCATAATAGGAAATGCACTTTCTATTTAAAAACATACTTTATCATTCACTATTTAATAATCGGACAATGCATTAGTGAAAACTGTGATAAGACATGCATGCGTGTTAGTCTATATACAAAATGAATAATCTATTAAAGGGAATCACAGAGTGTGCTTTCTTGTATCTAAGTCAGAGTGTACCAACGCCACATTTCATCCAGTTATGATGATGGTACCTAATGGTTCTGCAACTGATTCACATTTGTTTTATCAGTCAACCAATTTTTTCTTGGATTAATTGATTAATAGTTTGGTTTACTGAAAACAGAAACAAGTAAAAAAAAAAAAGCCAATCATAGACTGTCTGCCAGTCCAATACCCAAACATATTATTTAATTAGTTTACTATGAAAACAAGCAGATATTCACCTTTGAGAGGCTGAACCAGGTAGATTATGCTTGAAAAAATAACGTCAACAATTAATGGAGTAAAAAAATTGTTGCAGTTTACTTTTCTGTTAATTAACTTATTGATTGAGCAAATAATAGTTGCAGCTCCATGTACTAAAGGAGTCTCTTTTAAGACTCTTTCAACTTCCTGTCTTGTACTTTATGTGTGTAAAGTATTTTATCTAACAGCCTGTTATGAATTGTTCTACAAGAGTTTTACCTGTGGGAAAACGTAATTGCGATGAAGTTCTGACACAAAAGTGGGCTGTAAAATTGTAAATGTATAATATTTGAACTACAAGGTGACCGTCAAGAGCAGCAAACTTGGCAACCTTTCTGCAAGTTCTTTTTGCACTGAAGCAGTTTGCACACTTGATGATTGATGTATGATCGCACAAAGGAGAATACTTTGTTACTTTTATGTTCAAAGTAGTGTTCTGTTTTGCATTATTCTGTGTACCGTGTGATTCATTCCTGTACTGCTATTCTACTACTATCAAGTTCAATTTGAGTTTATTTCAGCAAATGTCATTCAAGTAAGTAATGTCACGGTAACTTTTGAGCATGGAATCAAAAGTTGAATTACTAAAGTAATAGATACTAGTTGCAAAGATTGCTGGGAAATATTTTATCCAGACTTCTGAACGTTAAAACATTTTAAGCACTATTCAGAAACGCACAATAAAACACATTTTAATGATGACCCGTCAAATGGCACCCTTGTTTGCCATTTTCCATCTACTCACTGATTGACTTCCTGTTTTTAAACCCACCTACCCCCTTATTCCACTGCGTTGTTCTAGCAATCTTTCTGAGACAATATTGAAAATATACAGCTATCTTTTATACAATGGCAAAAATGACTGGCTCTCTTTCTTCCAAGAAAAATCCAGTTTCCACAGAGAGGTCATCTCTTCCTCATAAATGGGATGCGATGACTGGAATTGGAGAAGTCAGCAATGTGTCTGTGGTTGTCAAGTTTGTGGTACATGTGAGATATAAAAGAAAAATGAAAAAAAGCGCTTAAAAAAAAAAGAATAACATTAGGAAACAAAGCACAGAACGTATAACCCACTTAGAAAGAAGAAAGAGACACTAAACAAAACAAAAACTTACAATCAAAAAATATTTGACTGAAGAAAACTACAGTGAGTCAGTTGAGCCCGACCAGGTAGGTGTCAGGTAACGGACCTTTTTAACATTTGGACTTTGGCACACAGGTGTAACAACAACATTACTAACAGCTGCCTTCCACTTGAACGTCTCTGTAATATAGATCTGACTGACTTGACAACGTAACCTAAATCTAAATGGGCCCCTTTGTATTTTTTGCGACAATATGTGTCAATGCAGAAGCTGACAGTAAGTAAACGGGGACCAAAGCTGTTGCTCGAGCAACAGAATGGCAATGAAAAGGTAATTAAAAGGACATGTTGATATTGCAATGATGGCTCAATTTTTTTTAAATCTTCTTTGTAGAACAGCAAAATAACAAATATAAGATATGATAAGTGACAATAGGCAAATTGCAATTCTGGTTTAGAACTAGTTGTGCCTCTTCACTGTCCATGTTATTAGTTGAGAGAACATTTACCTTACTTGCCATCAAAGAGCATGGTTAACCACTGAGGCATTCTTGAGCAATGGTTGACCTCGTTTTCAATAGTTTTGATTTAGAAAAACTCCATGGCTGAAGCTACTGTTACTGGTAGCGTTGCACTGATCCGCAGAGCAATACACAAGTTGGGATATATTTCTGTGAGCTGCTTTGCGTGTATGAAAGAGTTGTCATGCAATGATGACATTTTGCAGCGATGAAGGCCAGAAGGGTTGCACCATAACCCTTGAAGTGTGATGCTAGGGAGTGGAATATAAATATCAGTTAGCTTTCTCAAAGCTGAACCCCCAATGTTGAAAAATTAAGTAATCCCTGTGTATACAGTATCACTCAACACTACTGATATCATGGGGGTATAATCTGGCCTGAGGGGTATGAATTGACCTAGGTCAATTTATACCCCAGAGTATAAATTGGCCTAGGCCATAATATACCCGGGGTATAATCTAGCCTAGGCCCATTTAACCCCAGGTATAGTCCGGACTGGGGGTATACAATGGCCTGTTGCACCGGTACTGCCTCCTGCCATGGAGCCGGCCCCGCCCCCTGCCATGGCGGCCCTGCTGATGACCCTCCTCTCTTTCTTTCTTTCTTTCAATCATTTTATTTTCAGTTTATACAATTTACCCATTACCTCAAACTAGACAACAAAAAACAACAACAAATAAATAATAATACACAACAATAACAACTATACAAACAATCAGACAAGGACAGAAAAAACACAAATCAGACATAAATCATCATAAATCATCATCCTCCTTATTGAACCTACTATAACAATTGTATTTATATCATTCTTACCACCACTTTATTTTCAATTAATACAGGCCACATGTCGAATGTCCCCCCAAAGAAAGATTATGTACAACATGGCCCCTCCTCTCTGCCTCCGTCTGCTGTTGTGGATCGTGGTCATCTGGATCGTGGTCCATGCCTACTACTCATTACATGAATAATTTCTGTCATATTCATTGAATGTGCTGTAACTCTGTTACGTTGATTCTGGTCACATGACATCTATTGCGTCTGTCCATCCGGGAAGAGGGATCCTCCTCTGTTGCTCTCCTGAAGGTTTCTTCCTTTTTCCCTGTGAAAGGGTTTTTTCTTTTTTGGGGGCGAGTTTTTCATGATCCGATGTGATGTCCCTGGACAGGGATGTCTTATGTGTACAGACCCTCGGAGGCAAATTAGTAATTTGAGATTTTGGGCTATACAAAATAAAGTGAATTTGGATAAAAGCGTCAACTAAATGAAATGTAATGTAATGTAATGAATTGAATTAAAAACTGAATTTAACCAAAGTGTCTGACAGGAAGTAACAGCAACCTGGGTGTGTTTTCTTAAGGGTCGGATTTAGTGATTTGGGTCCGCAGACAAACAGCTTTGCATTACTTTTAACCCCTTCTCTAACTGGGTATGATATTATTAGCGGTGGTGCAATAATTAAGCCTAGTAGAAACTTTCTTTCCGAAGTAAAAGTATTCACTATTAATAGTCAAACTAATAATTTCGCACAGAAAAGGCCAGCATTTGAAAGTTGAAGAGTGAAGTGATGAGTGAAAGAAAGGCATTATCAGCACAGTCTGTTCATAAGATGTGTGAGATATCCTGCTGACAGGCAAACAAACAAACTACCAGGGGCACAAGAACAGCTTTTGTGGCAGAAGTAATATAATGAGTAAAGCTTGGCTATCAGTGCAGTGGAAACGAGGCTATTAGAGCGTCTCCTCCCTGAGAGCCAATAACAGCGTCAGCTCACAGAGTGGTTATTTCCCCCAGAGCACTATGAACCGAGCCGAGCCGTGGAAGGGAACACACGAGACACTCGTTCACAGAAATAATCATCAACTCAGCTTGGTTATTAATATCATCTGCACGTTTATTCATCTGTCAGAAAACACACAGCCTCAGTACATCAGTATATCAGTCGTTCAGGCATCCATCCAGTCAGTCAGTCAGTGGTATATTGGCATCATTGATTAGAGGCACTGTAAGTGTGCTGAGGTTTTCACAGAGGGTACACCAGTATATACTGCTTTTCAGGGGGCGCTGTTCGGGTGTTTTGGGGCCCCTGACAGAAGATGGAGGGGAGGGGTCCTGAATTCTGATAGTGTAAAAGACTGACTCTCTCTGTAGACCAGGATACATGGGCTTTCATGTGAGATAAGCCTGACCTATGTTGATTGAGTGACAAGATTAGAAATCAATACAGCTGAAGTGGACAAGCACATTCTATAAATGCAGGAAAAATCGATATTCTATTCTCTTTCTGGTCAAGAGTTAGAGAAGGAAATTGACACCCATCTCATGTCTGTCCACTAAGTATGGAGCTGGAGCCAGGAGGGGATTAGCTTAGCATAAAGACTGTAAAACATGCAGGAAACAGCTCACCTTGCTCTCTCTTCAGTAAAACAAAATCTGTTAGTTATTCCAGAAGCTAAAGGTCATATCCCACAGCCTTTTTCTTCGCTAAGTTTTGGCCCCCTAACTGAGTACTTTAAATACCAAACGTCCATCTTGGCCAAATACTTGAGCTGTTTCACTCCGAGGTTGCCAAATAGCTGCACTACATAACTCCACATGAAAGTACCTCAAAGTACACGAGTGAGACCACGAACGAATGAGATACGTATCAATTAGTAAGCTTTAAACCATAGACTGTAAATAACAAGTGCGCGTAGTCATCGTGACGTCACCCGGCGGTTTGTGGACCTCCGTTATGGACCCCCAAGTTTGGCAATTTCCGCGTCTCCATCTTCATTTTTTGCAGCCTATGAACAGAAGTTGCCGCTTGACTTTAGACTTGTTAGTTGGTAAATGTTTTTTGTCGTTTCCGCCTGTTTCCAGCTCTTATGCTATGCTAAGCTAAGCTAAGCTAAGCACCTCATGGCTTTAATTCACAGCAAGAAAATCACGGTGGCCTATCTGCCCTGGTCTGATCAGTCAAAAGGTGCAACACATAAATATGATAAATATGATACACAGCCATAACAGCATAACAGCTCCAATTTCTCACCTTGTAAACATTAGGATACACATTATTGAGAGGCAAATAATGACAATGGTAGCAAACTCTTCACTTGAACTAAACAACATAAGGTAGCATACCTTATTCCTGATTCGTTCCAATGCCCTTGAGTAGAATTAGCACAGCATACAGACATTTAAACCTCAGAAAAAAAACATTCCTGAACAGCATCCTGACTGTCATATTTTCTTTCCATGGTAGAAACATTTCTACAGTTATTAAGTATGACTTTACTCATGCACAAAATAAACCAGATACAACTTATACAGTGCAATATGTAACACGTTTCTGTCATTTACAACAAAGCACTAACGTTCAACTTATGGAGCTGAAAAACATCAGCGTTCAGATACCAGCATTGGTTAGTGGCAATGAAACCAATCATTGTCAGTGTAATATAGTTACCAGCTGTCACAGTTATCTAACATGTAAACACTGTCAGAACAAAGCAAACAGAAACAGTACCCCGGGTATTTGAATTATTTCAGTATATTACCAGACCAAACAATAACCAAACAGTCTTTCCAGAAGCATTAATGCAATCTTATCAATTCCAGTGAACACAAAGCAAATATATGTGCAGATTGCCAAAGTATTAAATATATTAACAGTTACTGGCCATACGTAGATGCCTTTATTTTCCACAGTGGTTTCTTGATTTTGTTGGCTTTCGACTGCTTAAAACATTTGTGCAACCAATGAAGATCCTTAAATGCAGAATAGTGTTTATCTGCAGCAGGACTGATATTGCTGCAGTTAGAAGCAGTTTAACGGTGGTTTAGTATGTTTTAGCCCATTACCTACATATGGTGTTTACTAAGTTATTTCAGGCTATTTCATTTATTTTTAATTACTGCCTCCTGGGTTATTTGAATCAAATGAAAATACCATTATATTGACACATTTTGAGTTGTTCCCTCTAAAACTCTGTCAAATTAACAAAATTATAACTGTCATAAATACTAGTAATGTTAATCTCGTGAAAGTCTTCCAGTGATGTTTTGTATCTTTAACCATTGGTGTGATATTTGTAATATATAATATATATTTGTCTGTTGTGGTTTTTTTCCTGAAATGCTGGGACATCTTCACCTCTGACGTCAGATGAATTAACCTGTCAAGGAACCCAAGAGCATAAATTCTCTGTTGGGACCCTATTGACCTCCCACCTCTTTCTCTACAGTGAATAGTGTTTTGTATCCGGTTGCCCCAAAATTTCCATTAAGCACAATGCAATCAGCAAACTATACATGGTAGCTTCATTATTTGCCCAGAAACAAACCCCTGATCTGCTGGAATGATGCCATCTAGCGAGCACCCTGGTTTCCAATTGGTTACAGTTGCACGCCATATAACCGTAACATAATTAGGATTGGATGCACGTCATATACACCTTCCCTTGTTTCCTGTATGCTTTTTCAATATTGTATTTCCAATAATGCCAAAAAATGCCAAAACTATTTCGAAGGAAAAAAAAAAGTTTTCAATGTCTAGATTAGGTCATTTGAATGAAATAGACTGTATGCAGGACTTAACAAGTCTAAAAACTAGATTTTGACACAAGGTTTCTCTACAAATTAGGAAAGGGAAAATTAACCAATATTGGAAAACAACTTTTGAATTGATCAAAGAAAAAAATTAAATCGACAGGCAGTGACTCATGGTCTTTTGGATCTCTGTGTGAATATAATTAAACTTTGGTTGTCCACACAAAGGCCATAACCTGTGATGAGGGGTCTCAATTAGTTACTTTAGGGATCCAGAGCCAGTCCAAATATATGACAGGATAGGAACAAAAAGGTTTCCAGGCTACTATCTTATTCCATATAAGGTGTTCAGTAGCTTCATTAGCCTGTCAACCTGATAAAAGGAAATTCTACCCGTTCTTTCATGTCAGACGAAGAGTGGAGGAGGAGGAGGAAGATTGCTATTGACAGACTGTAACTCAGTCTAATGTGAACAACTCCCACAGCTTTCATTATGGCTCTGATTTCATCAGCTCCTTATTTACTTTTATGTTAAACCAACAGCACAGTGGGCTAAAAAAAAAAAAACAGCCTGGCATTTAGTTTTCTATTTTCAATGTGTCTCTCACCCTTTCTAAATCCCATAGTACTTTGTCCTCACAGTGCTTTTCTACTGAGTGTCCTCATGTGTGGGATCAGGTGTGTGGTTATGCTCTCAAGACAAATAACAGCTGCCTCTCACCACAGCTAACTAAACTAGGGTGCTGCTTTTCTAACTTTATAAAGCTTCTGGTAACGTGACCCAAACTGACCTCTGGCTGATTAAATCATGTGAGTGTGAGTATGTGTGTGTGCACGCACTACTGTGAAACAGGATGCTTTTTCCTATTCTGAACTACGAATCTATTCGTGTATAAGAGATTTGAAAATCTTGAGGGAAAGTCCTTTCAACTGCTAGATAAAATGACTTTTGAGGCATGAATAAAATATATATTTTTCTATTTAAAGGATTAAAGCCACACAAATCTATAAATAAGTATTTACTATAAACAAAAACGAAGGATTAGCCGCTTACACTTCAGTGAAACCTGGTTAATTAAATGATATGTCTTACAACCAGAAACATCTACGAGCTCAGCACACGCTCATTTGCAATGTTAAAACTAATTAGAAGTTTGGAGTTAAATGCTTTTGGCTGCACGCGGCACTTTGAGTTCCCACTGTGTTTGCACATTCCCTCCCATCACAGTGCCAGTTCAGGTGTGCTGAGAAGACACAGATTAAGGCTTCAGAAGACGCCTCAGAGACAGCCTATGGCATGTGGTCCACCAGTACAGTCAAATGATGAGACCAGCAGCTTTTAACGAGATGGATGATATCAGAGTTACTTTTCCAGTGAACAAGGGCGTCGCCCAAAGTGGTATAGAGGGCCTACAGTAAAATCCACACACAAACATACAGTGCTGATGGGTAGACATTCAGACACTCAGTGCACAGTTTGTACAAGATTCCTGATCCTTATTAAATAGATTGAGTATTTACAATATGCGCTAGGCTAACATTAAGCAAAGAATCAATAGTATTCATGTATATTATCCTATATTTACATCTATAATGACGTTTGAGAATATTTACATAATATTTATGTGGATTTATCACAAGAAAAGAGTTGTAACACAATCTAGAAAAACCCAATCCATACTATGATTATTTTTCACTATTATGTCAAAATGGCTAGCCAAAGTTGACTCTTTAGCCTAATTCTCACTAAAGGCACAAACAAGGCTAGCAAGGTGTAGCCTTCAGCCTGATACACAACAAACAGATTCATGTAACACTGTTTCTACCAGATGATGTTGTTCATTGTGCTTTGTCTTTTTTTTTTATAAGCGAATAGTGCTTTGGATTTTATGACCTGTGTTAGGTTAGAAAGATGTTGAATTTGTGGCCCTGAAGTCCCTGTTGTGGGGCCTGTACAAAAATATCTGCAGGGCTCATTCCCACTCAGGAATTGAAACATGTCTCACACTTTGTTCTCAGTGGTGATGATTGTTTTCACAAGGATGAGACTTGTTACAACCTCAAGTGTTTGCCTCTATTCTTCCTTTTACTTGTACTAACCAGCTCCTCTCTTTTTTCAACATTTTGCACTCTCTCTTAATGCTTGAACCTTCTGCATGTGACACTCTCTGTGGACCACTAGACCTCTTCCTGTAGCCTGGACAAGCTCAAGATTTACATGCAATTCATTTGCATTCACCTGTATCCTGAGTCAGAATGCTGCCTTCTGACGTAATCTGATTCAGTGTCTAAAAACACTAAAAATCGTCAAAATGTTCTTACTTCTCCCAAAGTCCTGTTCTCTGTATTCATGTTGCAGCCAGTTTCAATATTCAGACGGAATTTCAAGAGCAATACCCAGATTAAATAAATCCATCAAATCCAATTATAGCTTCATATGTTAGAGCGTTATGTAAAATATGAGGATTTAAATGTTTAAGCGTATATCAAATGAATTGCAACAAGATCCTGAGGCCATTTAGGCTAATCCCTTCACTAAATTTGCCCTTCAACCACAGGCTAGTATTTTGATTTTCTGCACTTTGGTTTTTGTCTCTCCACCTATTCTGTCCCACTGTGATCTCTGTCTTCTCTCTTCCCTCCCTCCCCTCCCGTTTCTCTTAGCTGTAGCCGAGGTTCTCCATCTCGTGGCGGTATCTCAACTCAGACACTTTAGCTTTGTGCTGCTTGCTCTCCAGATGTTGCCTGAAGTCTGTCTCCTGCTCGGCTCCACAGTTGCACATGGAGCAGTAGAACTGTCCGCTGGGAGTCACGCACATGGCCAAGTCCCTGGGGATGCGCTGCCTCGGCCTGGGGTTGTAGTACGGCCCTGGAGCGAGACAAACAGGAGAAAGTTACTTGGAGCTGCAAATTCATCATGACCGCTGGTGAGGTGTTTTAATGTTGGACTAATGGTTGGCAAAGTGCATTAATTAATCTATTAATAGTTTAGGATACTGAATAAAATGTCAGGAAATTGTAAAATGAATATAACTTGCCTGGAGTCTAAGGTGATATTTTCTTGACATTTCCTTAAGCGTTGCCATGAGGGTCAAATGTGGTTTAACTATTGGATGGATTGGATGGACTCTTAGTCACATTGCTTTATAAATTAAACAAGTCATTGATTAATAAAATGTAATTGTTAGTACAAATTAGATGTTTTTACACAATTGATTCTGAGAATAAACCAGCATCTCACACTTAATTATAACCTGATATTTCACTGATGTGTGTGTTAAAGATACACAAGTTGAATGGGATTGCAACTAGGTTGATCATTGGAAAAAAAATTACCTTTTGTGTTTCACAGTAGCAAAATGAGAAGGAGATAAGAGATAGAGAGATGTATTTTTAAACATACAGAAGGCAACTACAGGAGAGAGTGAGGCTATTTTGGGATTTGCCCATCAAGAAAACTGATTAAACCAGCAGAACGTTGTTGTTGTGTGTGTGTGTGTGTGTGTGTGTGTGTGTGTGTGTGTGTGTGTCTGTGTGTGAGAAAGAGAGTGAGAGAGGAAGAGAATTGGTTCTACTTGTCTTGAGCTGAGGTGCTTTTGTTTTTGTTTGACAGCGAACGACGGCAAGAAATAAATGGTGGACTGATGTCAGCAGAAAGTCTGACTTCATCTATTAGCGTTTTTTTACACACACAGACACATTCACACACATTCACACAATGTGTGTTTGTATATGTCATATTTTTTTGTTATGATCGTTAAAAGGGCGAGTTCAGCTTCTGTTAGTACTGTATAGCTCATATGGGATTGTTCATTGTTTCACAACACTGATGAAAGCCACTGTTGATTTAATGTGTTGTACTGACACATACAGATCATATTGTAGCTTATTTGTATTTCATGACAGTTTAAGATTACCTGGTAAAAATTAAGCAGACATTTTCTATGAGAGAGTGTCTATTTTTAAGCCTCTTTTGTATTCATTGTTAATATATGACCTGGTATAATACAACCAACTTTAACCCCTTGGTTGAAAATATGAAAAATGATCTTCTTGAAACAACCTGCCCCTGTCACTATCTGGCAGGGTGCAGTCTATGAAAATGAATGTATTTCCCAAATTTCTGTACTTGTTTAGATGCTAACCGATATTCTTGCCAAAATCTTTTTTCCGATCTATTGACACCATTATTCTCAACTCTATCTGGGCAGGTAAGTCGCCTCGAGTGAGCAAGGTCTTTCTCCAAAGCCAGAGAGACATAGGTGGCCTGGCTCTTCCTAATTTCATTTTTTATTATTGGGCAACTAACATAAAAAAAATATAATTTGGGATTAATGCCCCGGAGACTGACTGGTGCCTTTTGGAGGCTCAATCATGCTACTCTTCCTCTCTTCCTGCAATGATATACTCATCTCTTCCGATAAAACTGTCCAGCCACTCTTCTAACCCGATTGTCTTTGCCACACTTAGAATTTGGATTCAATTTTGTGTAACAGCTTCCTCTCTGGGTCAGATTAGTAAAAATCATCTATTTCCACCATCTGTAGTGGACAAAACGAAATGTTTCAGGGATCTGTATGACGATGACCACTTCTCTAGCTTTGACTCTCTTTATAAGAGATGGGACATGTTACGTTCAAATCTTTTCAGATACTTTCAAGTCTACCACTTCATAATGAAACACTTCCCGTCATACCCAGACCTCCAATGCAAAACACTTTGGGAAAGCCTACTGGACACGCATCCAACTCAGAAGGAGCTGATCTCTAAAGTTTACAACTAGATCACAACTACAAGGGATACCTTTTCTACAATCAAAACCAAATGGGACAGTGAGTTGAATATGAACCTGACAGATAATTGGTGGGTGGGGGTACTGAGGAGGGTTAACACATCAGTTCAGTTCAAGGTGCTCCAGGATGCACTTCAGTAACAGCAGACAAGCTAAAATGTTCCCAGAACATAACGCAGGATGCAACCATTGTGACTATATCCTAAAGCAGATTTACCACGCGTGTTTTGGGCATGTCCTAAACTTGGACAGTTCTGGTTCTATGTTTTCAATAGCTTAACTATAGTTTTAGGGATCAAGGTACAACCATGCCCTCTTCTGGCAACCTTTGGAATCCCAACCATACCAATCTTACACAGCACCAAAGAGAACGATATCATTGCCTTTACCACTCTTCTGGCACGACGCAGAATACTTCTTGCTTGGAAGTCTCCAAACTCACCATCTCAGCCTGGCTTAAGGATGTAATGTTTTTCTTGAGTCTTGACAAAATTAAATCTACACTTAGAGGCAGTAATGGCCATTTCACAAAGAAGTGGCAACCTTTCAGCTCATATTTTTACATTACATTACATTACATTTAGCTGACGCTTTTATCCAAAGCGACTTACATGATATACAGTATACAGTAGACACAGCAACGGTGAGCAATGAGGGTTAAGTCTTGCTCAAGGACACAGGACATGGACTGGCTGAGCCGGGGTTTGAACCACGGGGTTTGACCCTCTGATTGAAAGACTGACTTGCTAACCACTGAGCCACAGTCGCCCCATATATTTCAAAAATCTGTCAGTGTTGCCCACTGAATGAGACGCATCGGGTCCTGTCCTTCATCTGTAACCAAACCTAACTATTTAACTATACTCTTACAATACTGTATGACACAAACATAAAGGCCATGTGTGTGGCTGGGATTGTGGGCGGGTGTGTTTTGATTCATTATTATTTTTTTATTACTATCATTATTATTACTTTAATTTTACTCTTAATTTCTGTTTTTGCTTGTTTGCTTTATTTCCCAGATATTTATTATTATTATATATGTGTTTCCTCTTCTTACTATTGTAAAGTGATCACATATACAAAAATGAAAATACTTGTTCTTTGATCCATATATAGCATATTGTACAGCAATAAAGTATATATATATATATTTAAAAAATATATATATCTATATATATATATCTATATATATATAGATATATATATATATATATATATTACCTGGCATGGAAGCAGGTAGCTGTGGACTGCGGCGGTTTTTCACCAGTCTGTATTCACTGCCATCTTTCCTGTTTCTTCTTGGGGTCGCCTCAATGCTGCCTTCCCTGAAACAGGCAGAGCCAGAGTCCAGATCACTACAGTTTGGATCAAATGGTGAGTTAGACAGTCTGTTTGTTTTTACAAAGCCCAAACCAGACTTGTGTGTTAAAGTTTGGGTAACTGGGTAACTTAACCTGGGTAACTTAAATCTCGAGACAAGTACTTTGTACTATTTTGGATCATTCAGATGTAATGTACATGAATAAACA
Organism: Cottus gobio; assembly: GCA_023566465.1. NCBI lineage: Eukaryota > Metazoa > Chordata > Actinopteri > Perciformes > Cottidae > Cottus > Cottus gobio. Next base: position 24,393,945 of record CM042217.1, on the reverse strand, counting down.
GGACTAAAGCCCCAAAATGACTTTATTATTTAATTAAATATATATTTTTCTGTTGTTGCTTCCAGGGGATTTGCAGGACAAATGCTAAAACAACACAACAAGAAGGACGAGACCTCCGTATGCTCCAAAGGGTTTCTGTACTTAAACCTACATGTTACTGGAGTTCTGTTGGGCCTCAGCGAGCCGTAGCTTCTTGGCGTGGTTCTTGCCCTGGTAGTGGGCCTGTGCAACTGCCAGCGAACTGAACGAGGCGTCACACAGCTTACAATAGTCATTCTCTGTGGCCAAGATGACCCGGGTAGCCCCCTTATACTGCGCCTGCAGACACAGGACAAAGCAGTGCAGTGTCTCTAGTTAATGAGGATATGATCAGAAGATTTATTTTTACAAATGTAAGGCTTATTAGATAACTTTCAGTCATGCAAATATAATTGCAGGTACATATAATACAATAAAACTGTTATTTGCTTTCATCCAAAGTGAACAATGAGAAGTAGTGCTTAAAAAACATGGCAAATCCTTAGACATGCAATCATTTTTGGGCCACTTGAGGGCAGTGGACACAAGTTCACGTATCGTCATCTTTAAAGTCGATACAAAGTTGATACCAAGCAGTGACGGAGCAACATTATCATACATTTAGAGTTGTGTTTCTGGCTGCCTGAGGTAAAATCAATAAAATTTGATTATTAAAAGAGTTGGCAACGAATTTCATTATCGATTTGTTGTGTCACGCGACAATTACGCCACTCAATAAGTCACGGAAATGTTTGAGTAAAAAGTTGAGTTGAGCGCGGAGCCGAGCGGAGGTAGAGGAAAAACCATCAGAGAGACCATAATGTTGTTCTGAAACATGGCGGAGGCAGAGAAACCAGAACAACTTAAGTCATCCGAGGTGTGGAGCATTTCACACTAAATACATCGAATTAGGGACATGGCATGACATGGGAGCACCACGGTGATGATTCAGCACCTAAATGTAAACATGTTGGAGTCCTTGATGAGGAGGAAGGGCGTTCAACAGCAGGGTAAGTCACTGCAGAATCCTACTTCTGTTCCGTTTTAAAGTGAGAACGTAACGTCCCTCCAGCAGCTCTTCTGGTGCTGCTGTTTACTTGTTATCAGCTTGACAAGTTAGCGTTGGCTCGTTAATAACAATAGTGCATGTGTCTGAACAAAGGGAGTGAGAGCGTGAGTGTGTGTGTGTGTCTGTGTGTGTGTCTGAGTGTGCGAGTTTGTGAGTGTGTGCGTCTGTGAGTGTAGTAAAAAAATATACATCTTTTTGTGCACTTTATTTTAAAAAAAACTATATATTTGGCAGATGTAAAGCATACATGTCTATGTTCTTTTTTTAAATCCGATTCATTGAGTAATCTAAAAAAATAATCGACAGATTAATCGATTATTAAAATAATTATTAGTTGCAGCCCTACAAAAATGTATTACATAATAATTGTATTTAATTAGTAATTTGTTCAGTGTTGAGCAGGTGATGTGAGATTTCACTGAGTGGAACAGAGTGACTGTGCAATATATTTCCGCCTCCTCAAAGGGAAACCTCTATTGGCAGACTAGTCCCTTCAGCAGCAGTACACCCACTTCCTCATCTAAAACTGTAACATTTAAGTAGATTGGTGCTGTGTGGCTCAGTTTGAATCTGACCTGCCGGCCTGCTTCACTGTCGTTTGATCCTGAGCAGAGGGATGTCTGGCCAGTCGCCTCTAGGACTTCTGGGATCCTGATCGCTGGAGGCTGCTGACTGCCAGCGTAGAAATTTCTTAGCTTCTTACTGTGGTTCTTACCCTAGACAGACAAATCAGGAGAATTTTGTATTTGTGTATGTATCTTAATTTGTTACATGTTTTGTACATTTGTATTTCAACTGACCTGGTAGTGAGCCTGTGCCTGCTGAGCAGAGTTGAGGGTAACGTTGCAGAGTTTACAGTACAGTGGTTTACACAGTTCCGCCAACCCCGGAGAGTCTTCCTGCTCATCCATCCCCAGCAGAGAGCCCTCATCCTGCGGCTGCTCGCTGGCTGGGGCTGCCTGTCCCGGGAGAGGACCGGGGATTAGGCAGGACATTGGGAGCATTGGGGGCAGGTGGGAAGGGTCTGGACCTGGAGCATGAGGGGAGGACATGGGGCAGGGAGGGAGGGGGAATCGGCAGACTCCAGGTGGGGGCACCATCGATTGTGCAGGGTTCAGAGGTGGAGGCCCCAACGGTTGTATGAGGTCCATGGTAGGAGGCACTATTGCTTGTGTGTGATCTACAGGTGGGGGACCCAAGGTGTGTGCCATTGGTGGAGGACCCAGTGGCTGAGCTGGGGCCATCGGAGGGGGTCCTAAGCTGTGTGATGTAGTAATGGGAGGATGTCTTAACGTGTGAGTAGCAGGGATAAGTGGGGGACCTAGGGTCTGGGTAGGAACCATTGTCGGGGGTCCAATTGCCTGAGCAGGGGCAAGGGGTGGTGGGCCAAGAGGTTGCCTGGGCACCATTGGCGGAGGTCCCATCTGGTGCAGAGAGTCCATGGGGTGGAAAGGCTGCTGGGGATGGCTGAATAGACTCAGAGGAGGCTTCAACATGGTCTCTGGGCCTGTGGACAACAAATGCATTTACACATTAAGTGTAGACGGGGACAGATATTAGAAATCAAAGAGATTTCTCGCAAGGAAATTCAGTAACCTTAATGAGGAAGGTATGGAAGGCAAGCATTCAGCCATTCCAGGTTTGGGCGGCTCGTCTACTACTTTGGTCCAGATTGAAATATCGCAACAAATAGTGGATGGATTGACATGAGATTTTGTATTTATGGTCCATCGAGGAATAATTGTAATGACTAATCTGGTGCCCCCATCACATCAAAATGATCATTTATCCAATTAAATATCTCAATAGCAGTCACAGAATTGGGAACATACATTCATAGTTCATGGATAATGTATGTATTCCCTGGCTTTTCCTTCAGCACCACCAATAAATAGGTTGACATTTGTGCTTTTGTGTAAAATGTCAAAACAAATATTGGATGGATTACAATGAATTTTGGTTCAGACATTCAAGTTCCAATCATGATGAATTTTACTAACATTTTCAGTACTGACCTTTCGTCTATGACCGTTTATGGCCAAATACCTACAAAACTAAAGACGTTCTTGCCAGCCTCATCTGTTCTTTGTGTTTAGTGCTAATTAGCAAATGTTTGCATGCTAACAGGCTAAACTGAGATGATATATACTGTATATATGGTGAATAATATACCTGTTAAACACCAGCATATTAGCATGTGGCTATTAGTAAAAAATACACACTGGAGAATATTTGGGCTTTGTACTACAAGGATGAATTCTGCCAACGTTGAATGACTCAAACAATCTATATCTGCTGGTTCAACCAAATTAGTTTTGTCACAAATCAAGTACAAATTGGATGAAATTTGTGGGATTATTAGTGGAAAAACATTGCACGCAAAGACCACCTGTTGAGGCAGACTCGGGCATGATCCTTCTAACAGATTTGTCTTGAAGCAAAGGTGCAATTTTGAGTCAATGACGCACAGCTCATAAGTTGTACAACAATGAAGTCCTTTATATTTGGCATCCTACAGACACTGGGCTCACATTGTTTAACCCTAACCCTAACCCTAACCCTTTACACAAATTTTCAATGAAATCTCTAAATATATTTTTAAGATATCCTACGGACTAATAAAGTAAAACAAATATAACTGTTAAATAAAATATCACTGGCAACAAGAAATAGTTGCTTCACGCTCCAGTGGGCATCAGAAAGATTAGGCTGAGCCTGCAGCGCCTGCAGTCATGCATATGGGACGCTACACACACACACACACACACACACACACACACACACACACACACACACACACACACACACACACACACACACACACACACACAGTGACAATAGAAATCCTCAAGCTTCTCTGATCAAAAGAGATCTCAGCCTGAAGTGTGACTGCTTGAATACGCTGATGTAGTGTGTGTATGTGTGTGTGTGTGTGTGTGTGTGTGTGTGTGTACATGGAGAGTGTACATATGAAGAGAACAAGAAAGAGAGAGCATTATATTAAAGAAAGTAATGTGCTGATTTATGTGTGTTAATTTGTGCCTCTCCAATGCTCCATGTTCTGTGTGTGTTTGTGTGTAGCCACATATATTGTCAGGTCAGTAATAGGCCAACAGCTGTGTCAAAACCCACTGTGCTGGAAGGTTTTATCTGGGATTCTATTGGACAGTCAATGGCTGTGATTCATAGACTCAAAATAACCTCCCGAGGTGTTTGTGTTTCCGATTGCTGTTTGCAGTCGTGTCTGTCTGTCCAGTGTGGCTGCCAGTCTGTCATCGGGCCTGCCTGACCGCATGAGAAAGGTATGCTGGACAAGGCACTGACCTTGATAAAGTCCTGCAGATTCAGCCGGGCTGGATGAGTTGCTTGCACATTTATAAAGTAGTGTTATGCAGCTGTTGCATATACTGTAAATAATATCAGTTTTACTACTCATTGGCATTGTGAGTGTTGTTTTGAAATATCATCCTTATTAAAGCTTTTACATTTGCTGTTTTGTGGAACGATTTATTTGTGATAAGTTTGAATTGTCCATTGTGAGTGGACGGTCAAAGGAAAGCATCTCTAACAGAACCTCAAGCTTCATTAACCAAAGAAAGCTTACAGTGCATTGCAGAAACATCATTTGACACCTTTAGAACCAAAGATGGAGACAACACATGTTTTTTTAGAGTTACAATACACATACAAAATAAACATAAATGAACATTCTATAGCCATTAAAAGGTTAAAAGAGGGCCCAATCATAATAATCATACATTTTTACAATATTCATTGATTGAGGCCACCATGTTGTTGAATTGCACTTCTGCAATGCTCAACACCCACCATTAACGCCAGCCAGAACAAGATCCACCAATCACGTTCCACTTACTGCACATTATCAATCTAATCAGCAGAAATCTCATGATAACCCTGATTGAGACCGCCTGCACAGCCGTCTTCAGAAACCTCCCCGCTGAAGCAATTATGAGCACAAAGAGCGGCTGAACCTTTTTGCTTGATTCCATCCATTAAGCATTCTGGGGTACGCATTGTGCGACTACAAAAGAGATGACTGACATCTCATGACTAACATGCATACTGCATATCACTTAGAATGTAAGGTAAACCTGTAGAAGTTTGAAAATGTTGCTGTCAACGGTTTTCCCATCAGCATTCCTCCCCACGTATTAAAGTCACCTTTGCATCATGATCTCATGGAGCTTTTGCTGTGCACGGAAACAGAGCAGGGCTGTGTTACCTTTCCATGGTTTTAAGCTTGATAAGCCAAGGTCAGTTTTGGCCCAGACTCAGATTCAGGACCACAAAGCGCATTCTACAGAGCTGCATAACACATGCATATGCACAGCAGTGGAACTTGCTGCAAGATCAGAGAAAAAAGATGTTTTGCCTTTGAGTTTTTGGGCAGGAGACAGTCAACTTTGCAAGTCAAAATCAGGCTTCTGTAATGTGCTCTGAAGTAGACGGCAGCACTTGTAGGTTGACAACACATCATATTTGTGGGGAGATATAGGTATCATAGTATCAAAAGAATCAGCCAGAGTTGGGAAAACAGTAAACTACCACAGAAGTTATTTATTAGTTCATCGCTTGTCAACAATTCTTGGTTTTAGAACCACGCCACAAAAGAACTCCTGTCCTGGAGTCTGTAAATATCATGGCCTCCACTGAGAATCTCTAAATAGGCCAAGTCTTCATGTTCTCTAGAGTTTTCTCTCGCTGAACTGTCTTGTGTCACATCAATTATGGAGCAATGAGAAGCACATGCCTCCTGCACTTATTCCATCTGCTTCATTGGGCATCAGACAACCGCAGAAAGCAGCGAAGACCACATACATCTTACTGTACTTTGCAATCTACTCACTGTGCCTTTACAATAAAGCCAATCTTCCACATTTATATCGCAGTACTAAATGTTTGAATATCTTTCATAATAATTGAGATTAAGTGAGTGCAATACTCATGTAAAGACTCTAAGTACCAGTCACCATATGCATTAGGCTGATATTACTTAATTATTACTTATAAATCAGTATTCCTTTTTTAAAGAAAACAACTATAGACATCTAATGTTGTAATAAATACAGGCAAGCCCATAACAGGTTACCAGTGGCCAACTTGTTTATTTTGGCTGAAAAAAAGTTAGACAATCAGGTGGTATTCAATTGGTAATGATATAAAAAAGCGTAATCATGTTTTGGCACTATATACATTTGACTTTAAATCAAGTCCAAAGACTTCCACTAACTTCCATCTGATACTTTATGCAGTCCATGTATGTATGATGTAATGGCATGGATATCAGATGGATCGATCAGTCTCATGCTGTAATTCTGGATTATCAGTGTGGCTAACAGTATCACACATGCTGGCCTCGGGTCCTTAAAAAACAACAGGAACACCTGTGATATCATCATACGTGCAGGTGCAATGAAGGAACTCTTACTGTGTACGTGTCACCATCATCAGCTGCAGATCGAGCAATGCAGTAAGGGAGCATGAGCGATTCAGTCTCTATTTCTTCACATGCTCTGACAACCACTTGATTGACTGCCATACCCAAGAGATGAAAGTGAACATTGCATTGAGGCTATTTACTGTTTCAAATTACAGTCAGACCCCAGCACAGACCTGGAGTCTCTCTGGCGCTCTCTTACATTACAAGAGATCATTCGGGTATCTCGACAGCCTCAGATTTTGCATCGCAGCATTCATGCTCTGTAAGCTAAACAGAATGATTGCTGGTGCAACCCTCTACATGACATTATGATAATGGCAGCATCACCAGGGCAGCCGGTTGCAACATCCACCTTCCTCATCTGCAAATGTATCTGGCTAGATTTTCTCCATCCCTGCACATTAGCGCAAAAGACTGCTGGCAGTCGGAGGGGAGATCTTGTAGGGCAAGCGTCTCCTTACCTGGCAAACGGGCAAGATAATGTCTGCTGTCACCGTAGCTGACAGGCGGCGAAGTGTAATTTCTGCAGTAATCCGCACTCGGGTAGTACGCTGCATCCCCGTTCTTCAGCTGCAGCGCCATCATCGCAGGCACATCCCTTTGCCAACTTCTTCTCTCCAAAAAACCGGGCGACCAGGCAGGATGGTAGTCTCTACCACACGCTCAAGACACAGGCTCACACCGGAGGGGTATTTCAAAGAGGAGAGAAATACAGAACGCATCAGTCAGCAACAATATCTTTAAAATGCACAACATGTAAACAAGGTGGGCGTTTGGCTTCTAACTAAACGTCGACAAAGATGCTCTCAGATGTTTAAGACAAATATCCTGCCGAGGATCTTCCTGTGCCCCCCCCCCCTTCTTTTTGGTACAGTCCATTTCCGATGGCACGGCTGCTGATTTGCATGGGTGGCAATCATGACACATTGTATAAATATGTTACACCTCTATGGTGCCCCCTGATCAGCCGTGTTTGTCTATATATGAGTCTCAAATCTGCAGGGAAAATGGCCGGGATAGTGTTTCTACAGTTTCTACAGTTTTCTATATAATTTAACCTGATGCAATGGGATAACGTATTGAAAACTACATTTGCAATAAGTAACAATACGTATTATTATTATCATTATCATTATTATCATTATTATTATTATTATTATTATTATTATTATTATTATTATTATTATTATTATTATTATTATTATTATTATATAATAAGAACAATAACAACAACAATTATATAAGTGTGTTTATTGTTATGACTTATTGTTGTTAGTACTATTACTAACATTTATGATCGTATTTCCTACTATACTATCATCATTGTGAACTTTTTTCTCACCTATATATGTATGGATGTTAATGTATTGTTATTATTATAGTGTGTGTATATGTATATGTTCACTATACTTATACTCTGTATATAACTGCTATATATTTGAATGTTTATTATATGTATGCCTTTAATTTTGTTACATTTTTATTAATAACATGTATAGCACATACACTAAAGCTACAGGTGTATGATTCACAAGTCACTGCACTACCTCAATTAAGATTGCAGGGTTTAAATGTCATTCTTTTAAATGTATTTTGTATATATCTGATTTAAATTGTCAAATTTCTCTTTTCATAACTCTATAGCCTGTCTATGTGCTGCTGTAAAGCGTGGATCCCCCCCTGGGGATCAATGTCTTGTCATATCTTATCTTGTTATCTTATCAAATGATGGGCTGCTGTGCAAGAATAATGAGGGTCACGCCCACTCACATAGCGACATTCTTTGGTATCATATGTGTGCGTGTACCGGGATGATAGGATACTGTGATCATAACTTCTGAATGAAAACATTTTGTGGTTTTATTAGAGACGACATGTTCAGCCACTAATACATCACATCCAGTCTCCCCGTGTGCATGATTAGCGTGTTAGGGGAAAGGAGGAGGGCCGCGGGCAGACAGCGTGGCTGCACTGCCGCAGCAAGACAACTTGTCCAGTCGACCAGCAGCTCAGCTGCTCATACCATCCTCAGCGTGAAACCCGTCTGACTGGACGTTTTGGACATATTGGACATATTTGTTTGTGTAACTGCACGCCTTACAGCCCGCAGCACTAGCGGGACCGCTGTCGGTGCGGAGTAACGGATACTGGTCTCACGTACAGCTGACACGGAGACTCACCGGCGGCGAGATAACAGCCTGCTTCGCCCGGCGCCGGGAGCCGCCAACCCGGCAGTGAAGGGGACCGACCGGTGGGGGTGGCTGGATGAAAGGCGAGCTAACTAGCATTAGCCGGGGGTGGGTGTGGGGGGGGCAGCCTCTCACACACAGCATCCCTCAACACTCCGCGCGTTGACGTCAACTCAACAAGGTGAGCTATCACACGTAATACGTGTAACATTTAACAGTTTAATGCCGAGAATATATTTACCAACAAGGGGATGACAGGCTCAGCGTCATACGTGTGCTAAGAGAGCTAGCTGACGTTAAGCATATGTCCAAGTTGTTGGTAAGAGGGGTTGTCAACTAATTTCATTGATATGCTGTAGGTCATATAAACATATTCATATCATCGGGCCGTATCGTGAGCTCACAGTGTTGTCTTTCACCTGTGAGCTGTCATCCCCCAATCCCCCAATCTTAGCCAACCTGCTACTAGCAAGTGTAAATCTACTGTATATGCAGTGATTGTGAGTGTGTGTGTTTTTTCATTTCCTCTGCTCCAAACACACATTTCTGTGACAGCGTGAAGATGGATTGAAACATGGGAGGTGGAACTGTCCCATCGGCAGCATAGGAGGGCTTCTCTCGTAGGTATGCTTATCACATTCCTCTCTTCATGTTGACAGTCCAGCGAAGGCATTTTCAGATCTAGTCTTCTTTCTTGTCACCGACAGTTCAAACTGCAAAGCTAATTTGACAGACAATTAAATTGAAAATGTGTTCAAATGTAGATTGTGTTTTCTAAACCCACTTTGTTGTATGTGGTACAACTGGTGACATCTTCTTATAGCGACAGATATATGATGTGTCGTAGAGCCCGAGCATAGATTTGATCTTGCCAACCAGCCATTGCTAGTCTACACAACTAGGGCTATTCGTGCATGTGGGTTTCAGTATTCAAAGCCAGCTTGTGTCTAGGCCAATGTTTCCCCAATCCCCACATCCTGTGTTGTGAGGAAACTTCCTCTTTTGTCCTAAAGTGCTTAGCTGCATCCTGATCAGGGTCACAGATCTCAGATCCGCTCAATGGGTTGTTTGTTTTAACTCAGTGTTTTCCGTTTTAGCTTGTTTTTGTACGTAGGCAATGCTACCCCTCCTTTGTCTGAGGTTTATTGTTTTCCTTCATGGTTATCCATTTCATGTGTGTTTGTGTCAGTCACAACTCCAAACTTAAACTTGGCCACCATTGTTCTGTCAGTTGAAGGATTGTTATTGTTTTTTTAAAGTCAATCAGGGAAATATGCAGGATTAAGAGTTTGTATTTCTGTGTGTCACCCGTCAGACAGCCAGATCATTGGATTGATGCTATTTTGTAGCCTTTCTTCTGGCTCTGGCACAATAACTTGATCTTAATCATGGCTACGAAGATCCAATATACTTGGTTGCTTTTCCAACAAGGAAAATAGCACCACACCTATTGGCATTACTAGACAAATGTGAGCTGTGGGTGGGGATTCAGAAGCTAATGTGTACTTCAGATGTAAAGCTAATATACTCTAGACAGTTTATATAATCCAGATGGAGTGTAGCTCCCACAATTGCAAGAACTATGCTAAAGAAGAAGGGCTACAAAACAGTAATGTATACTGGCCTGAGGAATGATGATTTAAAACTATTGTTTTTCTTCTCACCCTGATGCATTTCTGAGAGTTGTTTATGGCCATATGTTAGCTTAAGGTTAGTGGTTTTCTAAGAATCCTGCGCAGACAAACACATACTTTCTCATCACTGTGTCACAATATGTTGCAGTTGAGTCACTGTGTTGTTTTTGTTGGCCATAAGCAGGCGGTCTAAAATTCTTGTGTCAATGAAGTCCCTCGAGACCTAGCTATTTCCCAGTACTTCTTGACAGAGAATTAAATGAGCTAATGTTGACTGGTGGAAAAACAGCTATAGCCACGGAGCACTTTGACTTATCATGGATAATTTTTCTTTGTTAGAAATTGTGTTAAAAAATTAAACTACAGACCATCTTGAGATGGGACCTCAGTCAAAACTCCAAATTGGGCCAGAGGCATAAAGTGAGGGAGGACAAAACAGCCAACATTTAATAGTATTTTTGGGGCTTTTATTACATTTATTAAAATACAGCTGGAGATTGATAGAGAAAGGGGTAAAGCGAGGACACAGGATGCTCTACTATGAGCTACTGAGGCAGATAAGGTATGTTAAATTTGACCTGTTTCAGACTGAAAGTAATTTTAGTACCAATATCCCCTTTCAAAGGAAAAAAGGAAGACACCTTCAGGAGAGCAACAGAGGAGGATCCCTCTCCCCAGATGGACAGAAGCAATAGATGTCATGTGTACAGAATGAACAACGCAACAGAGTTACAGCACATTCAATGAATATGATAGAATAACAATGTCATGCTCCTCTTTATGTATTTTCTTTACATACATACTATGTGCTATACTGGTATTATATCAATTTTAGAAAATTACATCCATATCCAAATGACAATCAGAAAGACCTTTTGTATAAAGCTGCCTCAAACATAGTTCCATTTGTTCTGTTCACTTTTGGATAAACAATATATTTTTAGTTGATCTGAATGGATCTGTCTGATATCCAACCTGCCTTTCCTTTGCAGATAATCAGAACAAATTGCCATTAAGTTACACTTTAATCCTTTATTGGATATCTGAAAAAAAACTCAAACCAGTCAACGCCTCTCTATACTGGACCGACCCGAGTTAAATGCTGGTCTGACTGGCTCAGGTATGAAGAGATGAGCTCATATCCCTATAAAAAGGACTTCTATAATCGTATAGTTTGTTTTGGTGTGGATGTGTTGTAGTTATCACTTGACCTTGCTGAATTTTCTAAAAAGGCAGCGACTTCTTTCGTCTTTGCATTTAGTGTCAAGTGTAGTGCCAAGTACTGTTTTGCAAATGAACCCAAAGTCTAAGTGAAGAAGGGACTTTTTTCCAATTGGATTAGATCTCAACAGGAAGATCAGCAGGGTTTCTCTCAGGATTGGGCCACATGGTGTTGGTGCTGAGTTATCATGAGCAAATGGTATTCCAGACTGTAGTTCGACTTGCTTGTGAATAGACTAGAGCTTTTACAAGATTCTGCTCTATATACTGTATATTGGAGCAGACACTGGCAGTTGATCGGAACAAGATATAGGACTTTGCCCCTTTGAGATTGTTGGACCAAACAGACCTGATTTGCAGGAGTTAAAACATCTTTCAAGAGACCACTAGGAAACTATTGGTCTGTTTCTACCTTTGGGTAATGGTTCAGTGTGACGGGTGTGTAACGATAACCTAATTCCTTTTCCTTTGAAAAGTGCCTCTTACTGTAGAAGCATCACTTTCACATCCTGTTACCTTTGAGGACAAGTAGAAATGACTTCCAGCCCACGTCTTTAGTTTCACTCATGCATAGACTGTAAGTGCAGCCTCTTGGCAAGATAAACTTGAGTGACATAAAGCAGTAAACTATGCACGTTTTATAATCGGCATGGATACTGTGCAGTTAGTCACTGCACTTGTTTTAGTTGAGCTCCTGTGTCGTTGACTGAACATGCTTGTTCCATAACTCAGTGAGCACAGCTGAGCCTCAGCCACAGCAAGGTGGCAGGATGGCCGTCTGGTGACCTCAACTGAAAGTAGCTCACCATGAGCCAAAAGTCACCAGATTTGTTGTTGGTCAACTTTTCTGTAATTAAGTTGCCAGTTCTAGAACAGTTGTTAAATCGGCATAACTGTGGATGCCTATTTGGGTCACTAAATTACGATATTTTTAATAGAATAGTTGGATTGAGGTTTAGAAAGCCACAAGGCACATACACAGTTGCTCAGTTGGCAACACTGTGGGGTGGTTTAATGTGGACCCGTTGGGTCACCTTGAAAGGGCAGCACATGCACCCTTGAACAATGTGTGTCAGTTGGTAGGTCTTGTTTCTGACCAAGTTGCTATGCAAACAACATTCTCAGTCTGAACAAAGCATCACTGTATTTAACAAACAATGTGAACATCAGGTTTTTTTTACATTAAGCATCACCGCTGAGGCTTAAGTTGAATTTGTTTTACACAATGAGGTTCAGAACGTTGTTGAAAGTGTTGTTATCTTTCAGGTTGTGCTCTCTAGCTTAACTGTGTGACTGAGCTCGGAGACAGACAGGAAGATGCCCCCCAGGCCATCCTCAGGGGAGCTATGGGGCATCCACTTGATGCCTCCCAGGTATGACCCACAATATATTATTGTGGATAAGTGCATTATTTCATTTATTTTGAGTACATATGCCTCGACAATTATAAGCCTGATATTATTTAATATTATAATACATACAAAAATCTCAAAAATACACATGTAACTTATTTATTATATACTTTATTATATATATATATCCTTATTGGTGTTCAGACATGGTTAGTGTGAAATGCCCATAGAGTGCATAGTGAGTGAATAGAAAATAGTTAAGTTAGTAATCAACACATAATCATAATAATAATAATAATAATGCTGAGCACGTCTGCAGGATCCTGGTGGACTGCCTGCTGCCCAATGGAATGATTCTCACCCTTGAGTGTCTCCGAGAGGCTACGCTCATCACTATCAAGCATGAGCTGTTCAAAGAGGCCAGGAAATATCCCCTCCACCAACTCCTACAGGAGGAGACGTCCTACATATTTGTCAGTGTGACACAGGTAAGAACTCTCAATCTCTATTTGAAGATTTGGTCGGCTTGAACAACTGTGTTCATCTAGATGAGTAAATATATAAAAAATCCATTATTGAAAGCTGTTTGTAAAGAACAACAGTAATAAGCTGGAGCTGCCCGGTTCTGGTAAAAACAAACATATGAAATTCTTTACTGTTCCTGCTCCCTGAATATTTTAGGGGAACTTTGCCTTCACATTGTTGTGAATGGAAGACTCATAAGAATACCTAGTTCACTATCTTTGCTGGCCTCTCTATAACATGGAGCACATATCAGCTTCTCTGTGCCGAAAAACACACCATTGCACTTTTAAAAAACATTCATTCTACACCTGCAGGAATGCAGTCAGCTCTTCCTCAAACGTACTGTCGGTCTTCATATAAACAAAACAACAAAAATAGTTTGAACAGCCTTTGTTTTTTCTTCTTCTATGCCTGCAGGAAGCAGAGCGGGAGGAGTTCTATGATGAGACCAGAAGACTATGTGACCTCCGACTCTTCCAGGCCTTCCTCAAGGTCATTGAACCAGTTGGCAACAGAGAGGAAAAGATCCTCAACAGAGAGATTGGTGAGAACGTTTCTTCTCTGAAAACACTGGTTCTGTTGCCGTTTCTTTGTGTTATTACTTTTGTTAATGAAAAATAGTTTCCAATAAAGTATAATTTGGAACGTGTGAGAAATTCAAAAGACGTTTTGATGTTCAATTAGGGTGAACTATTTTGTCTGAGATAGCAAAATAGTTGGTGGAAAATAAAATTGTTTAATTAGCAAAATACATACATCATAATTAGTAGTTGCTGTTTTTGATTTAACGGAAAAGACAAAAGATGCTAAATATTTTCAATAAATCCCTTGTTGTTTAGTTGAAGAAATCTAAGTAGAATATTTGGCGGATTTAACAAGTTACATTATGAATGAAAAGCCCACCCAAGCTGTATTATTGGGCTAATTATAAGCTCGATGTAATAAGCAGATAAGGCTCCGATGCTTCAGCGAGAGAGTGAAAGAGAGAAAACATCTTTCTCTTTACGAGTGTCAGTCGCCTCACCATTAACTCACTTAGTCATCAAGTAAGAAAACCAGATCTCAGAAGTTCCATCTTTACATGTGGAGCGTCCCAATATTTAGGCCTAAAATGACAGTACACACACACACACACACACACGGTGACACACTGATGATTGTGGAATTACTATTCCTTATTTCATGTGAGATTTGAACTGCAGTAGGTAGAGGAGGAAACACCAATCTATTCAAAATGGCATTGAAAAGACTGAAAAAAAACATTTTTTTTCTACTCTGTCAGGTTTTGCCATTGGTATGCCCGTGTGTGAGTTTGACCTTGTGAAGGATCCCGAGGTCCAGGACTTCAGGAGAAACATCCTGAATGTTTGTAAAGACTCTGTGGAGCTGAGAGACGCCAGCGGGCCCCACAGCAGAGCGCTGTATGTTTACCCACCGAATGTGGAATCCACACAGGAACTTCCCAAGCACATCTACAGCAAACTGGACAAGGGTAGGCAGCCGCTTTCATCCGGTTTCACAGGAAAAGGATAAGGGTTAAAATAAGACATAGACCATTTGTATTATGACACAAATGACTTGCGTAAAGACAACAAGGACCAAGAACCTTTTAGCCTCCCATCAATACTTTGCTACTCGCCAGCCTTAACAATGATAGGAACTACAATAATGAGCAGGGCATTCAATGAATTTATTGAGGTGTTACTATTGTGAAGATCAATACAATGGCCCCAGACAGACGGGGGGTTATTGTTTCTGGGTTGCTTTGTGAGGGAAATTGTTTGTATTGATCAATTGAATACTCATCTTTTTTTTTAATTATGTGTCTCTTTTTGCAGGTCAGATTATTGTTGTGATTTGGGTGATTGTTTCTCCAAACAATGACAAACAAAAGTATACATTGAAGATCAACCACGACTGTGTCCCTGAACAGGTGGGATGAATATGTTCTAAAAGAAAAAAGAAAATGAATGAATCATGAGTCCCCCTTATTCCTAAACTCAACGTGAAGACATTAAAGAGTCTAATGTTGGCTGTGGGCATGCTATCTTGTCCTAAAGGTGATTGCAGAGGCCATTCGAAAGAAGACACGCAGCATGCTGTTGTCCCCAGAGCAGCTGAAGATGTGTGTTCAGGAATATCAGGGGAAATACATCCTCAAAGTTTGTGGCTGTGATGAGTACCTGCTGGAAAAGTACCCCATCAGCCAGTATAAGGTAAGGGATATATGGACAATATATTATACTTCAAAAATTAAAGAAATAATGACTTATATGTTTTACAGGTGGTAAATATAATTTTCTTACTTTATGAAACTAAGAAAATAAACAGAAAAATGACCTAGTTGGGTGCAGTCTGCACAGAAACCCATCAAACGATGCTCTAACATGAATCCGGCTGATCCAGCCCTTTTGACAAATCCATATCAGGATGTAGCTTTTCCAGATCCTTTATTTACCATTGTGGATATGTCAAAACAACATTGTCTTTCATTAAAACCCTGGAACCATTTCCTCATGCACAGCAATGTGAGCCCATACTCAGAGTCCAGGTGAGCCAAATCAAAGTAGATTACGCACAAAGTCTCACTCGTTCCTCTGCAGCCACTCTGCAGCTTCTGGAAAATGACCACTGGATATCACTTGTTTCACTTGCTCTGTGTAACTTTAGCAGCTCTGTGTACTTGTGTTCCAGCCATCCTCTGCGTCATTCCTTCTCTCTGTCTCTCCCTCTAGTATATCCGTAGTTGCATCATGCTCGACAGGATGCCTAACCTGATGCTCATGGCTAAGGACAGCCTGTACACTCAGTTGCCGACGGATAACTTTGTCATGCCGTCCTACTCTCGACGCATCTCCACGGCAACATCCTATATGAATGGCGAGGCACCCGCCAAGTCGCTGTGGACCATCAATGGAACCCTGAGGATACGAATCCTCTGTGCCACCTATGTTAACGTCAATATACGGGACATAGACAAGGTTGGAACAAACAGTTACAGAAACATGCCAGTGTCTGTGTGGATCAGTCAAATCACACAACGAATCCTTGACCCCAATGCTTTATTCTTACATCGATGGTCGGAGACTAGCAGCGGCCAAAGAGAGAGGAATGATCTTTTATTGATACAAAAGAGTGATGTTATTTATTGTGTTTAAAAAAAAAAAGATAAATGAATGATTTATTTTTGAGCAAGATCAGTTGTTATTTCAGTTTTGCCCAGTGTCCCATCTTCCAAGTACCTCGATGTCATTGTCCTGGTCCCCTGTGAACAGATATATAGGAGAGTAGTTCTGGTAGCTCATGTTGGTGTGCTGTCATGAATTATATGTGTCAATGTAATGTTTAAAAAAAAAGCCAGTATCATGACCTTTTAACACAACAGCTGTTACACACGGAGGCAAGGAAAATCTTTTAGAAATGGTTTAATGAAATATTAATGTTTTTTTTCCTGTTGCCTTTTGATTCTCTTGTATACCTCTAGATATATGTCAGAACAGGCATTTACCATGGAGGTGAACAAATGTGTGACAATGTCAACACACAGAGAGTACCCTGCTCTAACCCCAGGTAAGTGGCCACCCTTCATTACAATGCCTTTTCACTACAGGACTTTTTA
The DNA here is from genome assembly GCA_023566465.1 of Cottus gobio. Classification (NCBI taxonomy): domain Eukaryota; kingdom Metazoa; phylum Chordata; class Actinopteri; order Perciformes; family Cottidae; genus Cottus; species Cottus gobio. The sequence goes on along the minus strand of CM042217.1, from coordinate 24,376,857 downwards.
ATTATCACAATAACTTGTAATAATTGTCTATGAGACCCACAAGCTCTAAGCAGATGATAATAATCATTAAAACTACTAATGACAAGATTTGTTCTAATCCATCAAAATACAATCTTTTTTTATTTCCTAATCATTTAATACAATTTTTATAAAGAAAAAACAAACACTGTAATTGACTATAACAAAGTAAAAGGATAACCTTTAGAATCGTTGATGGTTTACACTTCAGAGCGGTTGGAATGATTTTTGGCACAGATGCAGCCTTGTAGACCAGCTATTGTAATCAAACAACAAAGAGATCTGTATCTGCCAATATGGATAATCAATGACAATTGGTGTCGGCGGCAAAATGCCATGATCTCTGAGTTTTATGATCGTTTGCACGGCTACAATTAATACTGCTAATTTACTCTAAGCAGTTTAAGGCAGGAGGGTAATGTAAACAGTTTAGTGCTGGCAAGTAACACTAAACTGCTGTATTAGATTACTGTTAAACCCCAGTCTGGTGTGCTCTTATACCTCTGGAGAGGTACCAGGAATATGTTTTTACTGTGAAGGCCTCTTCTTATTTTGGATTTAGAATGAAAGGGCACAGCTCTCTTGAGGTCAGCTTCTTAGTGGCTGTTGCTCGCCCTATAGACCTACATTTGAGAATGTTTATGGCTCTTCCGTTGGCCCGTCATACAGCCTGACATGTATCTCAATTTCTCCCAAGATAGTCTGGCACATCTGTACAACCTGAAGAATGTAGTGCAATGTTGGCACAGACTCTCACCCCTGTTATGTTGTAATTCATTTCAACTAATCAATTAATCAACATTGTCTCATAAATTAACTCGGGGTCTCTTTCATTCTGTATCTACAGGTGGAATGAGTGGCTCACCTATGATATGTACATCCCAGATATACCCTGCGCTGCCAGACTCTGCCTCTCCATCTGCTCTGTCAAGGGCAGGAAGGGAGCCAAGGAGGTAAGATAGAGAGCAGTGAAAGTAATTAATCCACAATGCAACTTAAATGGACATGAAGGGGAGATGCAGAAACAGCAACTGTCTTACTAAGCCTTTTGGATACTGTTCCTTTTTTATTACCAATAGTTGGGAATAATTATGGAAAAGTAGAATACTTTCCTCCACAGTTGTTTTGAGAAAAAATGGAATCAATTAATAGTGAAAATGGCATTTTACGATTTTAAACATAAAGAAACACAAAATATAATAGGGGAGAGCAAAGGACCTCTGCAAATCCATCCTGTGTGTGTGTGTGTGTGTGTGTGTGTGTGTGTGTGTGTGTGTGTGTGTGTGTGTGTGTGTGTGTGTGTGTGTGTGTGTGTGTGTGTGTGTGTGTGTGTGTGTGTGTGTGTGTGTGTGTGTGTGTGTGTGTGTGTGTGTGTGTGTGTGTGTGTGTGTGTGTGTGTGTGTGTGTGTGTGTGTGTGTGTGTGTGTGTGTGTGTGTGTGTGTGTGTGTGATGTCCTGGTATTGGTGTATGAACCTTCCCTATGTGTCACTCTGTCTGAGTATATGTGTCCGAGGTGAATGGGAGCTGTGGTATCAACTTTAGCTCTGTTTAATTACTAATCAGCCGTGGGCGCTGTGCTAGTAGAAACATCAACAGGAACGTAATCGGCAGAAGGGACTTTTCCATATATGCTTTGATTGCACGTTGATGGCATGTCGTAAGTTGGGCTACTTGTTCTCGCTCAAACTCATATTGTAGTATTTGAAATAAGGACTTTGACAACAACGACATGTAATACTTTCAGCTTAATACATCACATTTAAAAATACTTTTTTCATGTCTTTGGTGAAGCATATTAGTAACATATTCTAGATGATGAAACCATGTGGCGTAAAACTGTTGCAGTGTGTCTGTACTGTTGCGCTTTGAGCCTGATACTCGTAACAGACACCCACAAAGATTGATTTTTCTTTCATCTCTCTCTGGTGGAAAAGCTGGAAGAGAGAGAGGTGTGTGTATGTGTCTGTGTGAGAGTATCAATGAATGCCAGACATGGATATCGTAACAGACACCTGGGGTGAGCCCTATCCCGTACCGCTCAGTGCAGCACTACGGTCAGGTTAGCGGAGGCTGTTTCAACCCCACCTGAATGAAAGATAAACGCATCGCTACAGCCGCCTTTTGTTCCAGCGCCTACTATGAATAGCTGCGTTTTGACCATCTGTCGGGCCGTAACTCTGTCTGCCTCACCATGTTCCCTTTTGTCACCTTGTTCCATCGCTGCCCCTAAGTGAAGACTCACTCTGAAGATCAAGATGTTATCTTAAGAATTCCCTCAGCCAATTCGGCCTCTGTGAAGACCGACTTGGTAGCTTTGGTAGAAGCAGTACTGCAGTTTAAATATCTTTTATATCTAAAGATGAAACAGTGGTACTTGTTGCCAAGACCTTTCACAATCCCTTTTTCATAATCAGTGATCATATAACCAAGCTCTTAATCAAATTTCATGCAAGTAGTATAGCAAATAATAGACTGTGCTGTCATATACAGCACCAGAATACAGCTGGGCTACATTTAATGTGCAATATAAATACATTTAAATACCTGTATATACTTTTATTCCGTCTGTATATTTAATATTGCTTTTGTATTCTTCTTACTGTTTTTTTTATTACTGTTTTACTGTTTAATTAAACTACTTGATTTTTTATTTTTATTACTATGTGTCTCTTGCTGCTGTAATCCTGAAATTTCCCCACTGAGGGACTAATAAAGGATTATCTTATATTATCTTATCTCATGGCAAACTTTCAAGATGAGTAGGTACTGTATGACATTCTAGCTATTACTGTAACTGGGCTTAATCTCAAAATCTAAAAGCCTTTAAAATCAATTAGATGTTGTTCATCATTATAACCCACTTACCGTATTATTGTAAGACCCTTTAAAATATTTTGAAAATCTGATCAAACAAACAAACCCATTGAAGGCAGATAAATTGCATCCACCACTCTTTAAAAAATATATTTTTATTTATCTTCACTTAATCTTTGGGATCGGGAAACACTCAGCACCCTTGACCAGAAGAGAGTTTTATCGGAATGACGCATGCAAGATCAGTTTTAAGTCCAGTAGGTCAAGGGGGAGACATGGCGTGAGCTGAACTAAAACTTTGTTATGTTTAAATGTTAACTTGTGGATACTTAGTCTGTACTTTCACTTGGCTAAAGTATATATATTTTGTACAAGTTTATTTAATCATGTTGTATTTTATATAGACCTTTTTTCCGAGTTTGTGGTTTGAATGTGTTCTTAGCATAAGGAAACCTTCATGAGATGATATACTTACTTTCACACAGAGATCCAGAATATGTTTTTGTTAAAAGCCGAGTCAAAAGTCCAAATGATTCACCATCTGTGTTTGTGTCTGATTCACACATGAGCTTCTCACATTGAAACTACTCGCTGTAAATTTGGAATCAGTGGTTCTCTCTCTCTCTCTCTCTTTTCTTTCTCTCTCTTTCTAGGAGCACTGCCCACTAGCTTGGGGTAATATTAACTTGTTTGACTACACTCACACTCTGGTGGCCAACAAGATGGCTCTGAACCTCTGGCCTGTCCCTCATGGCCTTGAGGACCTCCTCAACCCCATTGGAGTCACAGGATCCAACCCTAATAAGGTATTCAAATCCAGCCTCTTGCTTCAATGTGTATTTGCACTGTGCACAATACATTTCACAAATGGGCAATAAGAAAGAAACGTGTTTCCATTCTAATCCGTGTTTAAAAAGTCTCAGAAGGGAGCCCGAGAGATATTTGAATTCCTTGTTTTCTGTAATCGTTCTGCATATGATGAATAAGAAGTCATACTTAAATTGAGAGTTTGACTGTTTTGGGAGATACTGTAATTTACACTATGTGATTATATCCTTTTAATCTCTGTTATCCAGGAAACCCCATGTCTGGAGCTGGAGTTTGACCACTTTAGTAGTTCAGTCAAATACCCAGATATGAATGCAGTAGAGGATCACGCAAACTGGACCATCTCGAGGGAACTGGGGTTCAACTACAACCTCTCTGGACAGGTAGCCACCTGCAGAACAACACAGCGGGTTGTTTTATCTTTTGAAACTGAAAGACGAGTAAAGACATGTCTACTGCATGAGCGGCGAGAATGGGAGAGGTGTACAGTCTTGGACAACCAGATTAATAAACACTATTTTACGGATTTCATGCAAGTGTGAAATCACACAATAAAGACTATCTAACGTATCTATCTTTATATTCTCACTCTAAAAAGCTTAATTGAGTAACAGAGCACAAATATACACATGTAACAAAAAGTATAGAGTTACTAGGATAGGATGAGGTACGTGGTTCAGGAACTCATTTGTCGTGCTCGACATTGATTCATGAGGCCCTAATGTGTGGTTGTGTACTTGTTGAGGTTATCCTTGTCATGACAATCTGCTAAACCCGTTGTGATAATAATAATAATACATTTTATTGGTATACCGCTTTAAAAGGTACTAATGGCACTTTGCATGGTAAAGACAAACAATAGAGGCACCAATAAAACAAGAAAGATTACAATGGTGAAGAAAAAAACACTGACGGCAGTGTGTTAGTGATGTGAACACATGTGTTAGTGATGTGAACACATGTGTTAGTGATGTGAACACATGTGTTAGTGATGTGAACACATGTGTTAGTGATGTGAACACATGTGTTAGTGATGTGAACACATGTGTTAGTGATGTGAACACATGCGTTAGTGATGTGAACACATGTGTTAGTGATGTGAACACATGTGTTAGTGATGTGAACACATGTGTTAGTGATGTGAACACATGTGTTAGTGATGTGAACACATGTGTTATTGATGTAAACACATGTGTTAGTGATGTGAACACATGTGTTAGTGATGTGAACACATGTGTTAGTGATGTGAACACATGCGTTAGTGATGTGAACACATGTGTTAGTGATGTGAACACATGTGTTAGTGATGTGAACACATGTGTTAGTGATGTAAACACATGTGTTAGTGATGTAAACACATGTGTTATTGATGTGAACACATGTGTTAGTGATGTGAACACATGCGTTAGTGATGTAAACACATGCGTTAGTGATGTGAACACATGTGTTAGTGATGTGAACACATGTGTTAGTGATGTAAACACATGTGTTAGTGATGTAAACACATGTGTTAGTGATGTGAACACATGTGTTATTGATGTGAACACATGTGTTAGTGATGTGAACACATGCGTTAGTGATGTGAACACATGTGTTAGTGATGTGAACACATGTGTTAGTGATGTGAACACATGTGTTAGTGATGTGAACACATGTGTTAGTGATGTGAACACATGCGTTAGTGATGTAAACACATGCGTTAGTGATGTGAACACATGCGTTAGTGATGTGAACACATGCGTTAGTGATGTGAACACATGCGTTAGTGATGTGAACACATGCGTTAGTGATGTAAACACATGCGTTAGTGATGTGAACACATGCGTTAGTGATGTGAACACATGCGTTAGTGATGTGAACACATGTGTTAGTGATGTGAACACATATGTGTGATGTGTCAGACGTCACCTGTTATTGAATCTTTTTGGTATATTATGAGTGTTGCCTTTAATGAAAGAGAAGTTTCATTACAGTGAGCTCTTTTCAGTTTATTTCTAACATTTTGTTTATCAAAACATTTTGATATGAGTACATTTAGAGCAATAATAATTTGATAAATATGTTACTTTTCAGCCAATCAATGAACTATACAGACTCATTGTTGACTGATGTTTTGTAAACTGGGATGGTTCCAACAGATGTGTGACTCAGTAGTGCCAGTGTAAGTCACTCTGCCATGTGAGAGGATGTGAACAGTGTGAGACGATGTGTGTGTCAAATGTGCCCAACTGTGTGATGATGATGATGATGATGATGATGATGCCACACGGCGTGTTCCTGACCAGAAAATAATTTAAAATAATTCAAATCTAAACTGGCATCATATTTACAGTCACAAATCAGACTTGATTTGAAATAGTAACTCTTCTACAGATGTGAAGCTCTTGACATGGCGATTCATTCGAGGGCACTGTCAGGGTTTTTAACCGCCTGCGACTGCTGAATGTTCTCAGCATCTGCTGCATCGCGGCCCGAATGTGCTTCGATGTTCACTGGAGACATTTCAGTAGTGGATTGTCAGTTATTCTGCAGACATAACAATCTTCTGTTCCTTCTCTGCAAACACTAATTTTAGATGTCAAAATAGCAGCACAGCTCCTGTCATTGAGGATAAGTTATAAGGATGTTTATTGTCATCGTAAAAAGATACAACAACAAAAAAAGGTTGGCGACTCAGTTCAGCAGCAACAAGGTAAAAATAGACTATTTAGTCAGTATGTTTGTTCATTTTGTCTGACGGTGTCACGATTCTAAAATAATGATTTAGTCAGGAGGGAAAAGAATGTTTTTCTCCTTTCCTGCTCCTAATAACTATGCATCTGTGATGATTAACTTAGAAACAGAGGAAATGCATTGATATAATGAATTAATATCAAGTCGATTGCCAGACAAATATAGGTATTTAAATACGTTCACAAATACATGTCATGCTTCAGAGACAAAGACCTGGAGTTCAGTTCAGTATACCTTATGTACTAATTTAGAAGTGTGTTTCAATTTTTGACCAGAACTGTGCTTGACATGGTTGACTACATAATAATATAGTACAATATATGTAATCGTATACGTTATAGGATTTACAGCAAATAGACATGGATCTTGTTTAGTGTGGCATGTTGTTTTTGGTCTTTTAGATACTGTGCAATGAAGGAGAGCTGGAGCGTTCAGTGTTCATTTATTTATGCTGAGTAGTGGTGTATTAAATAATTCCTTTATCTGTAACTTGAGTTGTAAGAGAAGCTTCCACAGTGATGGGTCTTAATGGATAACAGTTGTTAATGTTCCCAGCTATATTTGTCTCTCATAATGACTGCATGGCTGAACATCCAGACAGGCAGATATTTATTACTGGTACAAAGATACTGTGATACATGAAAAAAAGTAACAAATGGAGGCTCTGAAATTAAGTGACAAAGTAATCAACGGCACTAGTTATTGTGCTTTGTTATGTTGATAAAAAGGTCATTAATAACATAATAACTTGTGTTACTATTAAAGAGTAAATGTGGGGAGAGATCAGGGTCTCATAGAGTATCTTGACATGAAGACCATCAGGTCATTATGTTAGTGTTCGTAGTGTAACAATGCAAAGTTTAAAGTATTTTCTTCCGGATGTGTTTCAGAGCAATCGGTCGGCCAGAGATCACGCTCTGACAGAGAGCGACAGCGAGCAGATGAGACAGCTGAGCAACAGAGACCCTCTTTCAGAAATCACTGAGCAGGAGAAAGACTTCCTCTGGAGACACAGGTAACCTCCCGACCAGCAAATACAAGACTTTACTACTTTACTGTGAAGCACTTAAAGTACTACTTTATATAGAACCATATATGACATAGAATGGCATCACAGGCCGGAGTAGTATGTCAAATCTGATTCAATACTTCTTGTAGGGTAATGGCCTAATCTTTTCTTTTTTAAATTGTTACTCTCAAACACACATCTTGTTTAACAACACATTTATGTGATGAACCTGACTACCGTTCTACGTGGTAACACAATTTTGTTTTAATCTTGTATGCAGGATGTAGATGTGTAAAAACAACTGATTCAGACCTAATCTGGGATGTAAAATGCAGTAATTGTCCCTTTTCTCTTTCTATCAGGCACTACTGCATGAACATCCCTGAGATCCTTCCCAAAATCCTCCTTGCTGTCAAATGGAACTCCAGAGATGAAGTAGCACAGGTAATGCCATGCCATGTCATTCATACTTTATTCTTCCTTCTTCGATAAACAAGTGTTTTTATTGGATTCTGAAAAATGGACATAGAAAAAAAACTTGGCTTGTACGGGCCAAATGAAAAGCATGTTGCAGGAAATATTTGTTCCATTCCTCCATTGACTATTCATGTCGTCTTTGTTTTTAAACTGGAATGTATACATCTGTCAAAATACTGACATTAATGCGCATACACTCTATGAATAGTGTGTAATGAGTAATAATGACTATGTCTTTGTTTGTTTGTTTCCCAGATGTATTGTCTGTTAAAGGAATGGCCGTCCATCCGGCCTGAGCAGGCCATGGAGCTGTTGGATTGTAACTATTCAGACCCCATGGTCAGGCACTTTGCTGTATGCTGCCTTGACAAATACCTGACTGACGACAAACTGTCCCAGTACCTCATTCAGCTTGTACAGGTAGGTCTGGACTATAGTGAAATCCAGGATCTGATGGGGTAAGATGGAAGACATTGAGGAAATAAGAGCGCTATGTGCTATGACTCAAGTGGCTGTGGAGCACCTTTTTCCAGCCTGGGTTATATTGGTTGGAAAGCAATTTGTGTGAAGTGTAAAAGACTTTCCGGTCTGCCTTAGGTTGTTTTTGTGCTTGGTGTACAGACACTGCAATGTGAGAGACATTATAGAGTCTGAAATGACTAATCTGAACCTTCTCTTGCTCTTTACCGGCACTTCTTCCCTTCATCTCCTCTCCTCCTGCTCTAGGTATTAAAATATGAGCAGTATCTTGACAATCCCCTGGCCCGTTTCCTCCTGAAAAAGGCCCTGACCAATCAAAGGATAGGTCATTTCTTCTTCTGGCATCTCAAGTGAGTCACCTTTCAGATTGCTTTTTCTTCATGTTTCTGTTCCTTCTTTTCTCTGTGTTTTTCTAGACAGCTAAAAAAAACTCCTCTTGCTCCCTTGATTCTCACCCCCTCCTATTTGTGCCCCCCTCACAGGTCAGAAATGCACAACAAAACAGTGAGCCAGAGGTTTGGGCTGCTGTTGGAGGCTTACTGCAGGGCGTGTGGCATGTACCTCAAACACCTGAGCAGGCAGGTAGAGGCCATGGAGAAGCTCATTAACCTCACTGACATCCTTAAACAGGAGAAGAAGGATGAGACGCAGAAGGTAAGGGGACACACACACACACACACACATGCACACACACACACGTGCACACACACACACACGTGCACACACTTGTACATTTATACACAGGAAAATATATGTTTTAGAGTTTGAAGTTTTGAAGCTGTGGTATATAATTCAATTCAATTGAAATATTAAAATCTGGACTCCAGAGAAATCATATTGTTGTAATAGTGAAATACACTAAGCAACAATGACACCATACAAAAAATGGATGCACACAACATTTAATATCTATTTTTGTAACATACACATAACCTCTCAAATACAGTCATTTTTAGGAGATTTCTTTGTGGATGCGTGTGTATGTGGGTGCATGCGCACACATGTATGTGCAAATGCACGTGTGTGTGTGTTGTGGTTGTGTGTGTGTGTGTGTCTTGTGGAGGTCCAGATGCGGTTTCTTGTGGACCAGATGAAGAGACCGGACTACATGGATGCTCTGCAGAACTACACCTCTCCTCTCAACCCAGCACACCAACTGGGAAACCTGAGGTTAGAAACAATAGTGTGTGTGTGTGTGTGTGTGTGTGTGTGTGTGTGTGTGTGTGTGTGTGTGTGTGTGTGTGTGTGTGTGTGTGTGTGTGTGTGTGTGTGTGTGTGTGTGTGTGTGTGTGTGTGTGTGTGTGTGTGTGTGTGTGTGTGTGTGTGTGTGTGTGTGTGTGTGTGTGTGTGTGTGTGTGTGTGTGTGTGTGTGTGTGTGTGTGTGTGTGTGTGTGTGTGCGCGCGCAAGTGGGGTTGTGAGAAAAAAGATTGACATTGTCTAATAACTTCTATTAATTTGTGCATAGGTTAGATGAATGCAGGATAATGTCCTCAGCAAAGAGACCGCTGTGGCTGAACTGGGAGAATCCTGACATCATGTCTGAGCTGCTCTTTCAGAACAATGAGATCATCTTCAAAAATGGAGACGGTAACACACACACACACACACACACACACACACACAAATATATAATTCCCAAATGAAGGAAGGAAGCATGTGTCTACTCATGGAAGAGAGGCGAGGTTGCATCAGCGCAACATGTAAACCTTAATTACTGTATTGTTAGCTAGCTCAGTAGTGTTAGCTGAGCTAGCAGTATCAGTTAGCTTCCTTCTGTTAGGGGGTACAATTGTCAAGTGTATTATCTTGAAAGCTTTCTCTCACGCATACCACCATGTGCCATTGAAAGAAAATCATACAGCTTTGGCTTGTTATGTACAGGGAGACCAATTCACTGCTCCTGACTTATGCTCTAAAAATAAACATATATTTCCAAGTCCAAATCCTAAATGTTGTTTCCAATGATGCAGAGCTTCTTGGTAACAGTTGTCTTCCATTATCAAACTAATTGTCTTTTATGTTGTGTTTGTGTATAATCTGTCAGTATCCCCGGATGTTATTAACTGTAACTGCCTTCACTGTGCTTGTTTTTGTTGTAGACTTGCGGCAGGATATGCTGACGTTGCAGATTATTAAAATCATGGAGAACATTTGGCAGAATCAGGGACTGGACCTTCGGTACTTCTCCTACTGAGTCTAAATGACTTTTTCTCTCTGTTCCTGTATTACATGTCTTTATTCTCTGACACTGCGGCTATGTGTTGTGTCCCCAGGATGCTTCCTTACGGCTGCCTGTCGTTAGGAGACTGTGTGGGTCTCATTGAGGTGGTTCGCAGCTCCCACACCATCATGCAGATTCAGTGTAAAGGAGGCTTGAAAGGAGCCCTGCAGTTCAACTCAAACACTCTGCATCAGTGGCTCAGGGACAAGAACAAGGGCGAGATGTGAGTTCTTCTCTCCTGGTATTATTTTTGACAGCATCATGGCATCATTAAATAGTAAATAACTTTAATGTACATCTGTGGGACCCCAAAAGAAAATGTCTCAGGGAAAATCTGCTTTTGTTTATAGTTACTGCCCTTTTACTTTTAAACATTTTCTCAATTATTGTGTGTGTGTGTGTGTGTGTGTGTGTAGGTATGACTTGGCTGTGGATCTGTTTACAAGGTCGTGTGCTGGCTACTGTGTAGCTACATTTATCCTCGGGATAGGAGACAGACACAACAGCAACATTATGGTCAAAGACGACGGACAGGTAACTTGTAAATGCCTACACACACACACACACACACACACACACACACACACACACACACACAGCACAACAATTTGATTAAGTGTGGACAGGTTACAATTTTCACACATGGCTATAAATACACCATTTGAGATATGATTGACATTAAACCACCTGCATAATCACACATAATGAATAACCTGCACAATGTCTCAATCCTAAGTAAGATTGAAACAACAGCTGATGATATAATTGATTAAGCTGTTTCTCTAGCCTGCTTTATGAAGGTTCGTTTCAATTTTTGATTAATTTAATTAAATGTATTTGGGATTTGCTATTTATATGGGATTTGTTATATACAATACATATTTAATAAAACCAATGTGTCTCAGTCTATAGACAGTGGGTGTACAGTATATAGATTTTACTCTGGAAGAGGTTTACATGTTCGAGTGAGTTACTTAAGTTTGACTTACTGCTTGCTTCTTTATTCCGCTCTCGTCCAGTTGTTTCATATCGATTTTGGCCATTTCCTGGATCATAAGAAGAAGAAATTTGGCTACAAGAGAGAACGAGTTCCCTTTGTACTGACGCAAGACTTCCTCATCGTCATCAGCAAGGGATCCCAAGAATGTGCAAAGACCAAAGAGTTTGAGAGGTACTGCAGCATCTTAACTCCTCTTTTCTTATATCTTCTTTTTATCCGTTACCTCCTGCTAGTATCAGACAGTATAGTAGTAGTAGTATCTGTTGGCTGGTCGACTCCCAAAACTGGTCTCTTCTGGTCCTAATGTGAGATACTGCCACAGCAAAGCTTTGCTATATGGTGTGTGTTTTTCAGCTGGGTTTAAAGGATTGCATTATATATATTACATTTCATTTAGCTGACGCTTTTATCCAAAGCGACTTACAATATTCACAGTAGGCCGTAGACACAGCAACGGTGAGCAATTAGGGTTAAGTGTCTTGCTCAAGGACACAACAACATGGACTACCAGAGCCTGGGATCGAACCACCGACCCTCTGATTGAAAGACAGACTTGCTAACCCCAGAGATATATATATATATATATATTAAATTAAACGGACGTGCTCACCTGTCTTTGGGTGGCTTTCATTTCCCAACACTGAGCTATGTTTACACTTTCTATTTTCTCCTGTTGATGGGGCTGGGACACTAAACAAACTGTGTGCATACATTCACGTTTTGTTTGTCTTTCTTACGTTCCCATTTTCCATCTCCTTCCAGGTTCCAAGAGATGTGTTACAAAGCCTACCTGGCGATCCGGCAGCATGCCAACCTCTTCATCAACCTGTTCTCCATGATGCTGGGCTCTGGCATGCCGGAGCTGCAGTCATTTGATGACATTGCCTACATTAGGAAGACATTAGCCCTGGAGAAGAGCGAGCAGGTAATACAACTTTTCTGCGCTCTAATTCATTCTCTTATTTTTGGATCTTGAAATAGTCTCAAGTCTCACATTTGGCTTCCTAAAAGCTCTGCAAGATCTTTTGGATCTACTTTCTTTTCGCTTTCATTTTGTTCTGCTTTGTGCAGGAGGCGTTGGACTACTTTATGAAACAGATGAACGACGCCCACCACGGAGGATGGACCACCAAAATGGACTGGATATTCCACACAATTAGACAGCATGCACTTAACTGATCTCTTGCAAACAAAGACACACCGGTCCCACCCTGGAGGATCAGGAAGTTTGCAGCTTGATTTACATTTCTTTTCTCTTTTTAAACACCATTTTTATTTATCGAAACGAGGTTCCGTTGTTTCTTCATTTTCTTGCCATTATCATCTGCCTTTTTCTGCGGTCTTGATGCCCTCACTTTACCCTCTACTTGGTCTGGAGTGGACAAGAGAGCATTGTACTCATGTCTTACTGAAAACGTGCCCTACCTGGAAGTTTTTTTTTCCCCCAACAGAAACAAACTGGATAACCTTTTGGAGTAATTTGACCCCTTTCCTTGCTGGAAAAACGATTATTGGATCGAACTAGAAGACTCTGCCGGTCTATAAATGTAGCCACAAAGTAAGTTCAACTTGATGCCCTTCTGCTGTATCACATCTGCACTGTGGCTCCACCTCAGAAAGGAGGTGCTTGGGAACCTTTTTTTTTTTTTTTAATCGTATCTGAGACAGCAGGCACAAGGAACGTCTCTTACACAATAAGTGCTTATCAAATTTGTTGCACAGTGCAGGATTACTGGAGAGTGGGGTCTTCTGTGATGACCACCACTGCACATTCTTCCACCATATTTCTAGTGAAGTGGATTTGGTCAGCTTTGCCACCGTTTCAACCTTTGTGAGGGAATTTCAAAGCTGAAGAACTACAGGGTCCTTCTGCACAGCTCTACAGTCTCCCGGCCTCATATGACAAGCATAGGATGGGGACATTTGTTGGTGTTGCAGCTTTAGACTTTTGAATAAACTTCAGGATAATAATGCATCTCTATTAAAATAACAAACAAAAAAACAGCACATTTAATTTATTTATGTATCCAGTTTCTTTCAGTTTAAGTACAAAGTCAAAACTCAACTCTCCACAACCATTGCCATTGTAAATATAGTCTTTTGTATTTATGTTTACCAATTTACTTCATTCTTCTGACTACCACAAGTGCAACAACTTTTCTCTTTTTTCTCAATTATTGAATTTTGCTCAGATTTGTAAATTAAGACTGCTGATACTTTTTTTTTAATTTGCCGTCGTCACTTTTAAGGTATACATCTAATTTGACCTATCCAGTAGCAGCCCAATGTTGTGTTATTGTGGCTAGTGTGCAGCCCCACTTGGGATTTGTAGAAAAGTATTTTTTTGCGGATGCAAATTAATAAGAATGAATATGCCAGTGGGGCTGCACGGTGGTGAAGTGGCTAGCACTGTCGCCTCACAGCAAGAGGGGCCGGGGTTCGGATCCCGTTCTGGGCGGGCCCTCTGTGTGGAGTTTGCATGTTCTCCAGGTGTCACTGCGGTTTAGCTCTGTGTTCACTGTGGGTTATCTTAGTGTTCTCCAGCTTCCTCCCACAGTGCAAATACATGCAGCTTGCAGAAATTCGTAGGTATGAGCATATATGGATGTCTGTCTCTATATGTGTCCTGCGATAGACTGGCAACTTAACATCACATTTTAGGGACCCTAAAACAGGATAAGCTGTTTGGATAATGGATGGATGTCTCACGTTTTATGACTATCAGGACCAATTTTAAGCCTCTGGCTGTCTGTTTTATTGGCGAGCAGAAGTTCAGGAGAACGTCATGTCTTCCTGTTGATAAAATGCCTTGGCATCACATCGCAACACTCCATAATACTCCACAACACTGCTTAAACCTGGTCTCAACATGGTGTAGTAAGCAAACCCTAACAGCACTTTTTAAAATGAAAAGCTAGATCTGACGTCAATAAATCAACTTCAGCTACATACTTTGGACATGTCCACAGTATGTCCAAGTACATGTCAAAGTGTTCATGCCATCCCTCCTAATATATCACGTTGCTAGCTACTATGAGTCTCTTTAGCTAACGGTCAAGTGTGTTTTTATAGTTCACCGGCAAAATCATATTTATGATCTATCCCAGCTCAAGATGAGTCATCGGAAAAAGAAAATTCTAATTTTGTTTTGACATCTTTTTTTGTTTACATATTTGGCATATAACAGAACAATTTCCACAGGACACAAGGGCGCCGGATCCCAGTTTGGTAAATGCATTTTTGTTTAATTGTGTCTTTGAAGTGGACCATTGTTACCTTGTCTTTTGAGATCGTTAATATTCTCGGAAAGTATGCTTATGTAAAGTGTTTTTAATGAGAACAGAGAACCTTGAGTGACAGTAATAGAGAGAATGTATTTTTCATGAAAAGGTGCCTCAGAGCAGCCTCATGAACCCCCAACGCCTTCACTACGTACCGAGAAAGACATTTGGATGTGCTCTTAGCTACATTATTATCTTATTCACAGACGGTGTGAAACTCAGTCTGCCAGTAGAAATGAAAGTCAGCACTTTGCCTGCTTAAGTGTTGATTGTATCCAAAAGTCAAAGTGGTGGTCTGTTCTGATAATGGTGCATGTGTGTGATGTCACTTTATTCCCGAATTAACTGCTGGAATGTATTTAATTGCTAACATGGACCTTATGTGCACTCAATCTTTTTTATGTTTTTTTTCATTATTGATGTTTTCTTTCTTATATCAGATGCAGTGCCACTAAACAGTAGCTTAGAGAGCTCGTCTCTTCTTTTCTTAAATGTGCCAAATCAGGCATCACTAAGGCCTATGAAAGCTAACGCTGGAATCACAACATGCAGGGAGGGGTATCGTTACAGTCTTAAAAAAGAAAAACGTTGGGCAATGCACTTAAATAAACTTTAGAGTTGTTGTTGTAATTCTCAATGCCTTTTTGTTAAAAGGGACAATGTAAGGATTTCGCCGATTCAGCATGTTTCTCAAACAGCATAACCAGTACATATGATGTACATTTTGAAGCAGCATTAATCAGTATGTATGTACAGTTACAGCCAGATCTCTTTTTCTATGGTGGGTTTTGTGTTTGTGTGCGTTCGTTGTCTTTCTGTACAGGTTACAGAGCTTCATTGGCAGGCCCCAATGAAAACCCCTCACTATACAACACAATGTGTCTGTGTTTGTGATGACCCCCCCTCCCTCCGACTTGAAATATCACAAATCAGAAGCGCAGACATATTTAGTTGGTTGAAAGCTGAGATGGGGGAAGTGGCATGTCTATTTAGTACTGATTGTGAGACAGAGAGGATGTATTGAACTTTATATGAGCACCGATTGATACTGGCAGTGATTGTTATAAGTGCCACAGTCCCACACAGTGAACTATGACGAAGTATATCTTACAGGGTTTAATAATATTTAATAATCTTAGATGTTCCTTCTCAACATAAAGATCATGCGAATTACGTCCAGCAGCTCATTTATAGTTGTCACATCTTCTCAGAGTATGTTTGCTGGTTTGAATGTTATCCTGGAATTATGTCGTTGCACTAGTTTTCCTCCTTTAAGTGAAGGCACTGATGTTTTATCTCAAAATGGAAACACATGCCCATATTTACATATCTGTAAATACATCATTGTTTTACCTGCAAAATATACCAGGGTGAAGTCCTGTATGTGTCCAGTGAAATACTGTTGGACTATGTTTGAAGTTTAGTAGAGGAGGGAGATCCCAATTATATTCATCTGCTCTTCAGTTATTGCCTGTGCGTCAGTAATACATCATAGGATCTGAGCTATGATCTCAACATGAGCAGTGGACCTAATAACATGAACACCCAGATATAATGAGATTACATGCAATAGCCAATCCAGTAAATACTACTTATGTGAACCCTATTTGGTTTTTGATGGCCGGCAGTATTTATTCTCCGGTGTTTTTATGTTACTGTTTTTGTTTGTTTGCGTGATGGACAGGTGTTCACGTTATTGTGTCCACCAACTGTAGGAAAACAGGTGGATTGTATTAAGTGAATAAGTCTTGCATTGTCACAGTTACTGTTGTTTGTTTCAACAGAGTGTGTTTTTGATGGAGCCTTTTAAAGAATGTCCAGGGTTTTAAAGTGTTTTCAAGAACAAATGTGACTAATGATTATTGATCATTTGTGATCATATGACTCTTGTGAAGTGTCCTGCACTTTGAGGGGAAAGATCGACTAAATGGTCTGTGGCTTCATGTTATTTTCTGTATTCAGTGCTCTTAACTACATGATAGTGTTTTGCTAATATATTTCCACAACATACCATGCTGTAGAACGTTAACCTATACTATGAATGAATGTATAACGGGCCAATGTTGTGTTTTTTACAGCATAACTGCATGAGATTCCAGTAAAGATTGTTTGTTTAGTCTGCTAAGCAGCCCCACAGATTTATAAATGAATGCCTTACGTTTTCTCTGTTTCATCTTGACTATAAGCTGTGTTTTTTTTATTTATTTATACATGTATATTGTATTTCATTTTGGCTCCCTGGTTACAAAGTAAAGGTTTCTTCCTGACTGGTTATCTGAGTGTTCTGTGAAGATGTACAAATAAATTAGTTAAACATTCACCCCGCTGTGTTTGCTCTTACTCTCTCCCCTCTTGCTATGTGTCTGTGCAGCAGGCCTCTTTACAGAATATTACTTTATTGAATAATGGAATCAATAATTGTGTCAAGCTTTGTCTGCCATGTTCAACCATTACTACTTTTAGCTCTTGGTGGTTTTCTTTTCCAGGTTTTCCACTTCATTCAAATCTGGGGAGTACCAAAGTTTAAAAACTGGATTCCTGAAAAGAAGATTCAGGAAATCTGAAGGGCTGAATGTGATTTGTTAAATTCCTTTTAAAGAACAACACATTTAAAGTTCAGACAGATCATTTGGGCCAACGAAAGTAAAAGGATTGTATTAAATGTTGTGAACTCTGCGCCTCGTAATACAACAGCTGAATATTTGTTGTCCATGTGGAAGTAGGTGAGTCTAGGGAATGTTTTAATATAGAAAAGCCCTCCGGTGGCCTGTGTTTATATTCACAGATAAAACCAGCACACAGAACATATTTTATTTTGTATTGTTTGTTTCCGTTTTTCACAAATGAACCAACATGACTCGATCGCTCCTTACTTTGATTCACTCAAAAGAAAGTGACACCAGCTGTCCACGCTCAAACCACAATTCATTTGATAACAGTCATGCTCTGGCATCATTGCAATCCTTTTCTTTTTTTCAGTGCTTTCTGAAGGAGTCACAGGACCAAAGAAATTAGTTGTATCCCCTAAAATGTTTTTGTTTTAAAATTAACTTCACCCATGTGTTTTAAATCTCCATTTCACCCCTGACGATGTCTCCTCCCAAAAAAGCCCTGCAATGCAACCTGGGATAAGAGAGGTCTACAGAATAAACAAAAACACATTTAACAAGTGAGATCATTTTGAATGTAAATGCGATTTCCTGGAGGTTCACTTTATGCCAGCAGGTCTGTATCACTGAAGGCCCCGTCCACCGGGGGCTCTGGGGTGCCCTCCTCTGTGGCCGCCTTCGTAGGAGCTGCAGGCTGATCTGGACTGAACGGTTTCCAGGGCTCGGACGGGCAGTGGAAGGGGCTGTCGCTCACAGCTTCTGTGGCCACATCAGGGACGGTGGACTGCTTCGAGGCTGTGGTGTCTTCCTCAGAGGATTCTTCTTTGGGTGAAGCGCTGGTGGACGGTGCTGAAGATGGAGATGAGGCGGAGGCGGGGACGTCGTACAGCAAGTTCCTGAGTGGAGACCAGCCAGCAGGGCGGCGCCGGGTGAATATCTGAAGAAAGAAATACCGTGAAACACGTCACAGTTAGAATCAACATCTGGGTGAAGGGGTTTAGCGTACCCAATCTCTTAATATTGGCAGTACAATGGAAACGACCCATTTTACATTGATCTATTATTGGCATATACTATTTTAGCAGTTAACACGGTCATAGTTTATGCTACTTTACTCCATCACATGTTATTACTCAGCATGTTGTCATTTGTTTGGAACATAAACACACTTTAGTGTCAACAATTCATAACAAACTAGCATGTTATGTGATGAGTCACTCAAATTCCCTCTTATCTAACATATTGTACTCCAATCATCGAATATCCTAGAAGAAGAAGGATAATCAACAACGTTTTCTTCTTCTTTCATAAAGGTTGCAGTGGCATTAAGTAAGAAAATGACAACTAGCTGTCGAAGACCACTTCATGTTCAGCTTTTTAGAAGTGAGAGCTGACCAGTAAAACGTTTTTTAATAATACATCACTTTTTTAAACATTAGAGGAAGAGAACAGAGTGTAACATCAGTTGGGCTCTTTTTTTGGACTTGTAAAAAAAAGTCCAAATATTGTTGCGTTTGAGCATCTTGTGAGAGTGGTCTCACCATGGGCAGTGCTCCGGCTTCACACGCTATCTGGGCATGTGGGCCCTCAAATCTCCATGGTGCTACATCCACTGTGGAGTTACAGTTGGCGAACTCCTGCACACACAAACACACAGAGAGAGAGACATGTCAGGTCAAAACAAAACCTGGATCACATTGTGTCAGATGCAATATGTGTTCCGTGTTCATGTTTACTACATCCTGATCATCGTGGAGACACAGATCGCTGAGCTCTTTGTGTTGGGTCTTGGCGCAGGTCGTCTTCTTCATATCGAACCTCAGATTGTACCTGAAACCTGCCACCACCTACAGGGAGAGTGGAGACAGTAGGTGAAGAAACAGCTGACGGTACCCCCACTTCCTCCCTCTTCTCGCCACCCAGCCGCTACCTGTCTGGTGGCAGAGCCGACGCTGTGCAGGCTGAACAGGTGAGTGGAGTCCGACATGGCGTTGTACTTGGAGATGGAGACGGAGAGAGGGAACTTCAGGTCCTCTGAGTTCTCATCGATCTCCATGGGGCAGCCCAGACAGGGGGCCTTCTCTGGAACGACGAGGTGGTCTGGAGAGGAGAACGGTTGTGAAGTAGAAGAAGAAAGAATGAGGAGACAGCAGATGGTTATGACTCAGCACGTTCACTCTATGGTTGCCTCATATATGTTATTTAGATTATTTTCAGACAAAAACTACTCTTTTTTTCTTCATAGCTGCATACCATTTTGGAAGCTGAATAGAAAAACACATATATTTGTTTGTCAGCTGACAGTGGGCTGGTTAGGTAAACAGATTAAAGTCTAGACCGTCACCGCCTTTTATGGTGTGATAAGTTAATATTGCGCTCTCCATATTGGCACATAGTGTTGATATATTACACAATCTGACCCTCCTCTGTATGCTCTGTCCACAAGTGTACATTTTTTCTCAATGACTCACTGTTTTCTTAATGAGAAATTCTCATGGTTGACTTCATCAATATATACCAGATATTCTTGCTGTAAGAAAACTCCCCATACATGATCATACGTGATCATACATGATCATACAAGACTGGAAAGATAATGGAAAAAGCTGGACTGGCTCTGCTCCAAGGCAGCAAGGCTCACAAGTTAACATTTGATATCTCTTGTTATTAATATGTGTAAAAGTGGAAAGTTGTTGTTGTTTAACTTGGAGGTTCACTTGAGTTTTTGTACAGATTCAACCAGATGTAATAATGAGAATAATAATTATTTAATAATGAGAACCAAATGAGATTTGGTTCGCAACTGCTGTTTTTTTGACAGAGCCAGACTAGCCTTTCCCCAGTTTCATCTAACTAAGATAGAACATTAAGTGAAAGAAAATATTTAGAAAAATAAATGTAATTGAACTTGAGGCTACTGGTTATAGGCTACTTGTGACATACGTGTTAGAAACATAATGCTGGGTGAGTGTCACTCACCGAGCAGGCAGTCCACCTGCTTCGTGTCTGCTTCAGTCTCTGTCATGTAGACTGTGGCATTGCATGAAATCGGCTTCTGGAAGTATAGCAGTATAGATTATGTTAGGGTTATGATTTGTGTGATGAAATACCATATAATCCAAACCTTTACTTTATCATTTGTTATTAACGTTAATCAACACAATCTCCTCTTTGAATGAAGGAAATCTGCAGTTTGTTTAAGAATGGACATGAGAGATTATTACCAATGATAATTACCAATATTCTTCACAGACATCAATGGAGGTTTTGAAAGATTGTGTGTCACTACTAAGAACCACCTGAATATCTGCAGGTGTATTCCATCCCATCATTACCTCACCTTGCTGCCATTAGGCAGATAGTTGCAGTCGGTCCAGGGCGTGTTGCTGCCAGCTGGACAGTCACTCCTCCTGCTGGTGAACTGCAGCGAGTACACGGAGTCTGATCCATTCTCTGACTGTATACACACACACACACACACACACACACACACACACACACACACACACACACACACACACACACACACAATCAGTGTGTACCAGAGGTTAAAGTGTCTAAACATGTTTTCCAAGAAGTTATTGGAAATCCTCCCACAGCTTTAGTTCCTCTTAATTCATCCAGTTTCAGTTTTGGGAATTTTACAAAGATAACAATCATCAGATCTATTCACATCAGAATATTTAAAAACTGAAAGATGCTTTAATTTAAATTAACTAATGTTTATTTACTCAGAAGTTTTGAGTATTGTCAAATCATTCATTTAATTCTATGTTTACACTGAAACTTTATAATGATCAGGATAGTGAACAGGGCAGTGAACTGAAAGCCACATCTTCTGTGATTGCTGTACCTTACTCGCTGTTAGTGTCTGAAAGAGGGCCAGCTTGTGTCCGGTGCTCAACCTCTCGTTGAACTTGTTCACAGCGCTGTGGACGGCCTTCTCCACTGATGGGTCGTCACAGAAGATCAGGACGCCGGGCTGAACATCCAAAGCCTCCCAGAAAAAGAAGAAACAGAGGAAAATGCATTTCTGCTGCACAAAAAGAGGGATGGCTTTTCTGAGGCCTCCAGTGTGAATGAAACTCTTCTGGCAGCTCATGAGCACGTACAACCTGAAACAAGCTGTGGTGGAAAGTAACAAAGTACATTTACTCAAGTAAACTTCACTTCTACTGCTACTTTGTATTTATATTCCACTACACTGCAGGGTGAAACATATTGTAGCCTACATTTATCTTTACAGCTAAAGTTACTTTACAATTGTATAACCTTAACTACAACATTAACATATATATATATGTATATATACACATATATATATATATATATAGTTCTGCTGAATAATGACTATATTGTGCTGACAATGATCAAAAGCAAGCGTGACACATAACGATCCAAATATGTAGAAAAATGTCAGATGAATACATGTTTGCAATCCAGTGTTGGAAATAAGTTGAAGTACTGTCCTTTAGTGCAATTTTGAGAAACTTGAAATTTACTTCATTTTATGCTACTTTATTCTCTAAATACTAAAGGAAAAATATTTAACTTTTTACTCCTGTACCTTTATCTGATAAATACTGGTTACCTTTCAGATTACAACATACGATGCATATTTGTAAAGTAGTTACGCATTTAGCCCAAAGCTGCTTACATGATGCATCAATATGACAATGGCCACATTGCATACTTTTACTTCTGATTCTTTAGATACATTTTGCTGGTCGCGCTGTTCTTTTAGTTTTTTTTTGTGCTACTTTTACTTCACCGCTGCTCTAATCCTGAGCAGGCTAATAGTTTATCTGTTCTAAAATCTTGGTTCTAATCCCAAAAAAAGAAGTCATGATTTCTTTCTCCTTACCTGCCCAAAGACTGAGCTGTGGAGGCACAGCAGGCCCAACACACACAGCCCCACTCGGCTCCTCATCGTCTGCTTGGCTCTGCTCTGCTCCCGGGGGAAAGACATGGCGAATGTCACACTAGTTGATGCACACTTTCAGCCACAGGTCATCAGTGTTGAGGATACAGTACTTACAGTTTGATCCTGCCGGACTTGAAGAGGAGAAGACTGAACTCCTCCACTCAGGGATGCACGACTGACTGAAGTTCTCCTAAAACTGTGGGTGGGAATCCTGAGAAAGATGATGACACACAGATAGACACAAAACACACATACACAAACACAGGGGAGTAGAGGGCACAGAGGACACACGCACACACACACACACACCCACGCATACCGGCACGCGCACACACACACACACACACACACACACACACACACACACGCACCCACGCACACAGTGGCTTCTGAACATGTAGAGGTAGGATGTTTCTGCTCCCTTACACTATACTTTGTGTGGTTTAATTTGTGAGGTTGTAAGTTGAGGTCGGAGAGTATTTTCTCTTTCAAATTCACTAATGAATGAAGTTAGTAAATCTCTTTACATGCACTCCTCCCTCTCTCTCTCTCTCTCTCTCTCTCTGATACTGCTGTATTGACTTGACAGGCAGGGGGCCAAACAAAAGAGCAAACATTTACTCTCCTTTTACCGACTGAGCGCCTTGGGCAGTAGAGTGTGTGTGTGTGTGTGTGTGTGTGTGTGTGTGTGTGTGTGTGTGTGTGTGTGTGTGTGTGTGTGTGTGTGTGTGTGTGTGCGCGTGCCGGTATGCGTGGGTGCGTGTGTGTGTGTGTGTGCGCGTGCCGGTATGCGTGTGTGTGTGTGTGTGTGTGTGTGTGTGTGTGTGTTTGCTTGCTGGCTGTGTGTTTTGTGTGTTTTAACTGGCACTTTGTCCCTCCCGACCTTTAGCCCATGCCTCTCTGATTTCCCCACTGCTCCTCTGTGGAATGAGGTGAAATGTGCTCAGATGTTACACTCCATATAGATGTATCGTACAGACATTGTGTTAGCTTTGTCTATTTGCAGTTCCTAGGATTACGCCAGATTCCTACTACGAGGTCAACTCAGCTGTCAATTGATGACATCATGCCAAAGTTTTCCATGTGTCCCGCTTCATCACACAGCTCTGTGGTGATAGATACAAAGCACTCCTTCAATGTGGAGACTATATAAGAAGAAGAAATGTGATTGTGTAAAACTCTAGAGAAGAGCAGACTTATGTGCTGCCCTCTTGTGGTCACACCAAGACATACTGAGCTGTTCACCACCACAGTAACGAGTATCAACCCTGTGAGCCAGTGGGTCCCAACACGGGCAGCAAGACCTTCTTTTAACTTACTTCTCTAAAAAAGATAAAACAAATTGCTCTATGTTTCGTGGAACAATTTATGATTTTTAGAAAATTGGCAATATTTATTTTCTTGCTGGAGAGCGAGATGGGAAGATCCATACGGCTCTCACATGTGTCCGTTAAAGATAAAGCTAAGTACAGCCAACAGTCGGTTAGCTTAGCATGCACTGAAACAGGGCTGTTCATTTGAGCCGGATCTGAAGAGAAACAACACGTCTGTGGAGCTGTTGTTAAAAGATATTTATCTCTACTTGACCCTAAGCAGAGCATGATATGTTACATTACATTACATTTCATTTAGCTGACGCTTTTATCCAAAGCGACTTACAATAAGTGCATTCCACGGTTACAAACAAGAATCAGAACAACAAGAATCAAGAAGCTACAATTTCGTCCAAAAGTTCAACTACAAAGTGCTATCAGTAAGAGCCATTGGACAGTTTTTTTATCATGAAACACATCAGGTGTATGTTATGTCTGGAGTAGTCTCTGGTTCAGCAACAGGCTGAGAGTCTGTTTGACATGAAGTTACCATCAGCGCCTCTGTGATGACTCACTTCCTCTGCTCGGCTCATTGAGGTGTCAAGGCGTTCACATTTACGAGCCAAACCACAGCTGCAGCACCCAGTCTCCACTCATCATCTGGCTTAAATTCTTGATTAAATATGATGCACTGGGGTTTATGGTTTCTTTTCTTCCTGACTGCTCTTATTCCAGGTAAGTTTGATAACATTCAAATCTCATTTCAACATCAGAATATGGACCAAACTCTCTCAGTTGACTGTTCTCTGTCTTTTCTCTTTCACTCAGTTCAGTATTTAGGAGACTTTTAGATTAATAGTGAAAGGTTTCCACCCTTTTACCGCCAAGTCTTCGTCCCAAAAGTGAAAAGTGGAACAGCTAACTTCAAATACAAGTAAACATAAACTATGTCATACAGCACCAATTAACATTTAATCCAGTCTGTAACTGTGTGCAAGGAGGTCAATACTGATGGGAGTGAACCCGTGATTAAGACATTTCAAATGACTATTTATTCTTATATCTTTGACAGTTTGGTCTTCATAATGTGGTTTCACCTTCTCTTTAAAGAGTTGTTTTCCCTTAAACATGTACGGTACGAGTCCCGTCTGCTCTGTGTCATGAATGAGGCTGCTCTGGTATCCTGTCCCTCAGTGATCGTTACTTCAGTGGTCTTCAGTGGTCGAAGCAAACAGATGGTAGAGCTCAGTGACAGTCTTTGTTGCATTTTTAGTATTGCATTACCACAACCACGTCTGCTTAATCCTCTCCAAATATCTTGGGCTTGTTATGTGCCATTATGAAATTACTGGAATAACACCTTGGTGTAAATACTGTTAACAGAGGTCTACACAGAGTTAGTTTGACGATATAATTATGTATCCAAAAAGTAAATGCTCTTGTTACAACGTGGACAAAGCGGTCAAAAACAATATTAAATGGGTTTTGTGCTTTGTCTTTAAACGTTTTGCGACATTTGCCATTTGCAAGATTCTGTTAAAACTGACTAGATTATCAAGTGGACAAACACCCTGTCACCACAATCCTGCGAGGCACCCAACAGCACCCGGTTCACTGGGCGTGGACCATTTGATTAAATGCACATGTCATAGGAACATAAACTTAAGGTAACCATGCTGTCCTGACAACCTGAAGCCTGGTTCTAGTCAAGCTTTTCAGAGTGCTGGCAGGTTTCTGGGTCCCATGGGAAACTAACTGAATGTATAATCTGCTGTGTACACTGGGTCTAATGGATTTTGGAAAGCTACCTGCAGGTGATGAACACACCTTGAGTCTCCTCCTCCACCAGGTGTCCACCTGCAGAGAGATGACAGCTCCGTCCAGCCGGCCTCTGACTCTGAGCTGACCTCTACGGCCCAGATATACCGACCGGTGTTGCAGCCCTCTGAGGCTGTTCCTCCAATAGGTACACACATATACTATACTGTATATATATATAACAAAAACAAAACCACCGGTTTCTGCAGCCCATCTACTGTAAACAGGAATTGCAAAGATGTTAAAAGAATGCCATGAGTGATGGATTCAATATTACAGCCACAATACACAGATGTCTGTAAGCATTTTGAACAAACTTAGCTTTAATTATTAACAAAAGTAAAACAAAATGCAAAAACATTTCAAATATGAAACTTCACGATAGCAAAACAACTGTGAGAAACGATGCAACATGTAACAATGCCATACATGCAGCATGAAGCCTCAACAGGTAAAAAAACAGGTAATACATTATTGTCTTCACTCCAGTGGGATTATTTGCATTTTAACTCTAACTCTAACTTGGTTTACAATTCAGTTTTATATAACATTTACAGTTTTAAAGGAAACAAGTAATGTTGAGGTCTGTTGGCTAAAACAACACATTCAGTATGTTGTGTGACTGACAAAAATAAAACATAAATAATTTAAATAAAGATAATATTACAAAACTGTCTCCAATGTAAAATGTAAAGATTAAATTTCCAATTTGTTATGTGTGTGTCTGTCTCTGTGTGTGTGTGTCTCTCTCTCTCTCTCTGTGTGTGTGTGTGTGTGTGTGTCTCTCTCTCTCTCTCTCTCTGTGTGTGTGTGTGTGTCTCTCTCTCTCTGTCTGTCTCTCTCTCTCACTGTGTGTGTGTGTGTGTGTGTGTGTGTACAGGGACCTACGTGCTGAACAACCTTGATGGGAAACCTTGTATCAAAGCCACCCTGGGAGCAGAGTACATTGTCATTGAAAAAAAGGTTAGTGCTGTTACTGGCTCAGCACTGTGTGTGTGTGTGTGTGTGTGTGTGTGTGTGTGTGTGTGAGAGAGAGCATCTGTCAGGGTTGCTAATTTAAGAATAGTGTGCTGCATATCCTCACTGTGCATCAATGTGATTCAGCACTTTTTGCAGTGGTTAGGGTCAGCATGTCTTTGTCAGTGTTAGAAGTTGGTTTCACTATTCAAGCTGCAAACATTTCAAACGACCATCAGATAGATCCTTTAAATAGATGAAAAAATGAGTGTCCTCTGGATTGAGGTAAATATATATTTACATGTAAGTTCATACTCTCTGTGATGAGTGTTTGTACAGTCACATCTTGGTAAAAATGAAACAATATAGTGAGAAGAGACAGTAATATGTAATCTGAAGTCATATTTCTCTCCGCTGTGCATTCAGAAGACTTGGTATTTCCACCTGGACCCCTCCCGGGTCAGGACCAGCGGTTACTGTGACAAAGAAGCTGCGGTTCTCTCTTTCACGCTGCCAGACGGTGCTGCCAGTCTGCAGCTCACCTTCAGAAAGGTACAACACAGTGTCCCTCTCTGGGCTGGGCCCGTGTCTGCATGAGCTTTCCCCAACAATGTTGTGAGTGGAACGTCACTAAAGTACTTGTACTTTGCTTGAGTCTCTCCATTTTATGCAACTTTATACTTTTAAGATAATTCTTCTACTTTTTAAAATAAATGAACTATTTAAAAACTCTCTTGGATCAGCTGGTCACAAAGCTGAAAGAGTGACGCTACAAACACATGATCATTTTATAGATTATAAAGCATTGCCAGAGATTAAATTGTCCACATGAGTTAGAATTAGCACAACCTTAAACAACTACAGCTAAATGCAGCATACACATCAATTCACTAGTTATATTACACATAATAATGTACAATAATGATACAACACTGGCAAGGACTCCTTTTTCTGCATTTTTCTACTAAATATCACTGATAATACTTAATTATTTAAGTAAGGGTTTGAATGCCGGACTTTTAGTTGTATCGGATTATTTTCATGGCAGGGTTTTAGTACCTTTACTCAAGTAAAGGATCTGAATACTTCTTATGTTAACTGGTAACTGTACATACATCCTTGTGACTCTGAATGGTGGTCTAACGATACTGTATGTGTTAGTACAACATGTTCCGGTGTTAACGATGTACTGCATATATTCCTGTAATGCAAAATAATCAGTTCATGTTTTTTTTCCCTCGTTAAAACACCTTCTGTGTTTTTTTTATGTTGAGTATACAAAAATAAAATCACTCAAATTGTTCAGTATTAGGACTGTAGCTCTGTCACAAGCTAAACATGCTTCCGATGTATATGAAAGTACCCTGATAATCAAACCTATGACCAGTTTGATGCATGTTCAGAAATGCAGCCATTATGATATATAATAGACATGAGACATTAAGGTGTCCTGCAAAAAAAGTCTTTGAAAATGTGTCATCAAAAGTACAACAAAGAAAAACATAATTAACTGTTCAATCACCTCATGGTGGGACATTCAGCTATGTCAAGATGTCACATGAACACAATCCATTTGCACCGAGCATCAATGTGTCTTCCAGCTTCACAACGTTCACAACAAAAGAAATGATGTTTGTTTGGAAAATATCTGTGAAACGTTCCTGTATTTCTGACTACGCCTCTTGTATTTTTGTCTCCAGGACAAGAGTTATTTCTACGTCGACAAGCTGACTGCTCATGTGTCTCCTCAGCCTGTCTGCCCAGGATGTGCCAGTAAGTCCATGTAGAGAGAGGAAAATAAGAAGGCCGATACCATCGAGCCGGTACTTCTGATTTGGAACACAAAGAGTGCAACTGTCCCTGTGTTCATCCTCTTCCTCCCAGACAAGACGTACTCAGGAGCGCTGGCTCATGAAAAGCTGTTTGCAGCGGGTCGTGCACAGAGCTTCAAGTGCCAGTCTGAGCAACTGCTGTGGATGTCGTCGGAGCTGAGGATCAAGCTGGTTCCTCTGCAGCTGCAGGCCTTCACTGTGCCCATGGGGCAGTATGGCTTAGGTGACTGAGCTAATCATTCGGGTTCAGGGATGCAGGGGTACATTAAGTCTGCACTACACATTTAAATTAGTGCATGTGGTTTTATACTTCTCTATAGATCTAATCTTATAATAAACCATATTTAGAAGATAATGCTTCCTGCATTTTGCTCTCCTCCTGTTGTATGTTTCAGAGGTGGAGTGTTGGCCCGACTTTAACAAACGCATTCTCCCCATCATCGGCGGGGCCACAGTAGTGGGTCTCTTTCTGATCGCTGTGCTGACCTTCCTGTTGATCAAAGAACGCAGCAGAGAAGGATACGACAGACTCTGAGCTCGATGAGAAACTGGATGAAGATGACTCAATCTGATAGAATGTTTCATACTTTTTACTGTTACAACAAGTTATTAAAATTGCTCTCCTTAACTCAGAAGTTACTTTTTGCTCCTAGGATTCTTCAAGTAATTAAAATACAATAACTATGACTGCAAACATTGTGTTACATTTACTTGACTATTCCTTATTTGATTTTGTTTTATATCATTATTTTCTATCTTCAATTCTACTTTCAATGAAACATCTTTGTTCACTGCTCTTTGTTGTGAGATACTCCGATTTCTTGCATATTCAACAAGTAGGCCGAAAAAGTATTTTAGAGCCTTTAATTCTACGAACAAAATAAATTAAACAACAAATAATGTAATACATATTGTAGTACAGTGTGAATGTTCAATCAGATCTTTTCATATTTTATTTTCAGAATTTCTGTGTTACTTTACGGCCAACTATTCTTGTTAAAAATACAATAAAATGTTTTTTATTTTATTATTCTGAATGTGACGCACCTCCTGGTTGACGGAGAAACGCTGCCCTCTGCTGGTGACTTGTGGCCACTGCTGCTTCTTCCTCCCCGCCTCCATATCCTTCTTCCTCATTGGCCACTCGATACTACGAGTCCTTGGAAAGGTCATAAATGTTAAAAGCAGATATTTACAAGCGTGTGGCAGTGTTATTAGTGCGAGTGTAAAAATTGAACAGCCCTAATGTGTGGTTCAAGTTGAGGGGTTTGCTGCAGTTAACGTAGAATAAACGGTGTTGGAGCTGTTTCGTTTATTTACCGCTCCGCCTTTTCCTCCTCAGCATTAGCGAGTCAGCTAGCTAGCAGCGAGCCTCAGCAGCTGGTAGCAATGGCTGCAGTTATCCTGAGTTTCCCAACTCTGCAGAGTCTGAGGACATTTGCACAGTGAGTAGTTACATCAACATGTCTCATGGCTGCTATGTGTTAAACAGGCCCTCCGACCAGCTTCTTTTGAACGTGAGCCGGCAGCTAAAGTTAGCGACGTTACTTCACGTCGGAGCTACTGGTGCGAAACACAACATTGTTAACTATCAGCTGCGGCTCATCGCTGCTGTACACGACAACATCGCGTTATTTGTCTCCTCAGTACCAACGAGTTGATACAATGTTTGTTTGTTTTTCTGTTATGCGAGCTAGTAACTCTGATCCGGGCTGATCAAGGTTAAATAACTCAGCCAGCATGGAGTCTAGCTGTACTATCTGTGTGGACGGGCTTGTGCTTATTTTATATTATATGAGCTACTTTATAAACGAACATTTCGTCCATTCACCACCTGCCCTTCACAGCCACGTAGAGATTTGATGGCACTGATATAAATATGAATATGTTCCTCTCCTCAGGAACCTGTCATGGACCAGAAGAGGCGTGCGGCTCGTTTCTGGAGGTGAGCGAAGAAAACAAAACAGTCCCAAAAACAGTCAATTTTCATTTCTATAAAACTGAAGAAAACAACATCCTCACAGAGAATATTTAGTATTTTTGCTTGATGATACTTAAAGATCGTTGCTGATTAGCTATCTGACTATTGTGTTATTTAACACTACACATATTATCAGACTTGCACGAGCTGTGCATCACAAACCATGGACAGTGATGGCTGCAAGCCCTTTAAAACCTGTTTGCACTTTTGATTTTATTAGTGAAAATTATTGTTAAGTGCATTATAAGATCTGTTGAGTCTGTTGTCTTCTCCAGGGGTGGGAAGGATAGAGAAGGTGCTGATTGCCAATCGAGGGGAGATTGCCTGTCGTGTGATGCGCACGGCCAAGAAGATGGGCGTCCGCTCTGTGGCCGTGTACAGCGACGCGGACAAGGACTCCATGCATGTGGCCATGGTGCGATGCTTTGTCATTTAGTATTTCAAGTCATCAGCTTTTCAGCCTGAAGCTTTCTTCAGCTGTTTTAACAAACACAATGAGGAAGGAGCGTGTTGTCAAAGTGGTGTTTTCTCATACTGGTCATTAATAGTTTATTTTGCATAAAGTGTTTTCAATTGATAACTGTTTGTTTCTGCTCTGCTTCTGGTGGTTTGTAGGCAGATGAAGCCTACCGCATTGGCCCTGCACCCTCCCAGCAGAGTTACCTCTCAATGGAGAAAGTTTTGGAAGTAGCCAAGACATCTGGATCACATGTGAGTCGTCCTCTACTTGTTGTGAACAGTTTTGAGAAGAGAAGTGATGCTGTCACTTTCCTACAAAAGGAATTATATATTGTGATGTTCAGGTCTTTTAAACCCCTTTAACTGGTTCTTTGACATTTAAATTGGATGTTTTAGAAAACATGTCTGTGTCTGTAGGCGGTCCACCCTGGTTATGGCTTCCTGTCCGAAAACACTGAGTTTGCGGAGGCGTGTAAACAGGAAGGCATCATCTTCATAGGGCCGCCTTCCTCCGCCATCCGAGACATGGGCATTAAAAGGTAACATCCACACCATACATGTATGTCCTATCTCTGTTTGTCTCTCATTAACATGTTATTACTTTTAATAATAGCTTTAACATTACAGAGCCCAGTTGAGGTAGTGGCGTCATTGTAGGAGCAACAGTTTATGGAAAATATAACTGGAAACGTAAACGCATTCAGTAAAACCAGCAATAATAGCAGTCACTTTTATTGCTTTGTCTCCTTTTTCAGCACATCCAAATACATCATGTCAGCTGCTGGGGTCCCAATCATTGGTGGCTACCATGGAGAGGACCAATCAGATGAGAGGCTGCAAGCAGAGGCTGCCCAGATTGGATACCCTGTGATGATCAAGGCAGTCCGGGGAGGAGGCGGCAAGGTGAGTGGAGAACAAGCCTTAACGAATTACACAATGCAAATCTAATTCAGCTTCTACAGCGGTGATAAGAAAAGCAAGGCGATTGCACAAATCACATTTCAAAATCACACTTTGTTATTTCTCAATTCATTTTTTTTCCCGTTATCATTGACATCATCGAAATCATGTTTTTGCTGTTCTGTCGTTTGTGTGTGTGTTTGTGTTTGTGTGTGTGTTTGTGTGTGTTTGTGTAGGGGATGCGTATTGCACGGTCAGACTCAGACTTCTTGGAGCAGTTGGAGTCGGCGAGACGAGAAGCCAGGAAATCCTTCAATGATGATGTCATGCTGGTTGAGAAGTTTGTAGAGGATCCCAGGTAATAATAATAACTCATCTACTGGCCACCCGCCAGTCCTACCACCTTATGTTGATTTGCAGATTAATTTGCCCTTTCATTCCTCTGCCTGTCTCCTGTAGACATGTGGAGGTGCAGGTGTTTGGGGACATGCACGGTAACGCGGTCTATCTGTTTGAGAGGGACTGCAGCGTCCAAAGAAGACACCAGAAGATCATAGAGGAAGCACCAGGGGTGAGGCGCTGCTAAACTTTGCATTTAAATCCTGACATTCAAATCTCTATTTACCGTTTCCACTCCCTCCCTTCCTATAAACATCTTTTTTTTGTGTGTGTGTGTGTGTGTGGGGGGGGGGGGGGGAAGTTAGGGGGTACATAGCAGGTCAACAGTAAATGCCACATAGAAGTGGTGTCCATCATCTGAAAGCTACTCATAAATATGTTGTAATAAACATTGTGTTTTAGTCAGACGCCTATTCAAAAGTTGAGCGCTTACAGTGTATAAGGGCTCGAAACATTATGATAGATGGTTATGATCGCTATCACATGCTCTATTATGTCTCACAAGTTGCTGCAGAATATTTTGGGTTGATTCCAATTGTAACACAGATTTTGTGTTGAATCTTTAAATTCCTTTTGACCACTTTGAGAATGAATAGAAATGATCAACAATGCCATGAAAATACCACATTAAGACACCAAGATTTAGAGATACACCATGAAAACATCCGTGCTGTGTTTTGGTATCGAAAATGGAAACGGCTCAGAAACACACTTCCTGTCGCCATACCTAGGAACGCCATCCATCCACTGGACGCCCAAAGTCTAGCTTGTGGTTGTGACATCAGGTCATTGTTTTACAACAGTCAGACCACATTTATGCAATTCCAAGACTGTTCAGGGACCCCAGTATGCAGAAATATACAAATACACAATGTCTTGTGCAATTACTTCTTTAAAACATTGGCAACCCTTGTTTTTAAACTATTCTCATTATGAATGTTGTCAAAGAAGGTATTGTGTGTCTGTCTGTCTGTGTGTCTGTCTGTCTGTGTGTCTGTCTGTCTGTCTGTCTGTCTGTCTGTCTGTCTGTCTGTCTGTCTGTCTGATTGATTGATTGATTGATTGATATTATTTTTTTAATTCTTTTAGCCCGATATTAGTCCTGAGGTGCGGAGGAAACTTGGAGAGGCAGCCGTTAAAGCAGCCAAGGCTGTTAACTATGTCGGAGCAGGTGAGACACACACACTCACCACAACCACAACACACAGCATACAGACATGATATATGTTCGCCTCCCCGTGTAGGTACGGTTGAGTTCATAATGGACGCCCAGCATAACTTTTACTTCATGGAGATGAACACCAGGCTGCAGGTGGAGCATCCTGTCTCTGAGATGATCACTGGAACTGACCTGGTGGAGTGGCAGCTCAGGGTAAGAGAGGAGGGATGGAGGAACTGAAACAGGAAATGCTGACAGCCAGTGGAAAACACTACCTTGCCAATCAGACGTGGTGATTTCAGGTGCATTGATTGCTCTGGTGTAACTCTCCAGGTGGCAGCAGGGGAGCGCCTGCCTCTCCTCCAGGATGACATCGTTTTAAGGGGACACTCTTTCGAGGCTCGTATCTATGCCGAGGACCCAAACAACGACTTCCTTCCGGGGGCGGGGCCTCTGCTGCATCTCTCCACCCCTTCACCAGACCAACACACGCGTATAGAGACTGGAGTCCGGGAAGGTAGGGAGTCTAGAGCTAACTCTGGTTGTGTTTAATGGATAGTTTTACATTCTTTATGGAACCACACCTAATGTTTTATTTTACAGAATCAAGTGTCCAATTTGCTGCCAACTGACATTGCATGCTGTATCACAATAGCTGTGCTGGCTGACACACAAAACAATAATCAAGAAATAAATAAGTAAAAAGGTCAATAGAAATGCCAAATAGAAACCACAGCACTGACTCCATCCGTGTCTTAATCTTTCTGTTCTTTCTGAGAAATTATGGATCAAAAATGATCCAATCACACTTGACACCAATATAAAAAAGTAGAAACTGTATCAGTTGGCATAATTCAAATAATAATAATAAATAATTAATTTGGTATGTTTTTTTTTTCTGTGTGTGTTTGCTTTCAGGGGACGAGGTGTCGGCACATTATGACCCAATGATCGCCAAGCTCGTGGTGTGGGGAGAAGACCGATCTGCTGCCCTAAAGAAGCTGCGGTACTGCTTACGACAGTACAATGTAAGAGAGACACACACACACACACACACACACACACACACACACACACACACACACACACACACACACACACACACACACACACACACACAGTCAAGTGATGCTTTGCATAAAGAAATGCAGCATTTACTGACCTACAGCCTCACGTTGTAGCATTCCAAGTAACATTTTACAACAAATTCATGCAGAAATGTCCGTATATGCTTCAAGGTTGTGTGTGTCAACTTTCTTTGCATCCTCTCCGTCCTCAGATCGTTGGACTGAACACTAACATTGACTTTTTGCTGAGTCTCTCGGGCCACCCGGAGTTTGAGGCTGGAAACGTGACCACCAGTTTCATCCCCCAGCACTACGCAGACCTTTTCCCCGCTCCGATTACTCCTTCTGGGGAAAGCATCTGCCAGGCAGCGCTGGGCCTGGTGCTGCAGGAGGGGGAACGCACGCGGGCGTTCACGCAGACCTCCATGGGTGAGGGGGAATGTTTCCCTGATGGCACATTGGATTCGGAAAAAGTAGCATACTAAGTGTATTGTGTGTGTGTGTGTGTGTGTGTGTGATTTTCAGACCCCTTCTCCCCGTTCGGCTTCAGCAGCGGCTGGAGAAGCAACATTGGGTTTAACAGAAACATGACGCTACAGCTGGGAGACAAAAGTAAGTCACAGACATAGGTGAGCTCCGACCGCGCCCCTAATGGGGAGGAAGGAGGTGGCTAAATAAAAGAGGGACTGCAGAGTCCCATCACCTTTTGTTAATAATGATCTGTGTTTAACTTCCTCTCTGCAGCCTCGTCCCAGAGACTCGCTTCAGATTGGGTTGCACCACGTTTAAATGTCTGGTTTGCTGCATTCCTCCTGTTCAGAACATTTCCTCTTGTGTGCTTGTTGTCTTTTAGAAGTTGATGTGGTCGTTGTGTACAACAAAGATTGCAGCTACTCAATGCAGGTAAGCTGGAGATCGTCCTGTATTTTTACATTTGTTGTTGTTTGTCTCATGTCTTTAGTTTTGGGTATTTTCACACCGCCTGTAACCCACATTATTGTATGCTTGTGTTTGGTTCTATAATCAAATGCTCACCCATTTTTTTTTTAAATTCCCATTCACTTGAGCATGACAGTTGGAGAAAGTAGTTTGACTTTTTCTGAAAGTTTTAACCACACCTCATAGCATTCATCAGCAAATTAAATACTAACCAAACTCCATTGACTGATGAATGCTGTGAGCTGCACTTGCAAAATAAAAAAAGCTAAGAACATGGACCTTAAGTTAAGACTATTTAGTCAAACTATTGTCCTAAGGTCAAGAATTAAGGGACAATGCCTCCTTCATATTTATACATAAATGCATTCCTCCTCTCAGATTGCAGAGGAGGTGTACACCGTGACCGGTGAGGTGGAGACGGAAGGCGGAGCATCATTCCTTCGCTGTTCTGTCAATGGCGTGACGTCTCGACCCAAACTGGTGATCCTGGACAACACGGTGCACCTGTTCTCCATGGTGTGTTCCTACCACTCATTTATTCATTTGCATTTGATTAATTCCATAAGTCCGTGAAACAGAGGTCATCATAAAAGTTCTTTATTCCCCGTATACTGTCGTAAATGGCAGAACTCATTTGCTGACGTACTTGTTTATGACTATTTACTACTGTCTTTGTGAGCCTCTGTAATTTTAAAATCTGAATACAATGTTTTGTTTATTAGTTTACAATAATTCAACATCAGCTGTTGCTGTGGCAATCGTCTGTTTCTTGTCTGAAGCAACTGTCATCTGAAATCTTTGCAATTGTTGGTGCAGGAGGGCAGCTCGCAGCTGTCTGCTCCAGTGCCGAAGTATCTGGCCGGTGTGAGCGGCTCTGGGGCTCAAGGCGGAGCAGTGGCCCCCATGACGGGAACCATAGAGAAGGTGGGTTGTGGATTATAAGCAGCAGCACATTTTAGTCAAGCAAAGGAATTTGCTTATTTGTCTGCAGGCCAAACTACGTCTTTCTAGAGATTTAAGTCATCATATTATATGATGTATTGTAAAACAAAAAATGTATATAGTCCTTTAACATCACTTTATTACAAGATATAACAATATGTATGCAAGCTATTGTAAATAATAGGTCTTTTAATTCAATTCACAATAAAATGTGTATATATATATATAATTGTGAATTGGAGCTCTTCAAATGTTTTTAAAAGAAAGTACTACACAAATAAAGTGACATATTATTTATGATTGCACTGGTTATCTGTAGTCCAGTAAACAACACACAAAAAATGGTGAATTATCTCAGTGAAATGTCATGAATAGGGTGAAAACAGCACCTTGTGTACAAGGTGAGGGGCAGAAAGTGATCACATTTGATCCTCAATACAAAACGGTTACATTTATGGAGTCCTGCCATGGTTTAAAATGATCCCACCTCTTTTAATATGCCAAAAAGACTTTGGCAAAGGACACATTAATGTCCTTGCTTATAGCTCCTACTCAAGATGGAATTTTTAGGAAGTTCCCCAAGTGTCCTGTCTTCTGACAAATGACCAACGTGTTGCATTGTGTTCAGGTGATGGTGAAGGTCGGAGACGAAGTGGCCGTAGGAGACCCTCTGATGGTCATGATTGCAATGAAGATGGAGGTGAGGGCCTCCCTCTGGCTCCGCCTCTCACACAGTCTCACATTTACGATTCCTCTGCTGCGTTTGTGATAAAGTGATTTTGTTTTTGTCTCCGCAGCATACGATCCGGGCGCCCAAGTCGGGTGTGATCAAGAGGGTTTTCTTCAGCGAGGGCTCTCAGGCTAACCGACACGCTCCTCTGGTCGAACTGGAAGAGGAGGCGGGGGAGGGGAGCAGCCAGTAAACGGAGTCGAACACCCATGAATACACTGCGGGGTCGGAGTCGGGACGAGTTCCTGCGACAGCTCGAGGGAAAGTGAGTCAATCTGAACGAGCCTGATGTCCATCACTCGGTACCGGAGTCATGTCGGGAGAACGCGTGCTTCAGTCCGATAGCTGTAGACGGAGACTTCCACCTGGGGAGCCGATGTGCATCTAGGAAGGTCGGATCATTTAGTGACCTGAAATGCTCCTGGGTTTCACTTGTATGGACCGTTGCCTTTCACACATCACAATATTACCTTTTTATGTCGATTGTGCAACTTTAGTTTGTTCCTTCTTTCTTGTGAGTTTGTTTGAATCAGTGAATCTCTGGAAACTTCTGTGAGCGTTCTTTTCTTCTAAGTCCCTCCCCCCTCTTTGTTTCTGCCCGCGGTGGCAAATCTGGAGCAGAAGATAATAAGTAGGTGGAATAGCAAGTGTGAAATCAGGCAAAATAATTACAGATTTTCTCGTGCTCCTATCATATATTTAAAAAAAACTATACAACCAATTTTGTTTCTTATTCATCAAAAGATGACATGTTTTTAGTGGAATTTGATTTTAGGAAGAAAGTAGTGAATGTGAATTAATACTTGGTGCAAGTAAATATTTAGTGTAGGGGGCTTGTTGATGAATACATTACAATACATGAAACACATTCTGCCCTTCCAGATGGACCCGACTCTTCATCCTTCACCCCTGAAGTGTGTTTGCTCTTCAGAGTACAGCAGACGTCTGCTGTTAGCCTCTGTTGTTGTAGAGGACAAAGGCCTTTAGAATAGGGAGGCAGAAAAACCCTCCACAATTATCAAATGACTCCCAACCTTTGTGACTCCGATTTGAAAATGGCCCGTAAAGGATGCAATGTGGGTCACAGGGCTTTAACCAGTGAATCTGGCCTGCTCTGATTCTGATTATCTCTTTACTAACCGGTGTGTTATGAGGCCTTGTAAACTAAAACTGATAAACACCTGTGTTCATTTTGTAGATGTGACTGATTATTTAAAAAATAAAATATTGTACTGGTTGGATACTGTAATAAAAATGTTTATAAAGTATGCACAGCGCCATGTGGTTCTTGTGAGTTGCTTAGCGTAACAATTTGAATAAAGAAAATCTATTTTTCAAATTTTTCCTAATACATTTGTGAGCATTGAGCTCCACCTAGCATCAACTTCCCCTTCATAGGGCACTTATTGAAATACTTTGAGGAAAATGACCAAATATGGTTACTTGCATGATAAAGGGCTACATCAATCGTAATGACGCGTCAGGTCACATGCAGGGATGGAAGTATTAATGATCATTTATTCCCACTGAGTAACTTTGAATCACTTTCATGCCTCCACGCTAATGAATTGAAACTGATTGAAAAAAATACTACACTATGACTTTTGTTACATAAGCAATGCTGCAATTATGCAATTTTTATGCTGTTAAACTATACTATACTACTATAGTATTATACTATAGAAAAAAGCATCACTTTCTTTTCAGGGCTTTTTTTTTTACGAGAACATGTAAATGAATGAAGTTGCAGCCACAGACATGTTTTTTTTACTGTATTTATTTCATAAATAGAAGTGCATCTCCATAAGCATCAGCTATAAGACAGATTTATAGATAGGACAGACAGCAACACATCAGTCAACAGAAGGTTTTAACATACAGATCAGCTGATCTGCAGCTTTGCGTCGTACTGGCTGATGCTCGTTCTGCAGAAAACTGATCATTTGATATATAACTATAATAAGACAAATTTAGATTCCTGTTTTTAACTTTCCTGAAATAACTTGAAAATGTTTGATACTTGCATAATGTATTGCAAAAATGACAATAAATGTGTTAGTTGAAAAGTTCAGGATCTGGGTTCTGGATGATGTATCCGAGACTGGACAAATGTGACAAATTTACATTTTCATTTGGTCTCTGAACATATTCAATATATGGCCGATATTTCAAGAAGCAGGAGTACTCTGTTTAAAACCACATCCGCAGACAGAATATATAAAAGCTGTAAATAAGGTACCCACATACCCCTGAATGGTGCTTTTATTTCTCTTCACGGCTTGATACAATTTTAATGGACTTTTAAAACATTTTTAT
>CM042217.1:24235149-24332649 GCA_023566465.1 Cottus gobio | reverse complement strand
TTGACTGGAGGCACGCTCACATGCCCATCACCAGCTTGGCGGTCCACCAGGGCCGGGGTCAAACGGAAACATCGCGCCGCTAAAAACATTCTTGCTCCCCGGGTCACGGCATAACAAAGAGGACGTTAACACTTTTGGAGAAGCCGGTGGGAACACGAACCCGAGAGAAGAACAGAAGAACAGGCAGTTTTCTGACGAAGCTCACGGGGGCCGTTTACAGCACATGAATAATTAATTTGGAAGTTTGAACAGCGTTATGCAGATTTAAGACACAGAAGGACAAGGACAGAAACAGACAAGTGCAAGAGGGGGAGTGTGTGAGAGGGCACACGTACACACAAGTTTACATTGTATAGAGTACCAAAGGCAACAGCAGCCCCCATGCAACAAGACAGTTAGGAAATTCTTGTTTAGTAGCCCGAAGTGGACGAGATAGGTGGAGATATAAAACTAGCATGCCCCAAAGTTGCCTCTTCTCAGAAGCACATATAAGGCTTCAGGATTCAGTAGAAAAGACTAATGAATACAGTAAGTAGCCCCAAAAAAAAAAGACTCAGACTACATTTCCCTGCAGCCTCTCTGGTTATTTCTTGGAGAAAAGGAACTGGGGATGTCAGAGCAGCTGAGTTTCTACCCAAGTATTTTGTTTCCTTATTATAATGCTTAAAGTTAAGAGAAGATGAACAGATTTTGTGACACTTACTCGAATGTCCGAGGTTCAATGATCTGGTTTTGAAACAGACAGTGTTTTAACTACACTGCTCAAAACAATTCAAGGAACACTTTGTAAACTTATGTCGGATATCTATACTGATATGGACAGTTTAATGTCTTAGGATGCCACATCTTTTGATGGAAATACAAGTGTCAGCCTACAGACACCCTGGAAATCATAATTCTAGGCTAGTCCATTTTGCCAAAATTCAATTTCTGCAACTCAAAATGCTTCTCAATAACTTGTATGCAGCTCGACAACGTGCTCCCAATGAGACGACGATGGTGTCTGTGGGATGTCCTAACAGATCAGTGTAAGGCATCAGTGAGCTCAAGAGGGATACACCTGAATTGGCCAACAGTGTTTTGGATTGTTGCCCCTCTGGTGCACCTGTTGTTACTTCCATCAACACCAATGATTAACAACCCCTCTGCATCTTACCTGACCAGATCATAATCTGAGAAGTGGTATTGAAGTCATGCCATGCCCTCATAAAAGAGTGTTCCTTTCTTTTTTTTGAGCAGTGTATATAATCATGTCGGATGGTTTTGTACAATTTGTTTTTGTACTTTCATTCATTGAATTTGAAAACTTCAAACGAGGTGCATGTTTCTAGTTTATTATGAAAAAACACCTTTGACCTCTGACTTGTGTCCAGTACTGCTTTTTTGTTTGCACCTCGCCAAAATTCAGCTGCAGCCAGCATACAGCAGCCAGCTACAGGGCTTCCAATATACAACAGTTAAATACATTATATAAGCTTGTAAATATGCTTAAATATTTCCCTTCCAGTCATTAATTATATAATATAGGACTGAGTGGACACATTCCCCTTCCCCTATGGCAGTATCCTAGCATTAAGGCGTTGAGTCTTTGATTTTATGCTTTATGTCCTCAAACCCAGGAGTTCAGAAGAAAGGATGGGAGAGACAGATGAAGGTATGTGAGCAAAGGAGGAGTGGGAAGAGGGTGATGGGGGAATGAAAGGGTAGTTGGTAGCAAGGGAAGGAGGAACAAATAATGAAATCTAAACCTTTACATTCAGCCCATATAATATTTGTTTCTAAAGGTCCAGTAAAACTCGCTCAAGTGAACATTTTACTTCTGCTCATTGTTTATCCTTCTCCGAGTAGAAATTGCTGTCAGCCGAGTTGGAAAAATGAAATTGGCTGCTTCGTGCCAGGGTCAGAAAACAGATCAATCATTCCAACAAGATTGAATCATGCATTTAGTGGCAATTTGACCCTGAAGAGAATAGTTTCCTTTCTTTCAGTGACGTGACCCTGACAACAATTGAAATAGATTATTTCACGCAGCATATCCGCCTCATCTCCATCTAATGAATAATGAAGAGAATACATATTACAACGTAGGCTCCAACTGGCTGAATCAAAGTTAAAATCATCAGATGACATGCCCGAAGATGTTCATTATTTGGCCACGGGCCTGGTCCAGAATAAAATGAGATACAAAGAGATGTTGTTTCAGCCCGTCACCATTTGATGTCTCTATTATGGGATAGCTCACAAGACTGCTGCCTCTCCCAGGCCTGACTGGGTTGACGCAGCCCTGTACTCGACCACAGAGTCTGCAGCTGAAGTCTCACACAAAAGAGCAAGAATGCTACATCTTCATTATTGATGTAATCAATACTGAGAGTCCCAAGCTGTTTTGGGGAGTATTGATCACTCAGCAGAAAGAGCCGATTGGGTCAATTAATCGATGACCCCAGTGAGTCACTGGGATTGAGGCGAAAAGACAAAAATACTGAAACTGCAGTTTGAGCCGCCCAGCAGTCATGTGACCTCAGCCCACTCGTCTTTAAAACCGCACATGGCAAAAACAAGATGTAGTTTCATCATCCTTTATCACACAGAGGAGCTTCAACAGAGAAGATAGTATGTTTATATATCTGCACACATTGAAAGCTCACTTTGTGCAGAACATTGCCATCATGTGTAATTAATATTAGCCCTCTCCGCCATTCAGGGCCACTAAAATGCACAATTAATAAAGGCAGCTTCAAAGCCAAGTCACCAGAACCCGTCACTTATGAAGCACTTCCACATCATACGTTCATACTAGAGATGTACACGCCCACGTCTGGTCGGTGTCATCTGTTAAAGTGCATTACAGATCAGGCAGTTCTCCTTGAAAACTGAATAATTAGGCTAATTTGGACATTACATAGATTTTAGAGAGTATCAAATAGAAACAGAGGACAGACCATAGCATAGACGATAAGTACATAGACACAGGCTTATAGATAGACATGCCTTAAGGAAGGGTGTGAATACACAAGACAGGTTACACAGTGTAATATTGAGACCTGTTGGGTGTATCGCTCAATCCAAAGAGTCCCTGCCAAGCCTGTCGAACATCCAGTGCAGTGCATGCTATCTAGAAGGCATAGCCATTACATTCTACTCATTGGTGTCTATTATTTTGGTTACACGGTGTACTGATATATTTCTGATAGTGCACTACTAGATATGAGATGAAGCACATCCTTGTCAGCTTGATCAAAATGTTTAGACTCCAGACTTTGATGGAAATAAGAAATAGAGCAGTCCATAATGGCTTGATCCACACGTCTTCAAACTCTAGCTCCTGCTCGGTTGTAGTTCTTCGTAAAACGTCTGAAACCCTAACCCCGTACTACAGCAGCTCAGCCTGCAACACATTTCAACAAGAAAGCCTTATAATACAGTCGCAGCCACGCGGTGGGATTTAACAGTCAGGACTGCCGCCCACATTTTTAACACCGAGAGAGGGTGCCGGTTCATCGGGATTCATAATCATTGTTTCTTGCCGGTGTCCTCCCCACCTGTTGCTGCGGCTGGACGCGTGGCAATCGTTGGCACTGGCCTGGCCCCGGCCGGTCATTTGCTCCAGGTGGCAGGCCAGGCGGGAGCAGCCGCTCTGCCCATGTTGGTAGCAGCACAGGGACTCCACACAGCTGAGGGTCTGCGTCTGGGGGGCTGATAGAGACTGGAGGGGAGAGAAAGACGGTTGAAAGGCAACGCAAAGAGCGGGGAGAGAAAGGGTGATGGGAAAAAGGTGAAGGAAAGACAGAGAAGTGAGTGGAGAAAGAGGAGAAGAAATACGAATCAATAAAAAGGTTTACGGTCACATTCTGAGACGATACTGGATGACTGGAGGATAATGTATTGCATGCTGTCACAGTAAAACATATGTACAAGGAACACATTAAAAACATGCTACACAAGGGGGAAATGTTGCAAATAAATAAATAAAAAGAAGAGAAAATCAACATTTGTTATTTTAGGGTGGTTGTAAAGCAAATTAAATCTTGTGTTTTGGAAACTAAGACCAGGCTCAGGATGACATTGTTTAACTGGTCCAGGTTTATACAATGTTTTAACTTAAAGACTAAGCCCCTGAGCCATAATATTATATGAATGAATATGCATGATGAGAAACTAAGGCAGTGTTATCATCTATCCTGATATATTTGTGAAAACCAAAACTACAAATTA
The DNA here is from genome assembly GCA_023566465.1 of Cottus gobio. Taxonomy (NCBI): domain Eukaryota; kingdom Metazoa; phylum Chordata; class Actinopteri; order Perciformes; family Cottidae; genus Cottus; species Cottus gobio. The sequence goes on along the minus strand of CM042217.1, from coordinate 24,328,434 downwards.
TTGTCTGGAGTTGACATTCACTGCAAAAAAAACCCTCTTACTGCCTCAATAAAAGGACTGAACATATATTTAACGATGAATGAGACGTTCACTTCCCAGTGAGCCAGCGCTGCATCGGGACACAAAGCTGAATGAACAACCTGCAGGGTCAGGTGGCTTTGAGGCTGAGTCAGCACCGGAGAGAGACAGTGTTCGGTGGAGAAGAGGGGAGTGAAGAGTGAGGAGACAAACAGGGTCAGTGTGAGCTGACGCTCATGTAGTTTGCATCCTGCTGCTTCTTAGAAGATGAAATAGAACTTTTTAGACCTCAGCATTAAGGGGCAATTTGAGTCTAGATTAACCTCAGAATAACTTCAGTTTTAACGAGACAATAATTAAGCTAACATTTGTACTGTTTGCGGTTATAATTTACAGGTGCTGTTTGCAGAAATGTTTCTTAAGATAAAGCCACTTTCTGAGTATGTAAAGTGATGACGCCTCCCGTTTCTTTCAGCATAAGGAGAGCCAAGTTAACCTGACAATACTTTCAAGTCCAGCCATTTCAAATATGTGCTTTAGTCGGAAACAATGCCTGTACTTCCATATTTGATCATTAGATGTCGTCTTCTGTGATAAAGCCTAATGTATTCCTATTGTGTAACTTAGATAGTCCACAGTGCTTTGCTGTTGCATTTCTCTGCAGCAGAAATTGGAGACACCGTTGGCATGAAACCAAACTTCTGCTACTTGGCTGGCAACAGCAAAACAGAGACAGGACAATGTGATTTATTCGGCAAGGTCAGATGTCGCTGGATAATAAATTGTTTTTTTCTTGTCCTCCATCAGAATTAGTCTCTTTTTGTAAAAACAAAAAGGGCAAACACATCTGTTCTTGTTACTGTAACACAACAGTCACCACAAAGCTTGTTGGCTGTAAACCACAATAAAACAGTAACAGCAGCAAAGCCTCAGCAGTCATCAATGGTAACGTCTCCTACCCTTGTGTTGATCTGTGCTAGTATAACCACGCAAGTCAGAACTACAACGAGCGTGAAGATAATTGATTTCGCTCGTCATTCTACCAATCTAATCAACCTGCAGCAATCAGTCAGTGCAGGGCTTGTCCTGTGAATCAGAAGCAATGGCAGAGGGTCGAGACAATGCAGTTCTCATTGGCGCTCACGTTACAATACAACGTACTGTTTACGAGAGAGATGAACAAGAAAGGAAGTTTCTGAGGAACTGTCTGCTGCAATTATTTGTTTTGTTCTCGAGAAGCCGCAGTATTATGAAGCCCAGAGGCCAAACCTTATGATAAGCTGCTCGCTTGTAAACTGGGGTTTTCCCAAGAAAACAAAGCTTGAATTGAATGTTTTTGTTGTGAAATGGCCTCAGTGACAGCTATATGGGTGACGTCATCCCCCGTCTGATTCATTATACGAGTTATCGAGTTCAGTTCGAGTTCACGTGTGCGGTCTTTTCATTCAGCCTGACGTTGGATTACACAACTAAGACAGCAGATGATCTTTGTCAAGAGCTTTTTGGCAGTTGCATATGAAAATGTAATCATCTTGTGTTTATAGCTGATATATGGTGCTCACAAAGCACAATATGTATGTAGAGCAAAAACAAAACACTCAAACTCAAAGGGTGATATGGGATATCAAATACTCACAAGGTGACAATGGTATAATAATCAGGATTCAATATGGAGTATTATTATGGAGGGATTAGATGACTGGACACATATACAGCAAGGACAATGAAGTCAGCATGCCAACAGCATTCTCTCTCTCTAAACTCTGATCCGAGATCTGATCGACAACAGTGAGGGGTGAATTGAGACCGGTATTGGAAAGAATGGGGACAATCATGGTTGGCTCAGGGAGGGCGGGGTAAGTCATATCCATGTAGGGGAGGATGAGATGATTCATGAAAGGTCATGTGTTGGAGAGGACAGGGCCATTCATACAGGAAGTGAGGCCACCAGAGAGACACACAGGACAGGAGTAGTATTTTTAAATATGAACTAAAAGGGCAGTGCAGGGGCAGCAGTGACATACAGGTATGAGGGAATGACCAAAAGTGCCGGTTGTTTGAAACAAATATAAAGGACAAAATGTGGTTGACCGCAGCTGTTGGGGGGGGTGGAGGGTTGGTTGGTGCCCAGGTGAAGCCATGATGCCGGGGCAGTGACAGCAGGAAGGGGACAATGGGAGTGAAGTATGGTACTACCTAGGGGAGCAGGGGTCTGGGCCGGGGGCAGCAGGGGGAGGATAAGCAGCTAGCAGGTGCCAATTGTCCTCCCCTGGGCTCCGCTGGGCTTTAACAGGGTCATATTCTGGGCCGACTGAACCCTCACCCTCTTCCATCTGAAGGACACAAGATGCTTACAGTGAGCCCCGCCGGCTCGTCAAACATGGCATCGGTCAGCCAGGTAGACTGTCGGTGGGTCAGACATGGACACAGCGACAGAACCAGGAAAGCAAGCCTGCAATCCGACCAATCACACCGCAAACATACCCAGAGTCCTCGTTCTGGCTCAAACCTCGACTCTGTTGAGGTTTAGTATGAGAGAACTTCTCGTTTCAAATGCAGTCTCATCTTTCCGTTAGCCATTTTAGAAAATTTCTGAAAACAAGAATACATCTTGAAATGGAAAAAAAATATATTGGTCTATATTTGGGCAAGATTTTAAATGAATCTCACACCATTTTATATTTGTTTTGGGCTCAATTCCAGACTAAATGACTGTAGATACTGTGGATATGTTTTCCAGTGCTGCTTAATTACCAACCAGCAGCTTGATTAGTCAGCTAGTAACAAGCAGTCAGTCAGCGAGTCGCTCCAGGCTGCACTGTAGGGGGACAGTTAAACACATTCCTGACCCTCACTCCACAGTGCGCTCTTATAAACGTGTACTTAGAGATAAAATCCCTTTTAAAGCCCTTCCCAAGTGACCTCACCGGCAATCCAAGATAGCAACAGAGTTGAGAGCGAAGTTTTGGCTTTCAAGTCAAATAAGATCTGCTTCCTGTGGCTTGGACAAGGCTGCCCAGGTGTGTTTAGCCTGCTACAGATCTTAACCTCATTCTAATTGGCACTGTAAGACAATCATGAATCACTGAGTGTGTCCTTCAGAACATTTGAGTGGGGGTGATGAGGTCACTGGAGGAGGGCTTTGATTTCTCATAAAAGCAGAGACAACTGAAGACAAAAAGAAGCTGCAGGCATAAGAACAATGTCTCAAGGGAAATGCATCCTTCTAGTGCTGATAAGCTCAAAACTATTAGTATCCAAACCAATTAACCTGCTGCTGAATCTATCAGAGCTACAGAGTAGGCAAACAATGAAAAACCCAAGAGAGCTTTTTGGGTTCCTTTACAATTACCTCCCACTAATCTAATTAAGAAAAAAAGACATAGCTACTGGAACTATTTCAACAGAACGGAATAAATTGCATTATCCAACACATAAAAATGAATTAACACTTTGAAGTCTGAACCCAGTAAGATCATCTTGTGTAGCAATTCAACAAACAAATAATTCAAACTGAGGAAATAGGGTCTCTTTTGCATAATAAGCTTCCCACTTATGATCAGTCAATCTACAGTTTGGTTCTGGTCATTGAGCTCGTGGGATGAGACCTGCAATACCTATATTGTATTGCATATTGTTTGTGACTAGGAATATAGTTGTATCAGTTAAGGTAAAAACGTGTTTTTGAAGGTTTTTTCTATTCTACCCTTGATTGATTCACCTTTCATTGATATACAGTTCAACGGCACCAAAATTATCATTAAATATACACCTCTCTGACCTTAAATACTGATTAGCATCCCAAACAAGTGCTACAGGGATAAAGATATGCATGCTGCCAACACAAGCCTCAAAAATAAATTAACCATACTACGGCTGCAAATAGCGGTTATTTTCATTATCAATTAATTTGCATATAATTTTCTAAGATCCAAGAGACATGTTTTATATAAGTAGCAGTGTAAAACCCAAAGATATTCAATTGACTTTTATACATGACAAGCAAAGCAGCAAATTTGGGAATAAGAGAACATTTGGCATTCTTGCTTGAATTATGAGGAATCTTTTTTGGGGTAATCATAAGGTTGTTGACAGTGATATGTGCTCTGACAGCACACAATCTTCAAGTCATCAATCTAAAACAGCTGTGATAACAACCAGAGAGTCTGTCGTGCCTCCAACAGGACACATCGTGATGCGGTCCGTCATGCAGCTGTGGTGATTCTACTGAAACCATGCAGGTGGACTGACCTCGGCGTCTCTAATGGAGAACCCAGTCTGAGGGTGTCTGACACCATGTCAAGAGGACGAGCCATGCTCCAGATAAAGGGGTGTTGTGCTGCACCATGCGTCTCTTTAATAGGAGTGAGGCATGCCAGACTGAGGTTGCATGACAAGACCACGAGCCGATGGTCGGGACCCGCAGCTCTGACTAACTCTGATTTGGGACTAATGCAGATGCAGGATCTCACAGTCAGAGTGTCCTTGATTGACAACATGGCTATCACTATATAATGAGTTATGAGATAAAGGCCATTTAGCCATTCATTCCTTCACTCATTCATCCGGTTGTTCATGCAGCGGGGGAGTAATGAGGAGTGGTGGACGCCTCCGATTACGTTCTCTCAGATTATGTCGGCCTATCACTAAAATGCAACACATGCAGCGGGTGAAATGCTTAACACCGCATACTTTTGCATCAGCTCTTAGGCCCCCAAAGCCCCAAAATGTGTTTAGTGCCCCGCCCCATCCCAATCCCAGAGAATGCTGATTGGCTTGTCCTGGGCATGCAGTCAGATACAACAGAAGCACAACTGTTCCAACACTGACAGCACACACAGTCAGTGTTAGAAACAGGCCTCAGTGGGACTAAATCAAGTCCAGACCTGGGAGAAAGAACATTTCCATATTGTTTGAATGACCATAAACAGGAGCACTTGCTTCCTAAAGCAATATGTCTTTTAAGATGCTGTCCATGTTATGCTGTAAATACGTTTTGAACACCTGGCTTTGTAAAGCATCGTATCCTCTGCACAGATAACCTCCATGCAAATGTTCCAAACATACTTTTGAATATATTCTGAATACTATCTGACATAACACTATTTTTGACCGTACATAGTTAATAGTAAGCCTCAAATGTGTATAAAGAGAACACCAATTAATGTTTAAGGGACATCATGTAAAGTTACTTTGACTAAGAAAAAATAACTGGTAATGTGGTGGTTTCTAAAAGTGCTAAAATAATTAGAATATACACATTTTAAAACTAATGGACGTGAAATTATATTTAGGAGCAGCGTCTATGCAGAGAAACCAGGAAATCCAGTAATACTGGGTATCAATTCACACCGTTATTGTGCATTCTTTACTGTTTATTTATATTATCATTATTTTTTCTTACTCTTGTGTGCACTTTACTTGTTTGCTTCTGTAATCCTGCAAATGTTCCCACTGTGGGACTAATAAAGTAATATCCAATCTAATCAAACATATACCGATGCATCCCAAAACTACTAATGTAGAGATATTGCATTTGAATTAAGCACTCCTGAAATACTTGTTTTCTTTAAATTGATCGCTTTAAGGTATTTTAAGCCCAGGTCTGAAACTCTCATCTCCTCTACCTAATTTTGCCCAGCTGGCTCTTGGCTCTGGAAAGAGGCTGCAGAGCGATGAAGTCATCACCTATCGCCACACGGTTGGAATACATCTACACCAGGAGAATACACAGAGGATAGAGGGAAGAACACACACACAAAACACACACAGAGAGGTTAGAACTCAAGCTAGAATACACACAATTGATACTTTACCAACTCTCAGAAACACACACACACACACACACACACACACACACACACACACACACACACACACACACACACACACACACACACACACACACACACACACACACACACACACACACACACACACACACACACACACACACACACACACACACACACACACACACACACACACACAAAACGGTTAGAGCAGAAACAACAAACACCACATAGATTTGGAAAAGGCTGCTCATTGTTTTCCCTGAGAAACAAAAGGAGAGTTTTGAAAGGAGGAAGGAATAAGCTAAAAGATAAACAGTCTGTAGCTGGACTAATCAATATGATAACAGCGTGGGTCTGCCGAGGTGATCTTTTCTGTGTGTGTGTATCGATCAGAAAGAAGTCATTCGGAGTCCCACCACGCTGCTCCTGTAAAGAAGTCGGTAACTTTTGAACACAGAGGCTAAGAAAATAAAGACTTGTTTTTAATAATGTAACATTTTCTATCCATGTCGAGTCTTCGAGTTACCTTGCCCAGGATTCATACACATTTTGACCAATGGAGTTCCATGACTTTAAACCAAATTTCCATGACCAAACATTTTATGAAATCTCGGTGTATACATGAACAAGTGAGGAAATGTAGTAGGAGAGCAGGTGTTGCCATCTTCACCCTGGGAGCGTTTCAAAAGCACAGATACAGCTGCCTGCTTTTCACGCGACATATTTTTCGACGCTCTGTCTCTCTTGCTGTCCGCTGGTGGGAGTGTAGTCACCTGCCTGTGCTCACCTGTGTGCGCACGTGTCTGTGTCTGTGTGTGTGTGTGTGTGTGTGTGTGTGTGTGTGTGTGTGCGCGCACACACACACATTGGGGTGGAACTCCGACCATGTAGAGACAGAAATGACACGCCGTGGTGTAGATACGAACAATAAAATAAGGCTGTTTAGTTTTAGTAAAATAACAAGGTGTGGACCTGTTCTACAGGAAAGGGAACCTTAAATGACTTCTGTTGTGATCTGTCGAGAAAATGAAAGAGGGCGGAGGGGAAACACTGGAGAGCGTATGCCTGCTTATATTTTGAGCGTCTTTCTTTTAAAAACATATTAATTATTTCAAACTCAGCGTAAATATATGACAAACATTGAATATAACAAATTTCCATGACTTTTCCAAAGCTTTTGGGATTTCATTTTTTCAAGGACTTTTACAGGCCTGGAAATAACCATTTTAAAATTCCATGACTTTTCTAGGTTTTCCATGACCGTACAAACCCTGCTTGCCATTTTACTCAACTTCCTGCCTCCAGACTCTTGGCACCTTACATGAAATATGATTTAACCGCTAACGTTGCACATAATTGACAGTATAACTACTAGTATGTGTTTAGCCTTCCCTGTTCCATTTCATTACTTTTAATTAGTTACATTTACTTTGTTAAAAAAAAAAATAACTATTGAAATTGTATTTTTTTTAAAGCATTTTTCACCTGGAGCAATTGGTATGCTTATCTCACAATTGTGTAATGGACCAGCTAGTGTGTAATTGGTCCAATTGCTTCAAATAAATACTTTTTGATTCCACTGCAGCAATTTGAAACAGTGCCAGCACTTTGTACCAAGTATAATCCACGTGAGAGGAATTGCTGGATTTCTTTACAGAGGTTCCCTGAGACCAACAACCTGTGAAAGTCTTCTCTCGTACTTTCTGCCCCTCCTCCCCATGTTACCTGACTCGTCTGTGTGCTGGTGGGCTGCAGATGTCGATAGAAGACCTTCTTCACCACATCAGGAAAGAGGCAAGTTATGATGATGATGATGATGGCAAACCAGGCCGAACCGCTGGACAGCAGCTGTACGAATACAAAGTACATGTCCTGGGTGTGGAGGAACGGCCTGGAGGGAGTGGAAGGACACGATGGTTACATGCTGCAGGAGAAGAGCGCACACCTTTATGCTTCTCTTTTGGTGGTAAGCATCAGTGAACCAGCAGCCTGGCTCTTCTCACTTTCACCTGTTCACTGCATATTCAGGCTTCACTGGCAGTTGGAGTCTTGCTCTTAGTTTTGTCAGTTTATTCTTGGATATAAAAATAATTTCAATATTCTCTTTTTTGTCTTAGTATTTATTGTAATGTGGAACCCTATGCAGACAAAATATGAGCTCAAAAGATACTTAGAAGGTAGATGTATGTCCCATTATGTATTTTTTTTTAACGAGAGCTACGTCAAATTCCATGTGAGTGTAAACACACATGGCTGATTCTGATTATGTACTCTACTATCCACTTCCATCATTAGTAGTCGTTTATTATAAACAAGAAAGGATATGGAACAATGTAAGTGTGTTGATTTAAAACTTTTAACTTTTTATTCTGCATATGTATTCTCCCAATGTCGGGGTAAATTAAGAAGTGTTATGATGGTACATTGAGCAGAGAGACCTTGTAACACCATGACAAAGCATTTTCTTTCAGTGTGAAAGATAAAACATAAAACCTGATCTTCCTGTCAGAACTTCTTACCAGATGATGCCTCCATAGAAGAGAGAGAAGATGAAGTAGAAGGCTATCGAACCCCACGTCACAAAATGGTTCATCCACGTCCAGAAATGAGTCTCTAAAGCAAGCTGTTATGGGAGAGAGACACACACACACACACACACACACACACACACACACACACACACACACACACACACACACACACACACACACACACACACACACACACACACACACACACACACACACACACACACACACACACACACACACACACACACACACACACACACACACACACACACACACACACACACACACACACACACACACGAAAAAGACCTTAGCTACAGCCTGTGACAAGTTAATGGCCACTGACATCATAGGTGTACTTCACAATATGCTGTATTTCATATTTGGCAATTCAAGTGTGTTTCTTGGCTGATTTGGATTTGTGCCCACGTTCACTTTTCTGAAACACTACCGACAGTAAAATTTAAGAAAAATATTTACAGCTGAATATAACAGGAAGTATGTTACGATAGCCATAGTATGTTTGAAAGAAAATAAAGTTTAAGTCTAAAAGTCATGAGAAATACAGGGGGAAAAATATTTTTTGTCTAAAACTGCGAGCTAATACCATTCAGAAAGATTTTGTGAGAACAAAATATTGTGTGTAATTTACCTTTAATGTGACTGTGATGACCATGACAGTAAAGACCAGCGTTCCAAATGTCCAGTTTCCAAACATCTATAAAACAAACATAATCTATTAATAATACAGTCAACAGAATTAAACTATGACAATTAAACACAGAAATAGTGGCTATATTTACATGCATGGACCCAGATACCAGCAATATAATAATATGCTAAAGATCTTTGTATGGTGCTCCTGTTTATATGCAACTGTGATACCTTGCATATCTTCTTGAACTAATAAACATAATTACACATCACTTACTCCTCTTGGACCCAGCATTATTATGTGTGATGTTGCAATAATAAATCTTTTACTTTTTGTTGGCACTTCACTACAATGCTGTACATGATATTTACTGACTATGTTACAGGAAAATTACAAATAGTTTCAATCACACTATAAATCTGGAATGGGAGTCAGGAAAGATGGGACGAGATGAGCAGTGCTGCGCTTCAGTTGTGGAATTGAAAGAAAATACCAACAAGGCAACGAGTTGAGGAGTATTTCGATGCCTATAACGAGGCCTTGGCGTCTCACCGAACCAGTGTGGATTGACACATTTATTAAAATAGAAGCATATCTGTACCGTGAGATGTACGAATGAACACCAGCAAAAACGCTTTGAGTGGGGATTTGTTGTAATAGTGACTAAGATGTATCCACACGTTTGAGTTGAATCCTCAGTGTTTCCCCTAGTCTACAGCTTTAGGGGGGAAACAACGACACAAACACTTAATAAAGCAGTGGTTCTCATATTCTTTCTGTAAATAACATAATTTTGTGACTCCATCTGGGCCTTTATAAACTAGATTGTGCCATCAGAACAAGAAAATAAATAATCTGTAATCACTTAGAACAATGAAAATAAAGTTCTATCTGTGAGCAAAAAATAACTAACATTTAGTTACTACTAAATATCTTATTGTGGAAAACGATAAGCTATTTTTTTGCTAAACCAAACAGAATTAGTGCAGATATGTGTGAGCCATAACGTTTTATCAGTATTAGCGGCTGCAATGAGCTGCTTTCCTCTACAAATCTTTTTAAAACGGGTTATAGACTTGATACGAACACTCAACTAATGTTGAGCTGAGATCTGTTTTCTGTTTTGAGAAGAAACAGCAGAAAAGACCTCAAGGAGATCAGCCTTTGGCAAAACGGCACGAATCGGCGAGTTGCACATGTGCAAGCGTAACCTGGTAACGCCGCAACGTAAACATTTACCCGAAAGTACAGGCGTTTCTCCATACTTAGTTGTGTGTCTGTGTACTGAGTACTTTTGGATTATGTGAAGCCAGCAGGCTCATTGTTGGGATGTTTCACTCGGAGCAGGAGAGCTGCTGTTGCTATCTTCACCCTGTGAGTGATTGAGTCTGCTTTTGTGCGCTCAGTGCTCAGCTGTGTGCGCGATACAGAGAGCAGAGGAGAAGTGTCAACGCGCGACCATGTAGAGACAGAAATGACATGTAGACACGATCAATAACATAGGGCCGTTTAGTTTGTTTGATAAAAAGTGTGTCTACACCTTGTTCTTTACAGGGAAGAAAAAAACAGGGGGCGGAGGGTGCCCTTAAGGTGCCCCTAATATAATGGTAGGGAAACACTAACTCAATACAACAAAACTCAAACTCTGCAATTTTTTTTCATAATCTTCTTACATGGGCTTTTTTGATCAGCACTACATTTCAACCCATTAGTGACACCACTGATAACACTTTTGTTAGACCTTGTAAATTGTCCAGATTTGTCATAATCAGTGTACAAACACATGTCATTCTAACACTACCCAGTGTTTGGCATGTGCTGTAGCTGTTCGCAGGTTACTTGAGAACCGCTCATTTAAACAACCTCACAATACGACTGTGCTTCCTTGGGTCCTGAGCACTACACCTGCCATGACATAACAGCTTCACAGAAAAGCTCACCAGGGCGGCAGACTTTACCATTCAACGTAGTCGACTCGGGCCGGGGTGCCCAACTAAAAAGGCCCCAAACAGCTACAGATGTATTATGTTGAGATATGAAAATTGGTAATCATGTTAAGCTACGCAGCTTAGCCTACTATTTACTGTGCAATTAACAAGAACCTTAAAGGTTCAATGAGCCACTGCATGTTTTATAAATGTTGTCATAGGTTAACAAATAACATTGGTCACCATGTGTAAAAAAGTGTAAATGTAAGTTTAAAGCTTAGTTATGAAAAATAATCCACCTCTATATAATCAGTAAGCCAAAAATATGTTTCCGCAATTATCCTGATAGTCCTCTTATTAACACCCCAAGAAGACATATTAAACTGTAGAGCAGACTCTTACCAGCTGCCTGTTAGCTCGCAAGATCTGAAGACATGCACAGCGTGAAGGCAGAAGGAAAAAAGAGAAATCAACCAAAGATAGAAGAAAAAGACAAGCGAGAGAGAGCAAAAGGAGTGAGTGCTTTCTAAAATATATAACTTCAAACAGAGAAACAGACGTCAAAGATATGCAGCAGAACAGAAAACAGAAGGAAACATATTTTGTGAGGAACCAGAGAGAGAAACAGAGGATATGATAAGATTACTATAACTTACTCGTTAATAAGTGGATGACAGTAACAGAGACAAACAGACACAAGGCTGTTAAAAAACAAAGGCATGAGGAAAACACATAAGAAAAGAGCAAGATTAAATGAAGGAGTGAGTGAAGAACGTCCAGCAGGTAACCAGCCCCATCAGTAACAAAAACACATAACACACACACACAACACACACCTTTAAACCTATCATTCATTTCCTAAATCAACATTTTCGTTTTGGAAAATCCTCTAAGCAGAACATTTTCTTTTCTCAAGATTCTACTATAAACACAAAGCAAAGTCTCACACACACACACACACACACAGTCTCTCTCACATACAGTACACACACACACAGTCTCTCTCACATACAGTACACACACACACACACACACACACAGTCTCTCTCACATACAGTACACACACACACACACACACACACACAGTCTCTCTCACACACAGTACACACACACACACACACAGTCTCTCTCACACACAGTACACACACACACACACACACAGTCTCTCTCACACACAGTACACACACACACACACACACAGTCTCTCTCACACACAGTACACACACACACACACACACACAGTACACACACACACACACACACAGTACACACACACACACAGTCTCTCTCACACACAGTACACACACACACACACACACAGTCTCTCTCACACACAGTACACACACACACACACACACAGTCTCTCTCACACACAGTACACACACACACACACACACACACACACACACACACACACACACACACACACACACACACACACACACACACACACACACACACACACACACACACACACACACACACACACACACACACACACACACACACACACACACACACACACACACACACACACACACACACACACACACACACACACCTGTCCATTGCCCATAAGCGTGGTGTCCTCTCCCATCAGTATGTAAGATCCGAAGAAGAAGATGAAGGCGTGAAGGAAGCCCAACAAAGTCCAGTACAGGAACGTCCGGAAAGACAGCAGAGAGTTCTTGCTGATGTCCCTGTAGGATACAAACAGGTTTCTTTGTGAATCCTAGTGTTTATATTATGAATATACTAAGGTGTTAATCAAGGTCATTTACAGAGTGATTCAAGAACATTTTTATATTTATATTATAGACCAAGTAGTATGCAGATGGAAACTACTCCAAACTATTTTTTGCTTGATCTTACTTACAATTCTACATAAACATCTTTGTTCAACAATGACACAAATAATGTATGTTGGGGATATGTAAAGCATAAAACAAGTAACTGCCTTTTGTTTTTGAAATCATAGCTCACAGATAAAAAAAAAAAGCTGTCCACAAGCAGTCAATGCTCATCTAAAGTGAGCACCCACGGATTACACGTCAACGTACCTGTACAGGCCGGGTTTATTCTGCAGCACGTGTGGATGGACCAGCTGTTCAAACAGACTGTACACCAGGATGGGCAGCGAGGTGAAGCAGATGTTGTACAGTGTCAGGTAAACACTGTCGTACAGAGTCTGGGATGGACAGAGACCACATTTAACTTCACAGCAACCTCTTAGCGGAAACTGACGTGTGCAAGTCATCGAACCCAACCCAAACAAAACCAAACAGGCAGAGTGCTTAAATAGGGCCAGACAAAGGAAAAAAAGGGTTGATATCATATTTGTCTTGGACCAAAGTAATAACCTCAATAACAGACTAAAGATTTAGCAACAGACATAATGCCAATAATAGTTTGATAAACCATTAAACCTAAAGCTATGATGCATACACATTAAAAGTCATAAATTAATCTCAATGAAGTTGTGGCCTTTTGAGCATTTTGAAACTTAAACGTATCAAATCAAAAATATAAATCAAACTGGATATCAAGCTTCCTCATCCAAAGACGAGTTTTGAAAAGAGATTCAATAGTTAAGATAGCATTCTATGTAGTCAACATTAAAACCACAAACAACTTGACAGTGACATATGAGCGAGAAGAGAGATGGAGAGATAAAACACTTACTTGTTGTGAAAACAGACAGAAGAACTGGTATAAAAACTGTGGCGTGATAAAACACACATTCTAGAAAAGACAGAGTGCAGGAACTAAAGATTAAAAACATATCAGTGAAAGGAGACTTGGCCTGTAACAGTCTCGTTGTGCATATTAAACTTATTCTGCAGACATACACACACACACATATATATATATATATATATATATATATATATATATATATATATATATATATATATATATATATATATATATATATATATATATATATATATATATATATATATATATATAAAAAGCATGTTAAGTTACTCACCTTGTAGAAAAAGTACTGTACAAGCGTAGCTATTCGAATGTAGTAGAAGTGACCGTGGACCAGCAAAAGTTTGGCCAGGAACTTAAACCTGGCAATTGCATAGTCACTGTTTCTCACGGCCTGACGACCCTCCTTCCCCATGATACCTGAAGACGCATGCACACACACATTCATATTGGAGGACACGGTGCAGAATTTAAGACTGAGACCATATTGTGATTGTGAGTGTGAGTGTGTGTGTGTGTGTGTGTCTCTTACCTATGCCCACATGAGCTTCCTGTATCATACTGACGTCATTCGCTCCATCTCCAATAGCTAGAGTGATGGGTTTCTCTGGGGAGGTTTTGAAAAGACGCACCACCTGGACAGAACAAAGTGAAAATGACTTCTGGACAGTCTGAGGGTCAATGTACATGAGAGTGTGTGTGCGTGTGTGCGTGCGTGCGTGTGTGTGGCAGAGGAACGGTACCTTAGCTTTCTGCAGCGGGGCCATGCGACAGCACAGCACAGCAGAGCAGTTTTTACACACTTCCATAAAGAGCTTCTCGTGTTCCCTCAAGGCTAAAGACAGGCTGGCCCCATCCACGACTAACCCGTGCTGTATGACATGGTCCTCCTTTATTCTGGAGAAAGAAAGTACAGAACATGAGAGGTTGTGTATAGGTACAAGAACGGGTAGAACCACTAGCAACTGCTCCAATCTAATGCCATATCAGATGGTACTGTTAGTAGTTGTAAATCATAAAAACAAGTTGAGATCCAGACACCGGTGCAGAGATTAACAATGAGACATCAATCGAAGCAATGATATCCAATTAAAACGGAACTCTTAATAAAATAGTTAAAGAGCCCCATTGTTATCAGACAACAAAGATTTGTTTATAGACACACGGTGTGTATTCAAGGTTAGAAGAGGAATCAGAAACACTCACCTCCTGTCCAGCCTGCGGAGCTGCTCAGCACACTCGTTATCAGAGCGTTGCTGCAGAAGCTCCAGGATGTTCATGGTGCGGTGGAAGTGGCCACAGGACAGGCTGACGCTGACCGCCGTCTCATGTTTGTCCCCTGTGAGCACCCATACTTTGATCCCTGCCAGCCGTAGAGCCTCAATGGTCTCCTGGACTTTGTCTTGAAGTCTGACAGAGACGAGGGAGGGAGAGAATATAAACCATGTACTCATGTTACATGTATATGCAACGCTTCCAACGATACCTATGTATTATTACTTTAGATCCATCCCCAGGTAACAAATAACTACAGAACATGTTGTATTACACGTGTTGTG
The DNA here is from genome assembly GCA_023566465.1 of Cottus gobio. Classification (NCBI taxonomy): domain Eukaryota; kingdom Metazoa; phylum Chordata; class Actinopteri; order Perciformes; family Cottidae; genus Cottus; species Cottus gobio. The sequence goes on along the minus strand of CM042217.1, from coordinate 24,313,230 downwards.
GGTGAAGTGATGAAGCCGGCTGGATAGTTACACCTAGTGTTTTACTGCTGTGGTCAAGACACGGAGGCTTGGTAGTAAACTACAGAGTCCATAATTCAATAAATCTATTTAAAAATTGGCAAGAACACTACATTTCTTAAAAGCTCATTTTATCAGATGGGTAAAGGCTAGATAAACAAGTAGTCATAGTTTGAACTTCTTCAACAGCAACACATGAAACTAAAGAGTCATGGTTGCATGTGATCATCTCTAATGACAGGAGGTGGGGTGGCAAACCAGATCCACCGTAACAGGGCCGGATCCCCCAAGCCCACGTTGGCTCAGGCCATAGAGGGAGTGCTGGAACCGGTTCAGGTGCTACAGCCACATGGCATTGGTCACACCATCAGATCATCATAGCAGGCATGTGTACACACATCAGCGTCCAACAGGAGATAATCAACAACTCTCTCTGTCTCTGCTCTACCCACACAGGGGAACTGCCTCGTCTCTTGGGAGAAGGCCCTGAATTAGAGGAACTTCTTTATTAAGGGACACTTCTTGCTTCATAACAACTGACTCAGAGTCTCCTAGTTCATTGTGAATCTTGCCTCCGCGTCCCCTGGGTCGCTACAGAGGGTAAAAGCTGTCTCTGACATTGGGCAGCACTGATTATTTAGTTAATATTCCGGAAAGGTTAAAAGACTAAGAATATGATATAATATAATACGACCATGCCTGTCAGCATTACACTATTCTTATTTGACTCAAAGCAGAGGGACATTTTAGTCATGTCCATGAAACAGGAGATCATCTGATTGTTTCCATGTGGGCTGGAGGAGGAATTCATTCAGGATCCAGAAACAAACAGGAGAAAGAAGAGAGAGACATGGAGAGAGAGAAGAGAGAGATGGAGAGAGAGAAGAGAGACATGGAGAGAGAGGAGAGAGAGATGGAGAGAGAGAAGAGAGACATGGAGAGAGAGAAGAGAGAGATGGAGAGAGAGAAGAGAGACATGGAGAGAGAGAAGAGAGAGATGGAGAGAGAGAAGAGAGAGATGGAGAGAGAGAAGAGAGACATGGAGAGAGAGAAGAGAGACATGGAGAGAGAGAAGAGAGACATGGAGAGAGAGGAGAGAGAGATGGAGAGAGAGAGAAGAGAGACATGGAGAGAGAGAAGAGAGACATGGAGAGAGAGAAGAGAGACATGGAGAGAGAGAAGAGAGACATGGAGAGAGAGAGAAGAGAGACATGGAGAGAGAGAAGAGAGAGATGGAGAGAGAGAAGAGAGACATGGAGAGAGAGAAGAGAGACATGGAGAGAGAGAAGAGAGACATGGAGAGAGAGAAGAGAGACATGGAGAGAGAGAAGAGAGACATGGAGAGAGAGAGAAGAGAGAGATGGAGAGAGAGAGAAGAGAGACATGGAGAGAGAGAAGAGAGAGATGGAGAGAGAGAAGAGAGACATGGAGAGAGAGAAGAGAGACATGGAGAGAGAGAAGAGAGACATGGAGAGAGAGAAGAGAGACATGGAGAGAGAGAAGAGAGAGATGGAGAGAGAGAGAAGAGAGACATGGAGAGAGAGAGAAGAGAGACATGGAGAGAGAGAGAGAAGAGAGACATGGAGAGAGAGAAGAGAGACATGGAGAGAGAGAAGAGAGACATGGAGAGAGAGAAGAGAGACATGGAGAGAGAGAAGAGAGACATGGAGAGAGAGAAGAGAGAGATGGAGAGAGAGAAGAGAGAGATGGAGAGAGAGAAGAGAGAGATGGAGAGAGAGAAGAGAGAGATGGAGAGAGAGAAGAGAGACATGGAGAGAGAGAAGAGAGACATGGAGAGAGAGAAGAGAGACATGGAGAGAGAGAAGAGAGACATGGAGAGAGAGAAGAGAGACATGGAGAGAGAGAAGAGAGACATGGAGAGAGAGAAGAGAGACATGGAGAGAGAGAAGAGAGACATGGAGAGAGAGAGAAGAGAGACATGGAGAGAGAGAAGAGAGACATGGAGAGAGAGAGAAGAGAGACATGGAGAGAGAGAAGAGAGAGATGGAGAGAGAGAAGAGAGACATGGAGAGAGAGAAGAGAGAGATGGAGAGAGAGAAGAGAGACATGGAGAGAGAGAAGAGAGAGATGGAGAGAGAGAAGAGAGACATGGAGAGAGAGAAGAGAGAGATGGAGAGAGAGAAGAGAGAGATGGAGAGAGAGAAGAGAGAGATGGAGAGAGAGAAGAGAGAGATGGAGAGAGAGAAGAGAGAGATGGAGAGAGAGAAGAGAGAGATGGAGAGAGAGAAGAGAGAGATGAGAGAGAGAAGAGCTCATGGGAGCAGCAGATGGGAGCTGATGTGAACACATATCAACATTCATTTCCAGAGTGGGGTGACATCTTCCTCCCCGCTGACTCTACATTGTTAGTTTCTTGAAGATGCTCACGCCCACTGTGTGGAACTTTTTGCTTTTTTAATGCCACAGCTTTTCTCTGACGTCAAACTATATTTCATTCAGGTAGGTTTAACGGTTATTTCCTGTGACATAATAATCTTAAGTTGTATTCTTTTCTTCTGTAGCTCCGAGTCTTCCTCCTCTTTATCGAGTCCATTGTCATTGTCTAGTAACAGAGTATTTCACAAGAGCCTGCAGCCATTAAAGTGACTGTGAGGCTTCACCAAGGCAAAAGGTTGCTTTAAACTAAATACTCATGTCACAATGCAAACATGCTCACAATGACAAGGCAAACATACTGATGTTTCCCAATCTTAGTTTAGCATTATAACTTTTACTAATTAGCACTAGTCACAGAGGGCAACGGAGGCCATTGAGAATGTAATTAGGATTTCAGGTTAATTTATAATAAACTGATAAATTAAATATCCTAAACTGATAATGGCACTAAATGAAAAGTCAGGAGATCATGGAAGTTAATAAGATTCACCTTCTGGGGATCTTGACTAAACTAAACCCCCACACAGGTTGACCTGCTGGTGTCGTTAGCGGAGAGGAAGGCTCGTCCTCTACCATGAACGTTTACCTAAATCATGCCTATCCATTCACTAGCTGTTAATATTTCAGTCTGAACCAAAGTAGAGAACGGACCAACCTACATTGCCACCCATACAACATGGCTTTAAATCCACAGGAGGCGCTGAAACATCAATTTGGAGCCACATTACATGAATGATGAATAAATAAAACATGTGTTTTATCTAAACAATAACTATATGTTACTTACTCACTGCCAGCGGCTATTGAACCTATTCCAGTCAGTGGATTTAATTAATACAAGTAGACATACTGAAAAGTTCAAAAGCCAGCAACTACTGATTTAAAATAAACGTATTCCTCCTGTATGCATCAGTAAATACACACTGTACATACACAACTATGTTGTGAGTGAGCAAAGAGGAGAACCTCAACACATCTATTGTGCTACTGCTTTCTGTTTAGAACATCCTGAACAGATTTCTACTTGACGTAAAATACACCATATGCATGAGGGGATGAGAAGTCGTTTTTAGGAGGGACAATACCAATATATGCAAATGTATTTGCTAGTCTCCATACTTGTCCTCGACCCCGGTTGCTCCCAGCAGCTGCAGGTCTCTCTCAATGTAGGTGAAGGCCTCTTGCAGTTTCTCCTCCCTCTGCTGCAGCGCGGTGCGGGCAGCATTCAGATGCTTGTCCACGTCAATGTATTCCTCTGGGCTGAAGTGGCGACACGCAACGACTAAGGTCCGTAGACCTTTCTACAGTGGGAGGAGGGCGGATGACGGGGAGGAGAAGAAACAGGGGACACAAGTCAGAATATAAGAAATATAAAAAGAAAAAAAACAGACAAAAAATGATCAACGTCAAATTACAAGAACAAGCTTGTTTAGAGACGAGAGGTGAAAACTAGGAAGTCAAGAGTGTGAGGAGAAGAGACGGAAAGCGAGGCGAACGGAAGCAGAGAGAGAAAGAGCAGAACATTTTGTTTTAGCAAAGCTTGGCTTTAAATCACAGAACCAGCCTGAGGGGTGGACGACCACAAATCAACCCAGTATAGAGCAGCGACTCCTGGGTACTGACGGCTGATGATATGATGTGTGTGTGTGTGTGTGTGTGTGTGTGTGTGTTGTGGTGAAGAATTTACAGTCTAATGGGAACACGGAGCTACAGAGCCAAAAGTAATCACTTCAAGGGGGGGGAAATGCCAGACCAGCCCACACAGAGCCACGCAATTCTGAAACTATGGACCAAGAGGCGTTTCAGAGTGAGATATTTAATGGTTTCATTATGAATGAATTCATTATGATTGTATCAGGAAAGATGAACATTGAAAGTCATATCAACTACACCAAAACTACAAGCATCTGAAGGAATATGATATGTCTATTGTATATTAAGCGTCGCAAACATATCAGATCCTCCTCTGACTCTAAATTGTACACAAATACAGAGAAACGTTTCTGAAACAAATGTGACACGAGTTTGCCGACCAACAGCCACTGAAGGGACGTGTTCTAGAGCAATAATAGTGCAAGCTGCTGGGGAATCCATTGAGACAACACACACCTTTTAAGGTTTTGTCAAATAACAACATCTTACCAGGGCAAACTCGTCAACGTGCAGCCTCGTCTTTTCTATCTCACCGCTGGTGGTGAAAGGCAAGATGGCCGACTCTGCGCCCTTGGTGAACAGCACTTTGCCACCTTGAAAGTCAAAACGGCAAAGAAAAGAAATACATACTGCGAAAATACTACGAATACGATGACAAATTGTTCCTAAACCTAAACACATGCATTTCCTCTCTCAACCCATTTTAATGTATTTTCTGTTATCTGCAGTCTTAAGTTTGGCCGTATGATTAAGTTTTTCTCGTTGGTTACTGCAGTCAATATTTTGTCAATAATGCTAAAAATCACAAATTAAAGGTGTAGTTACCTGAGGGCGTCTGCAGGATGACGCTCATTCTCCTGCGGTCAGCATCAAACTCTAACAGATGGAGCAATTTATATCTGGGGAGGACAAAGAGCCACTGACTTTGACAATGTTTTTTCACAGGTAGCTCACAACCACTTTTGTGTCTGACTTTCATTACATAGGTATTTGTCATTTGAGATTAACAGGGTTACACATACTTCTCTGACTTTCCAAATGTTTTGATCTCCATGGTATCTCCACTGCAGCGAGTGAAGGCCACTCCAATCCTGAGAGGAAACACACTTTTAGTAAAGTGCAAATTGGTGGATGTTGGGCCCGCGGGCTGTTTGGCCCTTTCCAAGCGCACCTGCTATTTTGGTTCATGTATGTGCAGCGGTGCAAAGTGTGGTGGCACAATGCACTCAACCAGTCACATCACTGCATCCTCACTCTGAAACAGTCGAGCCAATCACAATGAAGCATGGCAACTTCAAAAAGACACTTCAGGAAATAGTTTTGCTGTCTGGACGGTGCAAAGTAACACCACGTAAACACACATTTGCAGCCAAGGAAAGATGGTGTGGGTTTTTATTACATTTGAAATAGGATGATAAGATGTAGAATCAAAAAATATAACCCGAAAATATTGACGAAGTAATTTATATGCTCGAAATTACTCAAGGTCAGGAAAGTACCAAACGGTGAGAGCACCGCTTATGCTGCCCGTCACGCTGCCATGAAAATAGGTCTGTCAATCATTTATCCATCCGTATATTAATCTTCCTCGAGGTCATGGAGGGACGGATGCCCTTCTTGTGAAGTGACTCAACACTACTTTATCAAACAACGCTAATCAGCCATTCTTTGAACACCAGAACACATGGCCAACAATTGTATTCCCCATATGCTTTGTGTAATCTGACCAACAGAGTCACATTTCAGATGAATGGTGTTGTAACAATAACTGAGTGCTATATTTATATGTGATTATTAAGGATATGGTTTGAACTGTGTCTCCTTTCGGTTTGTAATCAACACAGATCCACTGTCTGTGGCTCAAAGGAGCAACAGCAATTTGATGGTATGAACACTACATCAGCCGATCACTGACTACGAAGCATGGATCTTTAAAAGTGTTTTAAAAGACAAGGTCTAACAATTTATATGGGTGCTACACATCCACCCGTTTTAGAGGTAATTCTATTTCGATCATCAAATTCGCAATACCTTTCCCCGGAAAATAAACTGTTGCCTGGTCTATATTTCAGTGGCAATAAAACAAACATCAAAACATTTCTCACGCTGATTAGCATTTAACGGACATTTGGATATCTATTACAAACATTTAAAGTACTGAAAAAGACAGCTTCGCTATTCACTGGCTCACTGCCAATTATTTTGCCTTTCCCCTCACTTGGGGTGAGGCTTTGCACTTCTTTGAGCCGACTCAGTGTCACAGCAGCGCCGGCTGGGTGCTGGGGCCTTGGAGGCAGGCAGGCGCCATTGGTCTGAATGTGCTGCCAGAGTAGCCAGAGAGACAGAGCTGCCCTTTACGGGGCCATCACATGACCCGCAAATGGTCTGCATTGGTTCTCTGTCTCCATCAGACTACACAAGAAAGCCTGCTGCATCTTGTTGGCGGTTTGTCACAAGCGTAAATGAGACTACGTTTTTTAAATTACTTTGAAATCATGACGGGGGAAAAACAATGTGCAGACAGGTTAGCCAAAGGCAAAGTATGTGTGTGAGTTGGTATTTATGGATATAGACTTGCACTAGAATTATCAGCCTGTGGGAAAAGTAGCCAGTAGGGAAGTCACGGTAAAAGCCCAAATGTGGTCGCCTCGAGCACATTCTGAGGCCACCATAATTTACACTCTTCGTATTTACTGAATGTAGTGAATTATTGTGAGGGAGAATTAGTTTAATTATGTATTGACACATTTAGGTTTATGTCCAGTGACCTGCCACTCAGAATGAGGAATATGGTACAAAGAGAAAGGGGTGTGGTCACAGACAAATGTTCTGGTGTTGCATCAGCCACAGTGCAGAAAGACGAGCGTAAACAACCAGGTAACCTTGCTCACTGCAACGATGAAATGGGTTTCGGTGAAGGTTGGTGGAAACACAGAGGACACTGGAGCATCTTTAGGCGACCAGCTGGCTTAGCAGGTTCTTCAACCTAAGCCACATGTGTCGAACTCAAGGCCCGCGGGCCAAATGTGGCCCGCCACGTCATTTTATGTGGCCCGCGACGACTTGGAAGGCATGATCACCACCGTGGACCCGTTTTCAGTCTGTCGCGGATCCGTTTCCGGTTCGTCGCGGACCCGTTTTCGGTTCGTCGCGGACCCGTTTTCAGTCGGTCGCGGACCCGTTTTCGGTTCGTCGCGTACCCGCTTTCAGTGGGTCGCGGACCTTTGCATGGGCAATATAAAAATCCTGTGATTTTATTTTGAAGGGAATTTTGAATGCAGCAGAGTGCGTCTATTCACACTCCTCAGTACTGCGTTCACAACACACTTGCATGAGTTTACACACGCACTATTTGTGATAGTTCACTTAATTCCCGACCTTTTTGTTATGTTTGTGCATGAAAGCATTGCTGAGTCTGTTAAAAAAGGCTGAAGTTATAAAATGATTATGTGTGTTGTATTACTTTGTGTCCTTAAGATGCACTTTGGGGTTTTTAATTGAGTGTAAAAGGGAATATTTCAAACTAGTTTTTTTGTGTTGGCATGTGAGATTCTGTACCATTTCAGGCTCAAACTGCACCATCTTTTCATTAAATCCATTTGAGAAGTTGAGCATGTTCCTTGCTTTGGATCTCGGTTCATTCAGGGGTGATGGTGCAGCCAGACCAGTAGAACCACTGCCCCAGACCACATGCATGTTCTTATTGGCTAGTTATGTCCTTCTCAACTGTGACAAAAAAAAGCTTTGAACAAAGTTAATATAACAACGATTGTTTGATCTTTGTTATTTTCTTCTGTTTTAAGTTTGATATTTGATAGAATAATGTGGGTTTATATATATATATGTATGTATATAAATGCATGTACAATATTTTTACACTTGAATAAACAATACAAAGACAGTTAATTAACAATATGTTCGGTAGTAGTTAAATTTATACAGTGTTACAGTTACAACCGGCCCTTTGAGGGCGACCATGATGCTGAAGTGGCCCGCGGTGAAAATGAGTTTGACACCCCTGACCTAAGCAGTACACTGTGGAGAAGTGATGAAGCTCTAACATGACCGTACCTCTTTGCTGCCTCCACTAAAGCCTTCTCGTCCGGGGAAGAGGCGTAGTATTCCATGTGACTGGAGGAGATACCGTTTGCATGGGAGAACGGGTCTCCTCCCCCAACCAGGCAGTCTGGAGGGTCGTAGCTGATCTGAACTGTGTGGCACAACGCCACCGCCTTGAGGAACAACAACTCGTCACCGATCTGGATGGAGAGGGAGGGATGATGGAGGAAGAGACACCATCATTACTTATTCTACAAGTGAGATGTGATTCAGAGCCACGGAGTCAGGGTGATTTGAGTGAAGAGCTTATGATCAACATACAGTATGTTTGTACATCACGAGCTGTTGCCAATCCAAAATCGTACTGCACTAGTCCCAATTACATGAATGGCTTGAGGCAAAAAGACATCTCGAACACTTTAGGTTAATTAAGTCCCATGCTGGAGTTGTGCTTGTTTGATGGCAGAAGTGAGAACAGTTTCTATGCACATTGTGTGTGTGTGTCTTGCAAAATGAAATAAATGTAATTGGATTTACCAGGTGAGGCGTAGAACCATCTGGTGAATCGTCAGTCATTCCCTCTGGTGCCAGTTTCCCATTAACTTCCCGGTACTTGACTCCGTTAATTGAACATTCACGGAAATGCATCTCGTTTTCTGTTAGCGTGCCCGTCTTATCTGTAAATACGTACTCCACCTAGGACACAGAGATGCACACATGCGTTGAGTATTTTGTTGTTTAGCACAAAAGGCGAGGCAGAGTTCGAGTTCCCTTTTATCAGATGAGAATTACATTTCATGCGTTCATTATGTACTTAAATAGAAACACTTGAATTCTGAATTAATTAAGTAGGCATGTTTATAGGCAAATAGGCATATTTGCAAAACAATAAACATATTAAATATACTACATGATATCTTTACCGGAAACTCGTTTCAGGTAAATGTGTATGTGAGTGTATCTTTTCTCCCATGCTACCTGTGCGTGTTCCTGCACTGTATTCCTCACCTGTCCCAGCTCCTCGTTGAGGTCAGAGGTGTTGACCTGAGCTTTCTGGTCGCTTTCCTCGTGGTATAGGTCTAAATCCCAGCCAATGAAAAAGGACCCCAGGAACTTCTGCATCTCCACAGTGACGTAGAGCGAGATGGGGATGATGAAGTTATAGAGGACCAGAAATGCCAAGAAGTCTGAGATAAACTTCAAGATCTAAAGAGGGATGAGGGTGAACTGTATTAGAAGGAGACACAAGAGGGCAATGCAACGAGAACAAACAAGCAGGTAGAAAAGATAAATCAATGTCAACTGGACTTTAGTAACACACACAAACAATTAGAATTGTGTTTAAAAGTAAGATGGAGAAAGGTTGAAAAAGAACAGAAACTAGAATTACCGCCTCAAGGCTACATGTCTGCGCCAACCAGAGAAGCTGTAGTTTACGTCAATGAAATGTAATTACTCAATTTGATCATATTAGTCATTTGTGTCACATCTAGCATATGAGTTCTTGAGTTGTGGCCAAAAACATGTTTTGTGAGGTCACACGTGACCTTGACCGTCGACCACCAGATTCCAATCAGTCCGTGCCCTTCTGTTGACCCGCCGTTCAGTTCATGCTACCATGGTTACATGGCTTTAAACAGATCAATTATACATTGCTTCCTGAACAGATTTCACTGAGGTGAGGCTGGGAAAGAAATCACATCCAGCATCCGGGCTGTCAGCCCCGGCCCGGCGCCCTCCAGGGATGTGTGCTCTCCCCTCTGCTCTCCTCCCTCTACACTAACGGCTGCACCTCAGGGGACCGTCTGTTAGACTCCTGAAGCTCGCAGACGACACAACGGTCATCGGCCTCATCGGGGAGGATGACGAGTCTGCGTACAGACGGGAGGTTGAAAAACCCGGAGCTGAACAAGCTCACAACTGTGCAGGGAAAGTGGGCAGGCATCAAATTACATATACATTATGCATACATTCATAATAAAGCTGATTCTGATTCTATTAGCAGATGGATGTATTATAGTTAAGATAAAACCCTTTTATCTCCCAGCCTTAAAGCACCTGAAGAGGGGCAAATCTAAATGCTTAATACACAGCTGAGCCACACAGACTGATAGTCTGTTCACTGATCCTTCTAAATCAAAGCAGCCAGGGTCATTCATTTCCATTACAGTTAGTTAACGGCTTGATGCGACAGCAAAGGAGAGTGAGAGAAGATCACAGTGAGCAAGTATCGGCAGCTATACAAAAGCCAGGTTTATAACACGTTAGACCTGGAACTGAGCTCTGCCTAACTTACTAAAAAAATAAAGAAAGGGAACTAATGGACATGGGTATTGTAATCTTTCAGCCTTAAATTTAGACATTTTTCAGAATGACCAATAGATTCCCAGGAGAGGGGAGGATGCTGTGATGTGAGACAGGCAATCATCGCTAAGAGGGTATACACACAATGCAACAGGGCCAGAAGGTTTCTGAAGCACCTGCTATACTAAATGTGAAAACACAGACAGACATTCATTTGTTGCTAGTATTCTTCTCTGTTGCCAGGAAGGAGAGACCAGTACTGCACTGTGTTGGTTCCTCCGCTGTCTCCGTTCATCGAGGCTGCTGTTCTCTCCGACTGATTAGTGTTGGCAGGTAGACTGATAGGCCGGCAGACTGTCCCCATGAACGTCACTTTCTCGCTTAATCCTTATGTGACGGTCCCTGTCCCTAATCACTGCATGTATGCTGTTGTCCCTAGGGAGCATGTGGCGTGATGCGGCACACCTGGTCCAGGAAGGAGGACGGAATAAAAGCCCTGCGGTAGCGTTGCTTTGGGGCGCAGGTTTTCCTCTCGGACGATTGCGGAGTGATCTCCGGCCGTTGTGTCCGGTTATCTTGTTTGTGCTTCCGCTGACAACACCTACACTCCATTACACACGCACACACCTTGACACGACTGATACCACTGACGGCCACACTCCATGAAGGTAACTACTCTTGTTATGAATAAACATCTTAAGTTACCCTCAGCGCCGTATTTGTCATGGCCTAAAGAGCCGGGTTATGACACTTATCACAGAATCTAGACATAGTAAAACCGCCCTACCAGCAGCCGTCAAGGACTCTGTGTGTGTGTGTGTGTGTGTGTGTGTGTGTGGATTCAAGTGGGGGTCTTTTTGTCTTCACTAACTCTCTCTATTAACTTCTATTGGCAGAAGAGGGAAAAAGCCCATTATTATTAGCCGTGGTGAAAGCGAAAGTGGGGGAAAAAAGAAAGCGACAACAGAAGTGTAATGTCCACTAAAACCTCTGGGGCTGATAGGCTGCACTACTTACAGAAGGAAGATCGATAAGAATGCGTTCTTCTGATGCTTAATGCAAAAAAGACTTACCGGACTGCTGTTTCTCTCTTGCTCAGTCTTTTGGTTGTAGAAAGGCTCGTCCCATTTGTCTTCAGCCTGCCAGGCATACTTCAGGATGGTGCTAAGCACGGCCTCAAACAGCAAGATACCCAGGTAGATGATCAGGAAGGTATTCATGGACCTGACACAGGAAAATGTTTTAAAGGTTTAATGTTAAATTAACCACATCCCTAGGCAGCAATATTTTGCTTACACAGAGTTATTGTAAAGTGCTCACTTCTCTACTGCAGAGCGTTTCTGGGACTTGCACTTATAGTTGAGGGCCATCTTGGACTCCATCCCAGTGTAAATGGCCACACCTGCAACAGTACAGTTGGTTGAAGTATTATACTGCTTATGGGATATTAGACCATTAGACTATTGACAGACTTGGTCATGAAGTCATGAGAACATGTAAAACCATATTTTACAGGGAACATGGTAGGTCATTGGCTCAAGTTCTCCATGTCAAACAATTACAGCATTATACACAAAGCCACGATGGAAGCATTGGGGCATTGCTCCAAAGGTCTTTGGTTGACATAACCAAACTTCAGCCATATGATAAGTGGGTTGTCCTACTCATGTCAACTGAGTTTGGCTTGTTTATGTTACAGCTGTGTTGTGGATATGTATCATGCTTCCAATATCTACTGGAGGCAATTCAGACTGTTATTGATCAGCTACATATCCTCTTTTTCTAAAATCAATTCAACTAATAACTTTCCATTGAAAGAAACCATTTACACCCCCTTAGCTGCTATCAAAACAGTGCATTGTCTGTATGTGTTAATTATGAATTAATTACTGTACGTCTGTTATAAGTTTCAACTCTATTGTCTCACCAAAAATCTCTTTGGTATTTTTCAACCTGGCTCCTCTCAGCAGCAAATTCTCCTGACCCAGCGACCTGACAAAAACAAAAACAAACAAAAACAGCATAAATACAGAGGACGGATGTGGCATTATGATTTTGGCACAAACGAGACATGGTAAATCTTGATATAAACTCAAAAAACTTAACTACAGTTTATGAACCTCATACATCTTCTGTATATATAATTAATTATATTGATTTAGGTTCCACTGATAAATATATTAGACAGCTTCGTCTCTCCAGACCAGTGGTTATACATTTTGTAACATTTCGTAACCCTCTGCTAAAAGCTGCTAAAAGCCTCACCGTCCACTACGGTTACATTTTATTGGACTCATGGTGTATCCCTGACACTAATCAGAAGGCCATGTATCCAATGCTCATCTCACTGGCGATGTCCTAGCCCTAAGCTTGATCACACAATTATTCATTCTATCATTCGCAAAAGCAGCTGGATAAATCTGGTCTCACCTGACGATCTCCTCTCCGTGTTGAGTCACCATAATCCGACCGACGAACCTGGAAAACACCGAAGGCATTTTAGTTGAGTGGTGTGAGAACGACTGACTACGTTCACATGCACATAGCTAACCGGGCTACTGGAAGAAATCCTGGAAATATGAGGAAGGCTTTCACATAACGTGTTTAATACTAAGCTCTGGGGCGAACAGCTTCTCATTAACTGTGAGAACATGTCTAAATGTTAACAAAAAAAAACTGTTCAAGAAGGGAAACTTACATTTTTTTAAATCAAAAAAGGATGCTTTACGACACTGGTGTCAAATTCGGCTCGCCACGTCATTTTATGTGGCCTTCGACGGCTTGAAAGGCATGATCATCATCGCTGACCCGTTTTCAGTCGGTCGCGGACCTTTGCATAAAAGGTAAAAGTCCTGTGCTTTTATTTTGAAGGGAATTTTGAATACAGCAGAGTGCCGTTTATTCACACTCCTCAATGCTGCGTTCACAACACGCTGTACTTGCGTGAGTTTACTCACCGGACCATTTGTGATAGTTCTCTTCATTCCCGACATTTTTTTTTAAATTATGAGTCTGTTAAAAATGTGTGTGCAAATGTGTGTTGTATTACCTTGTGTCCTTAAGATGTACTTTTTGGTTTTTAATTGAGTGTAAAAAGGAATATTTCAAACTATATTTCTTTGTGTTGGCATGTGAGATTCTGTACGAGCTCAGGCTCAAACTGCACCATCTTTTCATTAAATCAATTTGAGAAGTTGAACATGTTCCTTGCTTTGGATCTCGGTTCATTCAGGGGTGATGGTGCAGCCAGACCAGTAGAAGCTCTGCCCCAGACCACATGCATGTTCTTATTAGCTCACAATGATTTGTTAGACCAGAGTTATGTCCTTCTCAACTGTGACAAAAAGCTTTGAACAAAGTTAATATGACAACGTGCGTTTGATCTTTATCTTTGTTATTTTCTTCTGTTTTAATTTTGATATTTGAGTGAGTAATGTGTTTCTTAACCCTAAATTAAATGGATTTATGTCATAATAACAGAGAAATTTATTTACATATATTTTTACATTCATATAAATACATGTATAATATTTTTACACTTGAATAAACAATACAAAGACAGTTATTTAACAATATGTTTGGTAGTAGTAAAACTTATACAGCGTTACAACCAGCCCTTTGAGGGCGACCATGATGCTGATATGGCCCGGGGTGAAAATGGGTTTGACAGCCCTTCCTTTTCACCCTGCTCCCACGGTGATACTTTCCCTATCTGGAGCGTTGGGCATGCACAGGCACACATATAACACCATGGGCAACCTGGTGTAGTGAATACAATCAGGCTGCTCCTGCAGCTGAATACTAACAAGGTCTTTCTTAATCCCTTAACCTGATTAAAGAAGCCAGGTTTCTGGTTAATATGACACTGAAGACATCAGATTACCGTGGAAAGCTCACAATGGCTGGTTTAGTTAAGTGCATTTAAATGCAGCGAGTGTTAATAGAGCGAGGGAAACGGCGATCGAGAGAGGGGGAAGGGAGAAAACTGCTAACGAAACAAACTGCCTGATCTAAAAATAACCTGATCGATCCTAAAGTAGCCAGCTGAGACAGACGAGAGGAATTGTTGAAGAGGCGATGAAGCCATCTCAACTTATCATCCATTTAATAACATATCTCTGACAGGGCCTTTTGACCATGTTTTAATCACATGGCTTTTAAAGTGGGGTCTGGAGACCTCCAGGGATCTTCGGGGAATCCCAGAAAAACAAATGATTGAAAAGAATAATAAAACATATAAACACAAAAATCTTCCGATGGCAAAATGTTCAATACTAATGCTTAAGTGTGTTAAACAGGGACTATCCTTTGTTTATTGAATGTGACTTGATGTTGGACTTTGTGTTCTCTCATGCTGAAGGTGTGTGTTCACGTAGGTGTGCACTACCTGTACAAGTCAGCATCCGGTTGTTGACACTCCACCACGGCCTGCAGAGCCTCCAGCTGGGACACCGACTGACACACTGCTGTCTCCGCCACAGAGAAGTGAGTCTACAAACATTCACAACACACAGACACAGATGAGGTGGCGAAAGGGAAGCCTTGTGGACAAAGGTGTTCATGCTAAAGACAATTGGACCTACAGCCTGCTTTGCTGGAGAGGAAGCTGCACCTCACCTGTTATTCTGACTTTACAAAGGAGGGAGAATATCAATCTGCTCGCCTATTCAAGAAAACCAACAAGTGGAGGACATTGCTGAATGTTTGAGTAACACATGAAGTGAATCCACTGCAGAATCTGTACCCCTGGGAAAAGTACCGTAGTACAGGTACCATCAAGATATGCTCAGCAGTCAGATGAGGTGACATCGTTACCTTCACTAGCATCAAGGGAAACATCCTTGAATGTCTTTCAGTGTTGACTTCATTAATGACCACTGTTCACTTTGAACTTCTTTAACACACAAAATATTCTGACCCTGCCCAAAAACAGCTGAGCTCTTTTCTTTGATACTTCATATACATTTAGTCAGATAAACCTGATCCAATTGTACAGTAGCTACAGTATTAGCAGCTTGGGTTTAAAGCCTTGATGTGCGTGTGCTACTGCAGTATTACTGTACTACACAGCACAGCCAACAAACAGCTGCAGCTGACAGAAATTTATAAAAATATCAAAAGGTTCAAAGATCTGTACGATATTTGAACCTTTTGATATTTTTATTTATATTTTTTATATTTCTAACACTAAAAACCCACCAAGCAAGACTTTCTCAATACAATATGTAAAACATTAAAATGATATTATCGTATCCGTCATTTAAAGACTTTTCCCTAGACATGCATACTTCTGGCTCACTCACAGGCTGGCGTTAGTCATGTGACACCCAGAGGTCTGCCAATCAAAATATATTTTCTGACCAATCATTAGACATTCACACTTTTGACAAGCCTCAAGGACAAAAATGGAAACTCTTTAACTAAACTAAACTTTTGCACTGTGCTGTTTGCACCACAAAAAGTAGTCTGTGTTACAAGTTTTCATACCCCAGATATCCTCACATATCTTTGGGCATCCCAGAGAATATAGTTGTTGCACAACCCTGCCTTATTCTTTCCTTTTAACACAGTTACGTTGTACATAGTTTTAAATGCAAAATTGTTAAATAGTATTTTCTAATATTCTTAATTTGATTGTTACTGTTCTATAACCCTGGTTCTTGTCTATGCACCGATACCCCAAGGCTTGACTTCTACTATACAATACACCAGATTCTGATACACTCCCAAAGCTAGCAGCAGACGGACCTTAAGGTTGGTTTCTCCATCCAGGCTGGCTGTGGTGATGTGACAGGTGCCATCTGCACGGTCTGACGACAGCAACGCCAGGTCAGCTGGGAACGTCTCATCTTTAGCCACGCGAACAATGTCCCCCACCTGGACATGCAGGCACAGGGGCAACACTTGGTAATGCATAATTAATGGTAATTGCATTTTTTTGGGCATGGGTGTTATATTCAATTCTTAATTTACATTTTTGTACTGGTTCTTTTTTGTAAATTCAACTCTTTTTTTTTTTAATGGACCAAAGTGGAAACAAAGTTTGTTAACTAATCTTAGAAAAGAACCTTAGAAAATATAAATAATTAATGATTCCCTTTTGGTTTCTGATTATCTTTCCCCCAGCAAGCGACATATCACTGTTATTCAAGAAGCAAGTTAGTCTTGGCAAGTCCAGAACTATCGTAAGCACCGCAGCTGCAGAATTATGAGCGCTGCTGCTGAAATTTCACACAATAGTTGATTCCTCTGCTCTTGTGTTTCATCGAGTGCTGGGCTCGATACATACACGGGGAGCAGAGAAGAGACGGGTGAAGTGGAGGTAACGTTGCTGCAAACATGCCTGGTGGTGAACAACGTGCTGACGGATTCTTTGTTTTGGTGTTTTAAGCTGAGCTAAAGAGAATATTTGGGTAAAAACAGATCAGTGATGCCGTTTCGCCTTCACTGTTCTCCATGACGTTTTCTGGAGGTGATGAGCCCCAGTGCGCTTTATGTGAACAAATAGCCTTTTAAATATATGGTAGTCATATGGTAAGTTTGAGGCAATGTGGTGTTGTGATTAATGTGGCATGCAGACAGCACACAAGTCACAATATAGTTTGCAGCTTTCCCCACAGGTACCAGCACTGTGTGCAGGTTCTTAATAATGAAAAATAAAATACATCCATTTTTTTTATTAGTATTGTATCACAGTCAAAAATGCATGGTTCCTAACATATAAAACAGTTCTCTTTTCATTGACAACATTATCTTTTATGATTTTTTCATACAGATAACGTCTACAGAAGCCCCACTAGTAGCAGGAATTTAACAGCCAGGTGTAAGGTACGTATGGCTGTTGGCTGTGAGCTGCGAAAAAGCTATTTTAGGTACTTTTAAGTTATCCCCCAATAACAAACATGATGCTTCGCTTAGGTCGAGGGATTGTGCTGATCTTAAACAAAGAGCAAGGCTTTTCTCTCGGCTGTAGTGTCATCTTACTACATCACATCTTACCCTGATGTTCTTGGATCTTGTCTGCACGAGACTTCCACTGCGAACCACGAACACGGGAGCCCCGTTCACCTCGTTGTCTGCTTTGTGCCTCAGCCAATCCTCATAGCCCTACGGAGAAACGTGTTCCGTAATCACATACAGCAAAGGGAAAGCATTATTGATTAGCAGTGGTGAGGACACGACTAGTTACTGATGAACTGAAGTCACCAATATCTCATCTTTTCATGTTCTTTACTGGTTTGTAAATAAAGCATCCTGATTCAAATGCAGCCCTTTCATATTTTCATACATTTGACATTGTGACTAATGGAAATTAGTTGTTTAAGTTTTCTTAATCAATTTGAATTCAACTGAATACTAAACTAAGTTGAAACATCATATGTTAACTACGACTAATCTAACTTTAATGATACTGCATGCACGTAAGTTCCCCATTTTAGCCCAACAAAGAGGAAGCTCTAATGTCCTTGTGTTCTCACCTGCTTTATGGCAGTTACTGTGATCACAAAGAAGAGAGGCAGGCCGCTGGTGACTGGGGAAGTCGGGGTGTCTATCATTAACTGGAAAGACAAATATACAGGCGGGTTTGAAGGGATTTTGAAAACAGAATTGTACCAGAGACTGAGTAAAAGTGGGCGTGTCCTGTTAGAGAGAAAATAAGTGAAGTGCAAAGCCAACAGAGAGAAGTAGTAGCTAATGTTTCACACAGGAAATGCCTATAACTTCCCTCAAAGGTTGATTGTTCAGAAACACACACCCACGCACACACCAAAAAAATGCAAAAGAGGAGTTAGCAAGCAACAACTGGATTAGGCTGAAACTTTCACACAATGTGTTTTCTTAAAATATGTTTTACATAAACTATAACAAGTCCAAGACTTTACTTTTGATAAGTAACAGCTCACAACAGGTATCAAGGAATCCATCAAAGCCCGTCTAAAAACAGTCAAATTGTCCGTGTAAAAAAACATCATATTCACAATGTCAAGCTGAAAAGAGGCCCTCCATTCAGTGATTTGCGACTACGCTGACTTCAGCTCCACTGCCAGGTTGAGTGGTTGAAGAGAGAGCTTTTTTAGACAGAGTGAAGTCAATTAATCAGGCTTCACTACACAGGCACAAATAAATCAGGAGAAGGCTGAAAATTTGAAAGCCAAATTCTACTTCAGCACGGGCTGACTGATGCTTAGTGAAGGCCCAACGCCTCAGGATTGCTGTGAAGACACACACATAACGCAACGTGTGGGTGTAATGTCTTAATACAGAGGCAGACTTGTCTTGCTACTTGTCCCTAGAAGTCGATGAGTCACTCACTCACGCACACACACACATTTGTTTTTAGGACAGGAAGAGCGAGGTCGCACTTGACTCGTCACCATCTGAGAGGCAAACACACCTGCAAGAACAAAAGTGTGTATTTGTGCGTGTTATTACCTGTACAAGGAAGATAATGAGAAAATAGAAGTTGGCTATCCTCCTGAACTGCTCAAACAGATTCTTAGGGACAAAGTTCCATATTGTGTACTGAAAGAGAAAGAGAAAACAGCATTTAGGGTAAAGACTAAGAACATGCTGCAGGCTACATTTAAAAAAAGAAAAAAGAGCCATATTTGAGACGAGGGATGTACTTGTTATTTAGCCTTGATGCCGATGGGCCAGCACATTTGAAGGCAATTTAGTCTACATGGTGATTTCTTTTCACAACATTTTCTTTCAAATGATTATTCACTATTATTTATAGGTTGATAAGTGTCTCAAACTGGCATCGAACTGTGACTCCTAATGCTGCGTTTACACACACATACATATATATATATATACATATATATATGTATATACGTATATGTATATATATATATATACGTATATGTATATACGTATATATATATGTATATATATATACATATACATATATACATACATATATACACACATATATATATATATATATATATACACACACATATATACACATATATATATATATATACATATACACATATATATATATATATATATACACATATACATATACATATATACATATATATATATATATATATATATATATATATATATATATATATATATATACACACACACACTCACCTAAAGGATTATTAGGAACACCATACCAATACTGTGTTTGACCCCCTTTCGCCTTCAGAACTGCCTTAATTCTACGTGGCGGATTGTAGCCCATCCGCCTCAAGGTTGTGCGTGTTGTGGCTTCACAAATGCTTTGCTGCATACCTCGGTTGTAACGAGTGGTTATTTCAGTCAAAGTTGCTCTTCTATCAGCTTGAATCAGTCGGCCCATTCTCCTCTGACCTCTAGCATCAACAAGGCATTTTCGCCCACAGGACTGCCGCATACTGGATGTTTTTCCCTTTTCACACCATTCTTTGTAAACCCTAGAAATGGTTGTGCGTGAAAATCCCAGTAACTGAGCAGATTGTGAAATACTCAGACCGGCCCGTCTGGCACCAACAACCATGCCACGCTCAAAATTGCTTAAATCACCTTTCTTTCCCATTCTGACATTCAGTTTGGAGTTCAGGAGATTGTCTTGACCAGGACCACACCCCTAAATGCATTGAAGCAACTGCCATGTGATTGGTTGATTAGATAATTGCATTAATGAGAAATTTAACAGGTGTTCCTAATAATCCTTTAGGTGAGTGTATATACACATACATACTGGCATCGAACTGTGACTCCTAATGCTGCGTTTACACACACATATACATACATATATACACACACATTTGTGTATATATCACACACACACGTGTGTGTGTGTGTATGTATATATGCACACACACACACAGCTTATTTCTGACTATATTTTAAACACGAACATTAAGAAACTGAATACCTCAAATTAGCTGTTAGGATATTATGTTTACCTGTCTGGTTTATCAGACACAAAAAAAATGTTTGCCACATTATTGTAGTAATCCTGTCACTGCATGGCTAATACAAATATGGACATCAAATCATTTAAGTAATTATTTTAGGTTTTCTCTTCAGACAAAAACAAAGTCCCGTTTTCATCAGCTCCACCAACTTTTACTTACTGTAAAGAACAATTGACAAAAAAAAAACTTTTTAGTAAGATGCCAAATCTGTGGCTGTAAAACAGCTCTATTTATTGAAAACCGTGAACTTGACTGTAGAATCAATTAAAATCAGAGCCTGGTGACTTCCCCCTATTGTCTTTATTTAATCAGCTAATTAATCACCTCTGCTGGTGGCAGGCAGCATATGCTTTGTGATCTTTTTGTCAATTATTCAACTGAGCTACTAATCCTCCAACCAACACAAATCTTTTTTGTCCGAGTGGCTTCCGTTATTACAAACAAAAAAAATCTTACTTCTCCCTGATCCCTCTCTCCCTCCATGCCAGAACTCCAGATTGTTTTATTCTTTTACATAAATCATATCAAGTACAGTAAAGAACGTCATATTGACTTACTAATGTGAAATTCTATGGGGAAAATACCACTACTGGCTTGCACAACATTCGGTACCTTGGAGGAGATGATTCTGTTGTCAGCAAAGCGTTGCGGTATGTAGTGGCCATGCTGCGGGAACCGATTGGCCACATAAACCGTCCGGGTGTCACTCTGATGAGGGGGGTCGAAGCCCTGAGGGAAGGCAGGATAGATGAGAAGAGAGGGGCAGGGCGGGAAAGAGTTGAGTGGAAAATGAGGAAAAAGGAGGATAAACAGGTTACTTCCATAACAACTATTTTTATCGGAGGCATACTGATGCAACAACTTCAGTTAATGTCAAAGCTATCTTAAGAAGTAGTGCAAAGCTACCGAGACAAAGTGTTGACCTCCTTTTGGGAAAGTGTAAACTATTAGTCGATTAACCGATCAGCCGATGGACAGACGACTACAACTGCTGTGATAATCAATTAATTGTTTAATCACTTTTGAAGCAGAAATACATACATGCATGATTTAGAGTTTGGGACTTTTGATTTGACATGACAGCAGATTGAATATTTTAACTTGAGCTGTGGGTACAGAGGGAATGCAACATCATGTCTTGATTTTAAAGCAAGTTATTCGATATCTTTGGCATTCAGCAGAAGCAACTAACCCCTGGAAGTCTTTACATTTTGAAGCGCCATCTATTCCACAAGGTTTAGGTTCCTGTATAGTTTTGAATGGCAATTATTATTAATAGTTATCTGGTGCAGCAGAGGTTAGTATGGGACTTGACAGACTTTAACCAATTAGACTAGTAGACAAAGCTTAAACATGTGTTCATGAAAGCAAGGCATGCATCTGCCTGCTCCAAAACATGATATACATAAGAGAAAGGGTAAAAGACAAACTACAGTCAAGTGTGGATCACAATATCGGGCACAACACAAGGTTGATCACAGTTAAGGGGCGACTGTGGATCAGTGGTTAGCAGGTCTGACTTTCAATCAGAGGGTCGGTGGTTCAAACCCGGCTCAGCCAGTCCATGTAGTCTGAGCAAGACACTTAACCCTCATTGCTCACCGTTGCTGTGTCTACGGTATATCATGTAAGTCACTTTGGATAAAAGCGTCAGCTAAATGACCTGGCTTCTCTTACCCAGAATGTGGTTATTCAGCTGCAAGGCACAAACACTGTGAATTTAATGAAACCACCAGATCAATTTTTCAAATTCAAATGGAAATCCACTGTGGTTTTATCAGCTTAGTAAGTCACGTTTCTAAATGTCAAAAATTTAAAATAAATTTTAAAAAAGTAATGTCTTCAGGACTGGTTAACCTCAGAGAGGCTAATAATATGATCAGCTAATGTCAGTCATTCTTCTACAAAACGGGAGAGACCTTTCACTTTCACTTCTTGCTCAGTTCCAACATTGTTTTCTGTGTGTTGACTTGGCTGATCCTCTAAGAAGGTTAAAGCGAGTGCTTACAATCATTTGTAAATGTTCTATGACGTATGTCCACAGTTATGTATCCGGGCCACGTCACTCATTCCCAAACAGATTCACCTCTGTTTAGGGACACATGTAAACTATTACTGCCTTTCTGTTTCACGCCTAAGCCTTCCATCTGCTGCTGCTTTCTTATTGCTTATTCAAGAAATGCACCACAACTAACCCTCATACTTGGGTCAATTAAGTATTTATCAGAATAGCAACAGCAAAAAAAGTCTTATCTCTTCCCTTTACTGATACTCTGGCTGTTGGAGTAAATATTGGAGCTTCATTAGGTGTAGTATTCTTCAATAAAAAACAGGTCTATATTTGTATATGTAAATATACTTATACAAATGATGAAAAAACATCAAAAACAAAGTGCATAATACAGGATTGCATATCAATTGCCTCTCAATGGCTCTAAACATGGCGACGCCTGAGCCAGAGGCTCGTAGCTAACAGCCCGGCTATGTCCACAAGGCAAGGAGAAGCTCTGATAACAACACAAACAAGGAGAGCACCTTTATTCTCAGCTCAGGTAGACATTACTTTTACATAGTTGTTTGCTGCTATAGTAACGCTATGTTAATGCCCTGAACAGCGTTTATTGCTCCTCTAACGCAACATCCTGCACCACAATCACATAGCTGCACATCCAGGCCTGTCTTCATTACTGCTTCAGGAAACAGAGCGATGTGTGCACTGACAGACACACTGACATTAGGTCACCTGGGGTCGTCAAAGCTATGTATATGAACCAGTTGTTGATTGATCAACAAGCTATTACGTCCCCACACATAGATTATGGCCATTTTGTACTTTATAGAAAACACATTACTTAAACATATTTACATGATTACTGTGAGGAGCCTTGCTGGTTGTCTTAAGTGGGGAAAATGTCTCATTCCCTTTCTCCAGACACTTTTTTAGAGTCTGAGAAGTAGGAGATTCTAGCTCACCACCACATCAATCAGTTAAGTTGTTTAATAATTAACATCTTTGCCAACAGTAGCTGACAGAGAGCTCAAGTGCTTGCTCAGTTCATACAAAACAGCCACGTGTAACTGCAACAAAGATGTGACCTTGTGAAATGAAGGGAAGTACCTGAGCCAATGGCTCTGAACCAACCCACTGCAGGGCAGCTTCTTCATAGTTGTCTGTGCTTTTGTGTATGGCGAATGGCACTTCACAATGAAAGGATCCAACTGTGAGCTTCTGGTTCATCTTGTTGAGCGAGCAAGAAGACTGATTACATCCAGAGTCATTCAGAGTTTATAGATCTATGGAACAAGAAGGGAGTTTGGTTCATATGACAAAATGCTTCTACCCTCCGCTACTCTCTGGTCCCCATCGCCACGAGCAAAGATATGCATAGTTAAGCTGATCCAACAGGCTAATGTCTGATGCAGCTACATTTCAAATGCACCCTGAAGAATCAACACAAAGAGATCTGCACGCTGAACCAGAATGAGGGGAAGGTACATGTCATGCTGAATCTTGCTGTTCAATCAAGGACGGCCGGTTGTGAGGATGTGCCCACACTTCACCACAAATGACATCAATCTGTCTGCCACAACGACACTGACATGTGATGACTGCACCAAACAATAAATCACCCCACAAAGTGTAGAGCGATTATCTTTAAGACTGAAGCGTTAAATGTCCCTTTTTATTAGATGGGAAATGCCAGGAATATTTACAACTCAAGATTTAGGACCATTAATTTGTTATGGCCTATCCTGAATCAACTGTACATCATCCTAAAAACAACACAATTACATGTTACACATAGTGGCATGCTGCATTTAGCCTAAAGAGCTTAAAGAGGGGAGACAAATAAAAATGAATGTTAATGGTTTGAGTGTATTAAAGATTCCCAAGACATGCATCCTATAATTTAACTCTACAGAAGACAAATATATCCCTACGTTTATTTACAGCACTCATGCCCTGTACTGAAGGCTACACCTCTGCTGCACTACGGAAACCAACAATTCCCAATATTTAAATTATTTTGTGAGTATAGTCTGAACAGCTACTCTAAAGGAAGCTGTAACTTTTGCACTTGTGTAAATTATATGAATGTGGGTTATACTTTCTTAAATAACGGCCTGATATATTTGAGGACCAGAAGTAATGATGAGCCAAAGACCTAACGTGATGTCTGCAGTGCAATATTTTGATATTTGGGACTGCTTCTAAACAGATATAACGGATTGAATAAAAATGTCAAAAAACTGCATAGAGCTGATGTCATACTTGGCTGACAGATAAGTATGACTGGCACATATTAGGAACACTTAACCATTTCATTAAGTATACCAGTGAGGTGAATCCAAGTGGAAGCCATTATCCATTTCCCCCCCCCAATTACATTAATACCAATCACAATGGGAAAAATGGATATAACAAGTCAAAGTTGAGTTATAGGATTTCCACGAGTGCAGAACATTAAGATTGTGTAAAGTATCACTGATTTTCCGACTGATTTTCAAAGTTAGGGTGTCCACATTGTCCATTATCTTAAAGAGAATTACATGCCTCATTCTCACTTTTTTTGTGGTAGTAAATTAAGGAAAATAAAAACTGACAGTGTAGAAACTGTTTCCATTTGGCTTTCTTGTAAACACGGGGCAGCTGAAATCAGACTTTCATTTTGTCCCCTGACTCTCGTGTCCCCATCAATTTGTAGGCTGACAGGTAAGTACTCCCTATATACAGCCTACAAGTCCTCCACAGTGCCTTAGGGGAAGCATTGGCTGGAACAATGGCTGGGCGGCAGACTAATGCATCGCCACCGAGTCGGCACACCGAATCATATCACAGACTAATCAGAGCTAGAAAGATGGAGAGAGGGAGTTGCATAAAGGTGAGGTTCTCAATATGTTTCCAGCCAAGGACCCCTTACACAATAGAGAATACATATCAAGAGAGAAACGTTCCCTCAAGGCATTCCTCGGCTATCGGTTTGACGAGAATGGGACGTAGATGATGTCATGATGACTTTGACTTTTGACCACCTAAATCAATTCAGTTCATCTTTAGTGGTGGACATTGGGCCAAATTTGAAGAAATTCCCTC
Organism: Cottus gobio; assembly: GCA_023566465.1. Classification (NCBI taxonomy): domain Eukaryota; kingdom Metazoa; phylum Chordata; class Actinopteri; order Perciformes; family Cottidae; genus Cottus; species Cottus gobio. Next base: position 24,287,784 of record CM042217.1, on the reverse strand, counting down.
TAGGCGTTCAAGAGAATAGACCGACCAGACAGAGAGATATCTGTACAACCCGAAAAAACATAATGCCTCCAGCCACGGCTTTCGCTGGCGCAGAGGAATAAAAAAAATTACATTTAGTCTTCCCAGGCTGCGCTCCCCGAAAATATCGGCATGCTAATTTTCCTCAAAAAGAACAAGTAAGCAGAAATAAGGACACTGAGATATTTCTTAGGTTATATTATCTTGCTGCAGACTTACATTTAGTTGTTCCTAAGCATCTTCCTTATAAAACTATATATTAGCAGAGATTATTTCCAAAGCTTGCTTATTATTATTGATATTTAATGATATTCAATTGTTTTCTTATGTCTAGGCTTGGACATCTTCATATGAAACATAGGATATGCAATGTATATACCAGAGAAAACAAAAGGTTTCCATGTCAATCTTGCAGAACAGGATGTCAAAGGGTTTTCCCAGTTGACGTTGTTTGCACTGTAATTAAAATGCATTATTAGTATGATTTGGTACATGAAGACTAACATTTAAAGTCTGTCAGAATACCAATTAGGACAATCTCACTGTGTCCTCCTCCTTACTCCTAAATATGGGCCACTGTCATCACAAATAATTTCCCCACTGAGGGACTAAAAGGATTATCTTATTTCTCTCTTATCTTATAAGGTTTGATAAAAAAAATACTTTGCCAGGAAGTAAAGGTCAAACTTTTTCCATTAGGCCAGTTGCATTTTAATTAGGCTTTTAATTAACTGGTCAACTATAAAGGGATGGGTCAAAAGAACAGGCCATCTCAAATTAGCAGGAGGCTACCAGCTTATCTCTCTGCGGTGCTCTTTAACAAAAGACTCAAATTAACTTACTTTTCAAAGCATTTTGTTAAAGAAAACTTTTTTTCACAGATTGACAACTTTGCATCTGACCAATAGTCACTTTATTCCAACTCAAAGTACAGGATGTACTCAAGGGAGGACATGACATTGATCAAACTCACTGGCTGTGGCAACATCAACCAGGGAGCAACTTGTGACTAATCTCATAACATGCATTCATTCATTATCATGGGCAACTCACATGCTCACACACCCCGACTCCCAGTCACACAACTCTCATTCAAACTGTGTGCCAATGCAGAGTATTATCCAAACTTCACAAACATCTGAACATATAATAACCATTGCGTCATTGCAGCGTGATTGAGAAACAAAGCACCCATTCCTCAACACCACTCTGGTGCTCTGTAACTCTCTGAACGGGGCTCGGGTGACGCGGAGCCGCTCTCCAAGGCGGCGCCACGCGGCCATGTTTGTAGGCAAACAACAGGTGATTACAGCAAATATTACAGCAAATACAGGATGCTCTCGAAGGGTTTCTTCAATCACTCAAAACCGGTTAACGTTCAGTTTTAGCCAGCGCTTAACGACTTATACTAAGAAATGAAAAAAGAAGCATGTATGAAAGTTAAATACAAATAAAAAAAAGTTCAAACTAATATCTAAGCAGCTGTTGAAATGATTTGGTTGGCTGTCTTGGCACAATGAAAGAAGTCCCTGGTAGTGAACAGAGAGGAGTTAGCGACGCTGCTCAACTTTGCCAAGTTATACGTGGTTAGCCACCTCGCTAGCGTCAACCACTGTTGCGTCTTTAAAACGGTGAAATGTGGTCACAAATGAGAGAAAACATCAAATAAACTCACAACTCCACGTTTAATATGAACCCGGTGTGCTCGTTATGAATGTTTCATCGAGCTCAGGCGTCCTAACGCATTAGCTAAGTGGACGGTAGCCCCGTTAGCGTCACCTCCACCTGGCTGTCATCACGCAACACGGTTTGTTAGCTTGTCAAATGTGACCCGAGGAAAGTTTACACCGCTCTCCCCCGAGCGGCCGCTGTGTCCGTGCAAGAGCTACAGGGTGCTAGCGTCGTGAGAAAGGTATCGCGGGGGTTTACCAGCTGCTGTCGTATCCACCGGAGCATCCTCAACAAATACGGTGTGAAGTGGTCCGCGCAGCCGCTAGCCCCGCGCTAGCGACTAGCTACTCCAACAGAACACGTCCCGACCCAGAGATGTCTCCCGACGAAGGCAGCAGCTCTCCTCGGTCGCATCACGCGACACATTCGCGCAACGTTAACCGTGCAAACACAAAAATAATCTGGTCCTTCCCATTCCTCGGTAACGTCGGACAATTGATCCCTCCCCCCTCCGGTAAAAGTGACAGACGGCTGGCCACGGAGTCCTCTCCACTACATCTGTCTTCTGCCACGATCAGTTGTTCTTCCTGCCAGCACACAACTCTGTGCAGACACCCTGGCTGCTGCTCACGAGCGGCCTCTCAACGCCCCCTGCCTGTCTGCGACCACGGGAGGGAGGGAGGGAGGGAGGGAGGGGGAGGCATAGGCACAGGTATAGGCATAGGCATGATGATGTAGCCTACAACAAGGGATGGATGGATTACTAAACATGCAATGCCCAAAAGCCTCCTGTTACCTCTATTGCCATGGGTTTGTGGTAATTTAACTATAATTGTGTTTTGCAATGTGGAACTGTCTTTTCTTGGCTCCCTGCACACTGCCATGACTTACTTGTACACTAAAATAACACAGAGATCCTCATTGATGTCATTAGTAACACCTCGGATGCCCTGTCTCAAAATCTATTTTTTAGACATTTATATCAATGCTATTCCTAATACATAATATTGCCGATGGAGACCAAGAAGCACATTTTTGCTCTGGGTCTTCTAGGAAGTCAATCTGGCTATGGTTTAAAAACATTTGAAGACTATAAATACTTGTGGAGCAAATCAGACAAGTGCTGTACGTACACTTTTTTGTCTTTTTTATACTGTGCTGATGGCCCTTAGAGTACATTGCATGCTGTAGAATTATTTCATATATTGCTGTGTTGCTATTAAATTGCAGTGTTCAGTGCAAGGCAAACTGCTAGTACTCTAAACTCTGAATAGTGATAACGCAGGGCTCTAAGTCATATCTAGATCGCTTACTGGGCACTTCATAAATTGTTGAATACTCTTTGACCCAATGCCAACCGAGTGGCAACTTAAAGTGCATTTGCTTGCTCAAAATGTTTTTTAGATTTCTTAAACCAGAGGTTATTGGTTTCTCACACCCTGCAGTAAGTCTGAACATGAGCTGAACCTTAAGTCATTGTCCCTTGCTCAAAGACTTCTCACTTTCTTTGATAAATTCTGTGGCTCTTTTTCAGAATGCGATGCGATCCAGTCCCCCTGGTGTCCCAGCATTCCTCTTGTAAATCGTCTCACATAAAGTGAGGTCATCCTTGTATTAGTGGCTCTCTCCCAGTGATGAATCCCTGTCCCCTCCCTCCTCTGAGACACGTCTGCAGTACAACTCAATCGGTCAATAATGTAAAAACACTGAATGACACTGCAGCGGGAAGAAGAGCAACGCTCAGACTTTTGAATATCTGAATAAGTATAAATTGATTCAATATGCTGTACATGATTGAAAACAGTGATGTTGAAGAGATCAATGGTAAATGAAGCAGATCCAGGCATTCCAGCAGATACATTCAGAACAGCTGCCCTGCAGTAAAGTCTCTCTCTCTCTGTCTGACTTCCTGAATGAAAAAGTGAAACATACAATTGTATTTGCATGTTTTTGCATAGTTTCCGAGATTCATGTTTGTTCCTTAAGGTGCTTGTGTGACTCCTTCTGGCCTCTCCATCATGAAAGTTTATTTAAAAACAACAACATGCGTTTATCCCCAGGATTAAGACAGCTTTAGGCCACTTTGAGTCAGCAGAGTACAGCACTGGCTGCACCACAACATCTTGGGTTCAAGTCTATTTCATCTTTCATGTACAATGGCCGGTGCCATATGTCTTTTTTGTATGTTTTTTTTTCTACTGTATATCGAGCAAAAGCAGAAATATCCCAAACTCATCTTAAAAAGACAGCTTTACTCTGCAAATCCGCTGGGTAATCCGCTATCTGTTTGTGTTCGAGCCCTGAGCCCATGTGACCGTCAGAGTGATCTCCATAGGTTTCACTGATTTACATAACGCCACTGCAGCAGCAACATCTGGTAGCTCCTATCTCACAGCTGGATGGAATACAGTATGCTCGTCTTTGATGTGAGAGGATGACAGTGGCGTGCGTGTTGTTGGTGTTAGAAATCTCATATCTCTAAATGTTCACTTTTTCAGTGGCTAAAAACAAAAATCCTTAATTCCTCTGTTTTGAGTTTAATGTAAAACAAATCCCTCTTGTTTAAAGCGCTCCTTATTCATCTTGAAATCTTAGTTTCATTTATAGGCTTCATGAAGCACAAGTCAGATCGTGTGCCGAGGTCATGCACAGTTGTTGCCGGTTGAATTGCTCTATGCTTAATGCACATCTTTGATGGGAGACTGCTGGCCAGTGATCCATAATGCCCTCGCTGTCTGTCATTGTAATGGATGGTGAGGTACCAGATAACGTCTGGCTGCCTTCCCAGCTCTGTATTGAATTTAATTTCCGTTACACTGCAATCCAACAAGTGCTTGTCATTTTAAATACTCTACAGGTTGAAATTATTCACCATACTGCAAAGATCCAGTGTGACCCGTGTGGCCTGTGTGTGGAAGGTTTTATTGCATGATGATAAATGTGTACCAATCTTGGTTTAATCAGCGTTGTTGTATAGGGAAATACTGTTGCATGCTCCTAGAGCATGCAACAGTATTTCCATGCAATTTCTTTTATGTACAGTGGAGAAAGAAGTATTCAGATATCAACAGTGTAAAAATACTCCATTAAAAGTAAGTCCTTCTTTTAAACTTTTACTTGAGTAAAAGTAGTTAAGTACTACCAAAAGTGAAAGTAGAATATACAACCTCTGGTCATTTTTATATTTCAATATTATATAATTATTATAATAGTATTGTTACTAATGGATTAACATGTAAGCACTTTGACACATTATCATAGTGGAGTTGATCACTAACATGCAATGAAAAGTCTCAAGTAAACTACTAGTGCCTCAAATCTGTGTACTATATTTTCAGTACTCTACTAAGTTACTTTCCCCCGCTGCTTGTTGATATGATGACCAAACAGAGGCATTCATTAATTAATTAAATTAATCTATAGAAATCAAATGTGTTCAGAACTGTGTGAAATTGAATCTTAATGCGGCGTGTGAAACCTGCAATACAACAAGTTCTTCTGCACATATATTACCAAACATCCAGATAATCACTAGGCTCATACATACATACATATTATATAGATGCGTTGCTCACAACATCGAACTTAATCTTTTTAATTAATAAAACCGATCCCATGGTAAAACCTCTGCATCTTTACCATTTAGCATCAAAAACATCCAAAGCAGCTCATACAGTTCATGTTTTGATGCAAGAGGAGCTATGCCCTATAGCCAACAAGGAATTATTATTGATGACGTATTAAATATAGTTGTAGAAAAAGAAGAAGAAGTCACTACATTCCTCTGGTGCGATTTTTGCAATACAGCTGTCAATTGTGCGACTCAGTATTGGGCTGAGTTAATCCAGGCTTGTTTAACCATGCTGCGGCTGATCCTCTTGGTAAATACACCAGCACTAAGTGGCTTTCAATCATTACCACCAAGTATCTCCAACAGTACTAATAGGCTTAGGACAAGTTCTCCCTCTCGGCCTGGATCCACTACGTAACGGTTGCTTGCTCAGGCGCCGGCTACCACGTTGTATGTGTGTATATTAGTGTCTGTCTTGTTGCATTAGCATGACCATCTGTCTCTCTCTATGGGGCTCCGGGGAGCCGGGCTCAAATGGCCGCCCTGCCTCTTAGGGAAATAGAAATGAAATGGATTGGCTTTTTGGATGGGTGAATCAATACACACTGACCATTAGTCTAGAAAAAATAAATAAATAAAACACCCCTTTAGAAATTAGCATTGCATACAAATAGTTTTGTGCAGTTTTCTAAACGTTGAGCAATAAAGAAATGGCAGCAATGAGCATTCTGGGAATTTTACAAGGGAATACTTGACATTGCATTAATAGGAATAATTGCAAATTCATTGGACCAAAGTAAAAGCTGTGTTGGAGATCTGAAATTTTGATTTTGATTTGATTTGATTTATTTTAATTATATCAAAAAATACCTCAAACATAAAATACAAAAGGCATCAGATACAATCGAGGATAAAAACACAATAAAGTCCAGGACTTATTTCCATTGTGGTCCTCAACATATAACATCTGGACAGGACACTTACAGATTGTGTGATAACAATGACATAAAATATTATACAAACATTTTAAATAAACAAGAATATAAAAGATAACTGTAATTGTCTCTGGTTCTATTCTGCTACCCTCTCTAGTAACCAGTCCTTGGTCCTCTTTTTAAAAGAGTTTATGTTAAGAATCACTTTAATTTGCCGGTCTAACTTGTTCCACTGAACTGCCCCTATATAGGCAAATGTTTGTTTTCCCAACACCGTCTTAAATGCATGAGGACAGAGGTCTGATATGCTGCCACGAGTGTTAATATTGTGTTTGTCTTTCACCTTCGTAGTAAGACACAGCAAATAATTTGGGACATTACCATCATACAATATTTTATGAATCATGGTCAGTCTAGACATAACAACACGTGACTCAACAGGGAGCCAGTTAAGTTCAGCAAATTGTGACCTACCTATATGAGACCTATGGCCCATGTTTAAAATTATCCTTATTAATTTATTCTGTGCTGTTTGCAGTCTCCCTTTAAGTCGTTTTGTTAGGCCTTCAAACCATGAAGTGCATGCATATTCAAATTGGTTTAAAATTAAAGCGTTGGCTAAAATGATCATTGTTGACCTATCTAAAAATTTTGAATTTCTAGCTAAAAACTTTGTTAGCCCGGTAACTTTACTCAAAACCTTATTTGCCATCTTTCTGCCATCCAAACTGTTTTGTAAAATGCATCCCAAATATTTTACTGACGTTTTTGTATTAACCACAACGTTACTTAAAATAACCCTAAATTCCGGGCATCTATGTAATTTATATTTTGAGCCGAACAGGATGGCCTCTGTCTTATCAAAATTTAGTGATAGCATATTGTCAATAAGCCAATTGTTTACAGAGGATAGCTCAGAGCTTAGGTTACTCTCTAGAATGGATTGTTGTTTATGAGACATTAAAAGTGCAGAATCATCTGCGTACAGAAATAATTCACATGAACAGGAATCTGCCATATCATTGAAATGTGGTGTGAGTCGCCCTCTTAAGGACAAACTGAGGTGTTACAACTATGAGATGCAATTTACAGGAACGCAGTTTGTAAAATGCGACACACAAGACGTTAAGAGCACAACATTACATTTGCAAACCTTCGTGTGTGTGTGTGTGTGTGTGTGACTCCAATTTACACGCGATTCTTGGAGGCAGTCGGTCACAACTTGGTTAATTCACTGTGGCTACTTTGTCTGTATGTGTGTCCTTCCCTGTCGTGGTATTTGTGTGTGTGTGTGTGTGTGTGTGTGAGAGAGAGAGAGAGTGAGTGTGTGTGTGTGTGTGTGTGTGTGAGAGAGAGAGAGAGAGAGTGTGTGTGTGTGTGTGTGTGTGTGAGAGAGAGAGAGAGAGAGAGAGAGAGAGAGAGAGTGTGTGTGTGTGTGTGTGTGTGTGGTGCCAGGTGGGTGGTATTGGGTTTCCTAAGGAGCTACTAATCCTTCACCTAACACCCTGACCTCCTTAGTCTGTGACCCGGGGAGACCGCAGGAAGGCAGCTCTTCATCCACTTCACTGGACCTGGTCATGGGTGACAAACCGTGTGCCTGTGTGAATGTCAAATGGATCACCGTTGAATGAACCCCAATCTTTATGAATAATCCACGTACAGTGCAGAGGCTTTTTCCTCTCGCCGAGAAGAGGCACAAGAAGAGGCAAGACCGGGCACTGCAGAGTTTTCAGTTTAGATAATGTAGAGCGGGGTGAATACAGGTGAAGGGCAGGACGAAGGGAGAAGAGAAGACCTTGAAGAATTAGACAAACTGTTATTTACCAACTCAACAATAAAAGTAAATATTTAAGGAATGGTGTCGGTGGAATATGGCTTTGAAAGCTATGGGAACGCTAGTTATTTCTACTTCCCTACTTTCTTCTTATTTTGTTATAAGTGCGCACTCTTATAACAATCTTTCTCTGAATGCGTGTAGGGGGAATACTTTGCTGCTGAATTTAGATTCCTTACTCCCTGTGAATGGGAGATCCTGTCAGTCATAATACCGCTGTGTGATATTCTTGGTGTCAAATAGGAGGCTCTTTATGAACTTGGGATGTGTTCATAAAACTGGTGTACTTTTACAACAACATCTTCTCTCAGGTTTACTCCATGTAAACACATTTGTAACTCAGTGATGCAATGTGTTGTTCACCTAACAAACACTGGAGATGACTACGGGAGGACTTGTGGTTTTTGGTGATTCAGTCTCCAGACGCATCCACTATCTGAGCAAGTCAACTGCTCTGTATCTCATGTGACAAGTTTCCCACCTAATATGGTGAAGGTATGTGTGTATGTGTGTGTGTGTGTGTGTGTGTGGGATATCTGTGCTATTCTACTTTTCTGGTCTGCTTCATTTCGGCCAGGGCAGGCAGCCGCTTGAAAATGCAAACGCCCGCCCCTCCATCATTCTGACAGACACAGACACACACTTCCCGAGAACTTTGGTTGAAAAATATACTGAATAAAAAGGACTTCAACTCGGTGTGAGGAGATGGGTAAAGGGAGAACTTGCACATGTAGAAGTGTGTAATTAACTGCGATGAAGACTCCAAAGTCGACCACACGTTCATTCTCTGTTTGATGAGGTGTGTGTGTGTTTGTGTGTGTGTGTGTGTTTAGTATGAAGTTACTGTGGCAACACTTTCGCTCACAACGTGCATCTGCCTGCGTGAATGTGCGAGTGCGTGTTTGAGGTTGCCGTGGTAATGTTGGCCCCTGCTGACCTTGGCCTTTCGGGCCCCTATCCCGTCTCCTGGCTCCCCAGCTCGTGGCTGGCTGGGCGGCAGCTGGTTTGGACCGGTGTGTCTCTATGAGTTCAGACATGCTCAGTGGCATCTGGTTTGTTTTAGCAGACAGCTAGCTTAGCGCTAAGTTGTTTTGGGGTGGGAGAGCTCAGATCCTTCAACAAAGTAATAATGAAGGTAAATTACTCCACTGGAAGAGTGAAGATTTTATAATTGTTCTCATTCTAATTACAGAGGTGTCACCAGAAAATGTATTTAAGTGCCACATGTTTATTGTGATATATATTATTAGACTATTGATAAGGCATTTAGATGGAAGTAGTATTTTTATGTCACATCTGGTTGAGGTAAGGCTGATTTAACCTACTTTAAATACTACATACTGTTATATACATATTTTATCTGTGACATGCATATCTTTTTCATAAATGTATTAAATGTTTTGTGACACATCCTTAATCAGCAAAGTAAGAAATAAGTAACAATAAAAGCATCAAATGTAAATTCTCAAGTACATTATGTGCACAAAGAAATTTGATATTGTTTTTTTTTTTATATTGTACTGACTTTTCACCACTGTCCTTCAGTGGTACGATATAATGATGCAAAGGCCAAAGTGTAAACACTGCATAGTAATATTGCAGAGACAGAAATCCTTTTTCTTTCAGTGTTTCCCAGAGTTAAACGAGCTGGAGACTGTTTGTAGAAGTACGGGAGCAGTTTGAAACAATTTGGTCATTGTTACAAGTGAGTGAAGCCTTTGTGTGCGTGATGCAACGGCCATTCAGTTCACAGGTGTGCAACTGTTCGTATGAATGTTATCAGTAAAAAACCTCTGGTTGAACTCTCGATGGATTGCTCGGATCCAAACTAAGACAGTAAGAAGTGTGTGTGTGTGTGTGTGTGTGTGTGTGTGTGTGTGTGTGTGGAGGACTGAGCCAACATCAGAGTCATCAATCATTCCTGTCCAGCGAGACTTGCAGCTTTTTTTTCACAGTGGGGCTTTAATGATTGAGTAATGAAACAAAAAATAAGCAAAATACTTGGTTTTCATGCCGTGTAAAATCCATGCTACAGTATTAGAGAAGACATCTAACATCCTCTCTACCTTGCAGGCCTTTGCAGCCTCCATGCCGGAGGCAGTAAACCTGTCTGTCCATCAGTGATGATAAGCCTTCTAATAGGTCGTTCTGTTTAAATGACAGGCCTTTCATCTGTGTGTCTGCCCTCTCCAGCTACATGACTTTAATGGCCCTGACATCATGTAAGCCGGAGCAGCTGGCTGTGTGTGTGTGTGTGTGTGTGTGTGTGTGTGTGTGTAGATGAACGGGGAGGTGTTGGTACCTGCATGATGGTGTGGCTCTAATCCATGTTTGTTCTGCTCCAGCACCAGGAGAGAATGTCCTCCACACACACATGCGGCACACCTGCAGCCTCCTACACACACACACACACACACACACACACACACACACACACACACACACACACACACACACACACACACACACACACACACACACACACACACACACACACACACACACACACACACAAACACACACACTGAACTTGAAAGAGTTGTTCCTCTACATTCATGCTGCATAAAGAAGTAATTAATACATCCTGTTTGTTCAGAAGTACATATTTTATCATCAGGAGCACTGATTGTGATCTTCAAAGGACTTGGCAACTTCAAAAAAATTTGCAAACAGATATAGAAAACTATATCGATTTGTTTTACGTAAGGTACGTAAAATGCTAATTTGGATGAAACTAAAACTATTTTGAATTAAGTTTTAATAATTTTTCAGATTCTTTGAGCTACCAAAATAAATAACTCATATGTTTGACAAATTAAGCACATGGATGCAATATAAATATGTATGTATATATATATATATATATACCCATATACATAATAATATATATATATATATATACACATCATTTAAACTAGATACAAGTTTAAACTCCTCAAATTAAATTGAATCAATCAATTCCGATGTGTATTTTTTAAGTCACATGTAAACAGATGTTGGTGAATAATATCACACAAAAAGAGAGAACACACAAAAAAAAAATCTGATTTTGACAAAAACAGTGCTTACTGTGTGTACTTTTGACCAAACCTCCATCCACTCAGTGCTGTTCAGGTTCAGGTCTGACTGTAATGTCTGGGAATTGAGACGCTCATACCAGTCAGTCAGTGGGCTAATCTAAGGAGAGGCAGCCAAGAGGGGGGCAGACCACCAACATACTAACCAAATCTATCTAAAACTGTGTGCAAGTGTGTGTGTGTGTGTGTGTGTGTGTGTGTGTGTGTGTGTGTGTGTGTGTGTGTGTGTGTGTGTCTGTGTGTGTAAGGGAGCTGCTATCGCTCAACAGCTTTGATATGAAACTGGGTTTGAGCTGAAGTGGAAAGATTTGCACAGTTCGTTTCACAACTTCTCTTATCTGTGCTGACTGAAGTCATGCCTGATGCTACCATTACTACTGCTACTGTGTGTGTGTGTGTGCCTGTGTCTGTGTGTGTGCGTGTGTGTGTGTGCACACAATAGGAGAATATTACTGCAATTGCCCCCATAAAATCTATGTGTGTGATTGATGGAGCACTAATAATGCTACCTGTTAGTGCAGTATTGTATAAGGATGGCAATTAATGGTAAAAAAAAAAAACAAATCAAAAAATCGAACAAGCATAAAACAAGATTTCACAGTTAAGGCCAAAAGGTTGACACGCAAAATCCTGATTCTGTGTTTTTGTGGATTTAGGGCACCAACCCTTTTAACTAACATGGCTCAAACTATCACACTCGAATCCAGGTGCTGGTGTCAGGTTGGTTTCAGAGTGATGTCTGGGCAGATTACCACGCTGGGAAGTCACATGACCATGACACTTCCAGGTCAAATCCAATTGTTGCTGTGTGCATGCAGGCCATGTTTAATGCTCGCTCATTATTCTGGTTTTTATAAACTTTATAAAGTGCTTTTATTGTGTGATTAATGTTGTGTGTTTTACATTTTTTGTGTGTTGTTTTCGTTTCTTTCAGTACCCAAACGAGTTCTTATGTCGTGATTAGTTGTTCCTAAACGTTCACCACCAGTCACCACTTGTACATGTTGAGTGAGCCAAATGGCAAAACTAATGTTAGATTAATATATAACGAGTATGAGGAGTAAAAGAGGCAATGGGCCATATGTCTGACATGACATTTGATACAAATTATTTTGAATAATGAAACCAGAAACTTTGAGATCCCTCAAATTACAAAATGTTATGCCAATAAAGTTATAGCTCGAACAACTTGGGTGACTTTCTGTTTTCTAAGTAAACTGCTTTTGATTATAAAATGAAATCATAGCAACTGATTTACAAGCGACTTAAGTCTTTGAGTTCTTCCTCACTTTGTAAATCACCAGTTTGTTAGAGGTCACTGAGAACTTCGAGAGGACTTTATGGACAACTCAGTATTTCCTTTGTGTAGTTCAGATTATTCGTCTGGAAACAGAGGGAAAAGGAGAAATGGAGTCTCTGCTACATACGGAGTCAGGTGTGTGTGGGGAGGCAGGCAGACCAGCATGTTTATCTGACGCCTCCATCAGACACAGACCAAACATCTGCTTCTCCCTCTCTTCCTCTCTGTCCCTCTCTGCCCATATAGGTTTTCTTCTGAAGTGGCGGCAAGCGGCTAAACACCCACAGCTATCAAAGAAAGAATCCGAAAAACCTCTGGGCTTTGTGAGGCCTGCTTCAGAGAGGCTCGAGTCTTCAGTGGTCTCAATTCTTCATGTAAATATCGTGTTATCTTCAAGATGTCAGCAGTGATAACTTGACTGTGTGTGTGTGTGTGTGTGTGTGTGTGTGTCCTGTCGAGGGGATGAGTTGGCTGGAATATTACTGATCAAACGGACATGGTAATACATTAACCATCACATAAACATCGAGCTGAATAAGTCATATCTGAGGTCTTATTTTGAACAATAGATTGCATTACACAACTCTTCTTGTGTCATTATGGTTGTAATCACTAGTTTTACTTATATTGTATTTCATGTCATATCTTATTTTAGTTGAACTGGTTCTTTTCTGAAGAGGCTCCACTGAGGACATCATCTTGTGTAGAGCTTAATGTCTTATTGTATATCTTTAGTTAATAATCACAGATATACTTTTATGATATATATAAGTCCTCCTTGTGTTTTTCACATTTAGGAACATGACATAATAAGACAAATATCTCATCAAATCAAAGTTGCTGGCATAATTTAATTCGACATTTTCATGTAATTAAAAGTTGTTAATCAATTTCATGTAATTAATATCTATGCAATGATACAACAATTACTGCGTTGACTATATATTGTACAATGATAAGTACTATATTTGTATTTCACAAAGACAAAACGGTGGTTATGATATTCTAAAAGAAGTAACAAAATGTTATGAAGTGTCTTTTCTACAAAAACAAATGTATAATGCAACAAATAAAATGTCTGTAAAGATACAGTGAGATCGGTTGTATTAAAATATTATTTCTACATCACCTTTTTATCAGGAGTTACACCATAATATATTATGTATAACTATATAGTTAAGGGGCAGAAAACCTGAAGTAACTAAATATTTCTAAAGTTCCCCTCACCATATTGGGGCTCCACAAGTTCTCCGTCCCACCACTAGATGGTGCTACATCCTCAACAATAAGCACTGAACTGACAGCTTTGAGGCTAGAGTTGCATTGGTATTTACCCCTCTGACTGTTACCTGGAGGATATAAATGATCATTTCTTAAAAACCGTGACTGCCTTCTGGAGTGGCTTAAAAGTTTTGACTTAATGAGAAAGAACATGCACTTTTGTTTGGCTCTGATACAGATACATATGATCAAGAGATTCTTCCAGACACTCAAATTTGCCTTTTGTTGCCCTTCTATCCAGGTCTTTGCATTTGTGTTCACGGGCCCACATGGTGGTTTGTGCATGCGTGCCATTGTGTGTGTATGTGTGTTTGTGTGTGTGAGTGTGTGTGCGTTTCCCCGGGAGTTACATCACTCCTCAATCTGCCAATTGTTACAGTACACCTGTAGGTAACTGCTCTCTTTACATTGGCCTGACATACACACATGCACTGGAAATTCTCTCTTCGTGTTCCTGCTGTTTGTCTGAAGCAGCTGCTGTCCCTTTGTAGTGACGTTAATCCCGACTCAAAATGGAAACAACCAAACACACACACGGCACCTGAATCCATGAGACCTTCCTGCCTCTTCTTTTTCAAAACTGAGTAAATATTTGCTGCTAAATGCTTCAAAGATATTTGTTTCATCTATTGTGACTTTAAACCGCTTGTACAGAGGAACCAGTTTCCTTTTAATGTTTTACAGAGACAAAAAGAAAGAGGAAAAGAGGACAGGAGCTGGTAAAGGGCTGGCCATTGTCCTGTTTTGGATATGTTGATGTGTGAATGTACGAGTTTTACTTTCACACTCGTTCTCCCATCAAATCCCACCCAGGTGTGTCTCTGTGTGAGTCTATCTTTTGGTTGACTTAGGGTTTAAAGGTATCCACAGATTTTACCTCAGAGGTGAAAGTAATAGAGACCAACATCGACGATAAAAACCACAACACTTCATCATACTATGCTGGTGAACTAATACATTGAAAATAGAGCTGATTTCTTTGACTGTGTCCAACAGCTTTGTGTCTGTCACTATACATATATATATATATATATATATATATATATATATATATATATATATATATATATATATATATATATATATATATATATGTAGACATATATGTGTGTGTGTGTGTGTGTGGATATAACTGAATGCACCTCACTTGTGCATTAGTAGAACAATAAGTAGTCTTACATTTGTCTGCATCTGCATCTCTATTATAACACAACACACAGTCCTTAAAACAGGGTTAGATATGTCCGTAAATCCACCTCTTTTAAAAACAATCTCTTCATGGAAGGCCTGGTAAAGTGATCTTCTTTTTTTGTGACGAATTCATGGAAACTGCAGTGGACTGCAGTGGAAACAGGTGGATTTATTTCACTCCATCTGCAAAAAACAGCAAAACGTGTGTGTGTGACGTGAATCTTCTTGGTATAGAGCAGATATTGCTATATGGTCTCCCTTCTCCATGTCTCTTTTATAAAAGGACACCAGAAGGATTAATTAAACCCAATCTCAAAGTCAGACAGCAGCAGTGCACGTCGAATACAGTTGGGTGTAAGTTGTGGTTTGATGGGTCCTGCATTGTGTTGTGAAAGAACACAATAAAATCTAACAATATCCTGCTTATGGAAATGCTATTTAGAAGTCAGCTTGCATTTATTTATAATTGTCAATTATATCAAGTATATTAATTCTGCATTAGTTGTCCACTTGTGGGCAGCGGAAACAAACCTGAGTCCAATGTTCACTCTTTTTAGCTCTGTTTTGGTCTTCACCTCCTGGAGGATTTATATGACTGTTGAGATGCTAAATGCTCGACTGTGGTCAGCAGCGTGCTCTAGCTTTGTCTCCTGTTGTGTTGGGAGCAGGTAGTATGAGAGGCTTTCCACAGCTTTCTTTCTGAGGCTGGAAAGGAGGTTGACGACACTGCTGCACTTCTACAAAACTTAATTTAACCTTCCAAAATGTTAACAGCATGGACGGGGAGTTGTATCTGGATCCTGGGACAGCCAACAGTTGGGGAAATTAGAAGTGGTGATTAAAGATGATGGTTGTTAAGGAGAGAGAAATGTCTCCCTCCCTCTCACTCTGCCTGTCTCTCTTTCTCTGGGCCTGTCTTACCTCCGTCTCGCTCTGGCTCTACTATCAATGGGAGCTTTCACTTTGCTTTCCATGATAAATATGATGGTCGTGTGTGTGTGTGTGTGTGTGTGTGTGTGTGTGTGTGTGTCCGACAGAGTCCAACAATCCACTCCAATGCATGAGTGGCTTGGAGCGTTGCCAGCATGTAAAACCTAGCAACAAGATTTGACTTGGCCCAGAAAGAGAGAGAGAGAGAGAGAGAGAGAGAGAGAGAGAGAGAGAGCTGGCATATACACAGTATGGGCATATGGATCTTTGTTTGTTCGTTTTGGACCATTTAGTCATTCTGTCACTCCAACTGGACTACTTAGCGAATTGGTGCTACTTCTGGATCTGAATTACACACACACACACACACACACACACACACACACACACACACACACACACACACACACACACACGCACACGCACACGCACACGCACACGCACACACACACACACACACACACACACACACACACACACACACACACACACGAGGGGCCAAGACTTGACTCTGCTGCTTTACAGTCTGCTACTGTTCACATGGCCTGAATGGAATGAAGAACCTTTTCCAATTAATCCTTTTAACCAACATGTGTGATCCCTGGCTCAAGCTGATGTGGCCTTCAGACTAATCGGGTTTGCGCCAAGGCAAGTCAGTTTACAGCCTCTGGGGCTTTTCCTGACCATCAACACTGAATCAGCTATGGCGGTAGGTAGCTCCAGCACTGATTTCAATCAATTTTGAGTCCAGTATAATACATACAGGGTTGATTTATAAAACAGGTCTATTTTTTCACTCTGTCTCCAGTGTCATTGTAATCCTCACCTATAGGCAGTCAGACATTTTAAATACACTTTGCCAGTCTTGGGCCAAAAACCTGCACGAGAAGGATGCTTCAAACAAAGTGCTGGTCAGCTGCACCGTACACCTCAACCACTGCTGGGATTGGAGGCGCTACATCGAACAGTAAATAAATTCAACGAGCAAACCACTTTACATAGCGATTACATAGCGCTTACATAGTCCACGTGTGCTGAGGGGAGAAAGTATGCAGGATTTGAACTTCTCTTTTGTCATTCTTTGCCAAAGACTCCATCCCATGCCGTGTATCCTAATGAGTGCAACTCCATCAACCCTGATAAGGACAGACTATCATCCTGATGGGAATGATTATCGTGATTTGCTCTCTCTGTGATGGCAGGCCTCCCCCCCGCCGGTATATTGGAATAGCGTTAAACATTTTTTCTTTTAGACATATTTGGATGAAACGTCATACAAACAACGTGTGTTCTACCCTGGTCTTAATCTTTCTGGTTGACTTGCTTGTAAGATTCGGCTCAAACTCTTTTATTTCAGGTTAAACTTGCATTATTTCTAAAGACCATCAGGTCTGATTGTAGTCTATGAGAAAATGTAACTATTTCTGACTTGATTTGTTACCTCAGTAGACATTGTAAGTGAGTTTATGGTCTCAATTACCAATTTGAAGTCTTCTTCAATCCAGCATGATGTTCATTTAACAGACCTTTTGAATGTAGAGACTTGTCTAAAACAGCCTGGCCGTCCTGCCATCCCCTCTACTGGACCGGACCTAAAGGAAGTTGGGAGAACTTCTCGGTGTCATTGAGTCAACATGGCAGCATGTCAAACAATCCCCCAGGGTGCCGAGACCAGCTTCAAACCTCTGCAAGAATTAAACCATTTTTTAAATTAGCCCCGTTCAGAAATACTCTAAATCTGTCATGCTCTAACGTGGTGTCACATTCCCTCAGATTACCATCATTACAGTAATTAATGCTTTAATTTCTGGGTATGTTTTGAAATGAAACCCAAAGTGCCTGTGATTTTAATGTAATATGGGACTAATGTGGTGTGGAACATTTGGTAATCTGGCTCCCACATGCCTTGGATCTGCCGAATGGGTTTTTATCTGCTCTTATACGGTTCAAACACTGAGCTACAGCCAGTTAGGAGGAACATAGGCTGTAGAAATAGACTTTGTGTACAAGTATGGGAACGGAATCATTTTTTTAGGAGTTATTTTTTTTCAAGTGTACGAAGTGAAAGGAAAGTAGAAAAGATTGCCTGACACTAACACGATAGATTATGTAAAGTTTTTACAACAGAAGGAAAGTAACTCATTTAGAGTTTTATTTCAGTCCTTCAGCTGTCTCCTATTCTGCTATGTTTGTGATTAATTTAACATAACACCACAAGAGGTAAATGGAAGAGAAATAATGGAATAAAAGAGTAGCCTTTGCAGATTTCATAACCTGTGATTTCTCTTTTTCTCGAAATGAAAGAAGTGGATAAAATTAATACGCTTTTTTCTTGTTGCCAACAGATGAATCGCTAACTAGGTTACAGTTTCACATAAATGACTTAATGGGAAACACGTTATGTGAGCTCCACCTGGCCTTTCTTTTGCCTCACACAAAGTGTCTCATATATCCAGTTCATTCAAAAACTGTTAGTCATAATGAATATTGCCTGTCGTGAGGCTACTTCTGAAATATACTATTAATAATCCTGGAAAGAAGAATAACTCCGAGTCTCATTTCCTGGTGTAAATGCTATCTTTTGTCTGAGGTGGTTTGTATATTTCTGTGAGGCTTTGTATGGCTCTGATCTTTCCTTTGCCTGCTGTCCCATTGGCTCCACGTCTGTCTTAATTCTCCTCTGATTGGTTATGATATCTCAGATTAGACTCTTTGGGTGAGAAAGGCTGACATGATGCCTGAGAGGGCAGGGTCATCTGCCTCTTGTCAACACCGGATGGACAAGATCTTCTCAGGTCAGCTCGGGTCATCTGTGGGAGACCGGGATGGATCACTGATTACTTTCCTTTGACTGAATCACAGTAAAGGGGGAAAAACAGTTCCTCCTGTCCTGACGTTCTGTTCTTCATAACCATAAACATTAGGGAACGTCCTCAGAATTATTGAATGCATTGTGACATACTGTATGTCCCAACGGGCATGTTAATAAAGCATTAAGTCATGGACGCATTCAATTATATTAAATAATCAGTTAAAAAGTAAAACATGGCTGAGCCTTTTTATTGACTAAATATCTGCCCTGTGATATATAAAGCAAGAATATTGAGTTGACTTTGTTCCAAAAAAGTCAAAAACAAAACATTTGTAATGCACTAATTGTGTGTAATTATGCTTCTTTCATTTTAAATATAATAATTTAACATATATATCAGATAATTGTTAAACCGACTTGTGGACCTCACCTTATTTCCACGGCATGGTACCGACACAGCACGGCTCTCTTTTGGGGTTTTACGTTTGCAAAGGTTGTGATACTCATTTTTTGTCCCACCTTGTTAATGTTCCAAGCAACCTGAGCCGACACTAGAAGGTGGAGTTAAACCACTGCAGACCTCAGTGTGACGCAGGGCCAAATCGTCAAGCTGCCGTTAATAGCGACCTCAATTTTTTCGTACTATTTAATTACTTGCCTGCAAATTTTATTTTGTTGCTGAAAAGATCCAGAGAGAGCTGGGCGGAGCAACGTGTAAGAGACGGGGTACTATCAGCACTGGAAAACAACGTTGAGAAATGTGTGTACAAAAAAAGTGAGCAGAGTCGAGATTGAGCCGAACCATGTGGAGGAAATGAAGCATTAGAGCTCCATAGTTCAACAGAATGAACTAAACAGTTGAGGAATCCAGTGAAAGCGGAAACACTGTGCGTGGTCACATTAGTCTCATCTAGCAGAGGTGTGAAGTAATAACTGAAGCTGTTAACAAGGTGACAACACACACACGCACACACACACACACGCACGCACAGAGTTGTAGCAGCAGCAGTTGTCTGTAAAGCCTCCTTTATAAAGTATGTGTTTGTGTGTGTGTTTGAGTGTTGTTTATGTGAGTGCACACACGCTCAGAGTCCATGCACGTGTGGCTTCATGTGTGCGTTGTATGTGTGTGTGTGTGTGTGTGTGCATGCCCGTGTGTGTGAATTAGCAGTGAGTCTAATAAACAACTGTTGACACCCATCAGGAATTTCCTGTGCTTAACAAGAGAGGGTTGGTCAGGGGTCATCACACACAGTGTGGGCAGCTGTGTGTGTGTGTGTGTGTGTGTGTGTGTGTGTAGTATGAGAGGTGATGTGGGGGGGTTCCAGTCTAGTAGCTGTATACTCTGTAAACAGAAACCTTTGAATTAATAGCAGCTCATAGATGAACGGGACCAGCAGGCCCTTTGTTAAGTAGTTTGTGTGTGTACTTGTGTACTAAAATATTTTTCTCACATATTTTTGGTTGACGGTTGCATATAGAAATTGAGAAACTGTGTGTCTTTGAGAGTGAAATCAATCTCACGTGCACCGTCCTGCTGCTGTAAATACTATATATAGCTATATTTGGAAGCCATTTTTATGAGTTTGGGGCTAAGAGCCACAGAAATGGTGAAGAAGTCTGTTGATTGTATTTAGAAGTCTGGTTCAATGTGTAAGTGTTCTCTAACTGAGTGTGTTCCGCTAAAATATTGATTCATGGATGTCGATGCTGTTTGATTTTCAATATCACTGACATGGAGGGAAGTGATTCATGCTTATTTGTAAGGATGCTATCCTCAGTCCTGGATGTGCAAAGGAAGGAATACACCCAGTCATAATCATCATTATTGTGGTAAATATGTAGCCAAAGAAGCGTCATCTCTGAGCTAGGTCTCAAATAATTTCCTGCTTCAATATATTACAATTACATGATTCAGAACATGGCAACTTTTTGCTGTTGTCCCCACTATTTCCTCTTTAAAAAACAATCTTTTATTGTTTTGGGCTGAGTGAGCTGGACAGGGGAGAGCTGCCTCTGCTAACTCTGGAGGAATGTGCTCATTTTAAACCATCCCCCTCCTTAGAGACCTTGGATGACACAGCTCACTGATGCATCTCGCTCATTACCATCACACACACACACACTCGCGCACGCACACACACTCGCGCACACACACAACCTAACGGCTACTGTGTGCTAAGCTGTCTGTCATGAGAAATGCTCAGGAAATGTCTTCAACCCTGCGGATCAGCTGGTGGGTCAGTCATGACAAAGTTGTGTTGCGTGAACTTTAATTCATACTTAAATTCACATAAACTTAATATCAATGTTGAAAAGATTCCATATTTTCTGAAGTTACCAAATATGTTAAGTTAACTTCGACAGCATCAGTCATAACAGCAAGTGCCCCAAAACAACAGTTACTTTCAGGTGACGAAGCCTCTTGTGGGCATAGTAAGTATAATGGGTGCCAACAGAGGAAGTCATGTGACATGTTTGTAAGGAACAAGACGGTGTCATATCATAACACAAATGTAAAACTATTATAAGAAACTATTGTCATTTCATTTGGAGGACTTGTTGGATGTAACATTATGTAAATAATCTGAACGAATGAACAGTATTTCCTTTGTGGTGATAAAGATTTGTAAGTGTCATTGTTGAAGGTGACTCACTTTCCGTCTCTAAAAAACGGTCTGGTTCTCACACATGCCCTAAAAACACCCGCGCACACACACGCACACAGACACACACACACACACACACACACACACACACACACACACACACACACACACACACACACACACACACACACACACACACACACACACACAGACCTGATTAACGGTACCTAATTAGCAATGGTAATGACCAGGTGTCTGAAAACCAGCCAGCTTCTTCCAGCCGAGGGGGGATGGAGGGTGTGTGTGTGTGTGTGTGTGTGTGAGTGGGTTAAATGTAGTGTGGTGTTCATGGGGGCTCCCAGTTCCCAGAAAATATATTCCCACTGCCTGTCACTCCCTCAATCTCTGTCTCCCTCTCCCTCTGTCCAGACAACACACACACACACACACACACACACACACACACACACACACACACACACACACACACACACACACACACACACACACACACACACACACACACACACACACACACACACACACACACACACAAAACCAAAGGCCAAGATCAAATAAGGTTTTGGGCAACTAGGATGGGAACTGTGTTGAATGGTGCTGATGGTGGGGTGACTGGAAGCTGTTGTTGGTAGTGTGTATGTTTGTGTAGTGTATGTGTATGCGTGTGTGTAGCAAAGTAGAAGGAAGGAAGATATGGTAGTAAAAAAACATTGAGTATTTCAACCCGTATAAAGTGCATGAAATGACAAACTTGACAAAGTTGGAACTAACTGAGGCAGACCCAAAAACCCTGATGTTTTCATGTTTTTTAATTATTATTAATGTGGTAAAATAGTTGGTGGGCATGCTTCAAACAAATTAGTAAACAAAGTGTAGTCTGGCAACATGAAGGCAAAAGTGTTTCTCCTTCACCTTTCAGACAACAGACGCATATGATGCTACTCGGTGTGTTAGCCTGGTTTGGACCCATTCATATGGGACAGCTGTCCCCCTGCTTGTCACTGTTAGCACTGACTCCAGTGTAAACGGCCCTGATAAACCACAGAATTACCCTACATTTCATTGAACAATTACCAAACAAAAGTTTAGTGCCGTCTGTTGTATCATGTTGAAAGTTGGTATAGTTGAAGTCGTGTACGTTCACGGTAGCAGCGTCACTTTACCAAGAACAGGGTTTCGCTTTGAGCTAAATGACAGCAGGCTAACGTTCTCAGTGACGAGCAGGTATTTGGTCAGAAACGAAAATACTGGACAACATTGTAAAAGTGTCTCATTTGAAGCACACGATCCTCTTGTCCATTCTGATAATGGCATGCTAGTTTAGCTGAAGCTTCTGTGAGGCCTTGTTAGAAAAAAGATTGGTCAAAATAATAACAACGTGCACTTATATGGGATAAATGATTGGTTTCAGATACCAATATCTTACACTTTCTGTTCATTAAGGTTTATCAAACATATACCACACACATGCAAGCACACACACAAACAGATAGAAAAACAT
Organism: Cottus gobio; assembly: GCA_023566465.1. NCBI lineage: Eukaryota > Metazoa > Chordata > Actinopteri > Perciformes > Cottidae > Cottus > Cottus gobio. Next base: position 24,265,033 of record CM042217.1, on the reverse strand, counting down.
AGCACACTCCAATGTGCAGACACACATCTACACACAGACCTCCTGCTGTGTAGGATTTGGTGATAACCAGTGTTGGTAGGCAGGTGAGAGGGTCATATGGCAGCAATGGGAAAAGCTGTTATCAACCTACCCTTTTCCCACACACACACACACACACACACACACACACACACACACACACACACACACACACACACACACACACACACACACACACACACACACACACACACACGGTCTCTCTCTCTCTCTCTCTCTCTCTCTCACACACACACAGGTTTATCACCCTTTCCCGTTCCCACACACTCACCTTACATCATTACCTGGCTGTGGGAGTCAATCAGCCAATCACAACTTGAGGCAGTGGTCAGGTGACCCAATCAGGAAACTTTAGCAGAGGGATGGGGTTACACTCACCCCTGCTCTGATAACAGCTCTGTGTCTATCCCTCTTGCCCCCCTCTCTCTCTTTCCTTTTTCCTGCTCTGCAATTTACAGATTCAGTTTCACCTTTGCTTTCATGCTAAGCTGTTGGATCCCAAAGCCTGTTGAAGTTGTGTGTGTGTGTGTGTGTGTGTTTACTTGCTTTTCTCAGGTTAAACACTTTGACATGTTGGAACAACTAAGAACAGAAATTTGTCCCTTGTCTTCCTGAAATAAATTAACTGGCAAGTGGAACTTGATAAATGGAATTGATAAATGTTTTATCTGGTTATAAATGAAGACACATGATTACAGGATTTAAAATGTGTGTGGGGATTAAAATAAATATCTCAAACTGATGTGGGAATGATTTATTCAGGGGGTATTTAGCACTAGAGGGAGACAGAGAATGAGATGAAGAGCAGACAGGCTTAAACCTGATTAACTATATCTACAGATTATTCTGATATGATGTCAGTGGTATCATATGGAGCAGGAATATAAATTGTCAACATGACAGAATCAGAATCAGCTGTACAAACAGATACGATCATTTAACATAAGGTGTGACAGACATGACATGACATAGTGATCAATAGCATGTCATGATAGGGTGCACCCATAAGTAATATGCAGAAACATGACAAGACACTTTGAACCACAGACCTGGATATGACATGACATGACGTCACATGACATGACATGACATGACGTCACATGACATGACATGAGGTCACATGACATGACATGACGTCACATGACATGACATGACGTCACATGACATGACATGAGGTCACATGACATGACGTCACATGACATGACATTACGTCACATGACATGACATGAGGTCACATGACATGACATGACGTCACATGACATGACATGACGTCACATGACACGACATGGTGTTCCAAAACCTAAAACGTGATTTTGGCAAGAATTTACATGATGGTGTTTATTTGTCTTTTTATCTCAAGTGGCCACTTACATAGTTATGTAGTTATTGTAATTCAATACAGCAGCTCTGCAATGAATTCTACCTTTAGAAAGTCATAACGTTCATAGTCAGACATTTGTACATTCAATTATATGTTTATTAAGTGAAGGTGATGTTGTACTGGCCCGCATTAGAAGTGCTTATAATTGTTATTTTGTCCTCCCTGGTTAAAAGGTGGAATATTAGAAACTGAAAATAACTATAATGCAGTTGAGTGCAACCATACCATTAGCTGTCCTCAATGCAATAACATATAATAGAATAAACACTTAACAACAATGACCCTGAACATATTACTGGGATGATGGAAGTAGACTTTGTGACAGAGCAGCTGTATTGGAGTGCATCAGATTATAGAGGTATATATAATAAAGTGATTCTTCCTGGGGTCCACATAAACGTCTTACATATTTCATCCATATAACATATTGCTTTATTGATTATTTAAGAGGTGATAATACAATGTAGAGTTACATGTACATAAGGCTCGGTGATATAATAATAATCAAATACAACAATATTTTTACCTTGATATCGATATTGTGTGAGCATTGGTGGTTTTACTTAATATTTACACAATGAGATCATTGGGAATGGCTATCATGACTAAGTGGGTGAAGGAAAATAATAGAAGTATAATAAGTTCAGAAAGTTACATCACTTTACAATAGAGCAGCCTTTAAACCCAGGAAAAGACTTACATTAGCCATGTTATATGACATATATGACATATATGTTATATGACATATAACATGGTGTAGTACCACATGAGCAGAATGAGAACTGCTAACATTGCAACACTTGTAAAAACCTCTTAAATCGTAACACTAACTTTAGTGATTGACTGCAAAACTTTGTTGCAAAAATCAACTGAAGAAATGTGGACAAAGCTTATGTTTGATATAAAGTCCTCTCAAAACCAGTAACTTAATATTGATCCATCATGGTGTTTCCTGGTCTGACTGTGGTCCTGGAGGAGCAGTCTGCTGAGAGATTTGTCCGAGAGGTGAAGGTTCTGGTTCAGTGCTGTGATCTGTTGACAGAGAGTGACAAGACCCTTCTCCTGTCTCCTTACGTGCAACAGGATCCCCGTACCCGAGCCCAGCTCTGACCCTGTGACCTCTGACCCTCCCTGCCAGGTCATTCTCATGCCACCCTGACCTGCCATGAAACCAGAGAGCACCATGGGAGAGAGGAAGCACCACAGCATCAAACAGTTTGAAGCCATGTATTCAAAAATAATAATAATCTAGTCTATGTAGCCAAAGTGGGCAAAACACAGAAGCCCTCAACCCAAAATGACAAGCTCTCAACTATACTTGTTTGGTGGATTAGTGCTGTTTAAGTTCTAGGGGAATCTGATGCATTGGGGAATGCATGAATTACATTCATTTTGGAAGAAAGATTAATATGTTTAGAAAGCTGTACATATTTTCGGAGATTTACAAAATTTCTTTTACTGCAATAAGACATTTCAAAGATAATCAAAATGATGGAATATTATGTTAAATGCCCATGCCTGCCTTTAAAGTAAATAAAATATGTCAGGCTTATTGTGCGCTTTGTACACGATGATATGAAATGTAGAAAAATAATGTTGAATATGTACTATTCATACATTTTCTACTTTCCACTGGGGATGTAGAACATTATATATCCCATCATGCAGCGGGCGATAGACAGGGACAGGCCACTTGTCTCAAACTGGAAAAACGTGCATTGAGAGAGCATTCAGACTCCAATTGAGATACATGGCGATGCTCTGACGGAGAACGCCAGCACACCCGCAGAAAAAACAAGAGAACACACTGAGAACCTTCCTGCTGGGAGGCAACAGTGCAAACAGTGCACTGGCCCCCTGTAACCTCAACGGCCAGGTCTAACCAGAGTAGCATCCTACGCTCCAACATCTGCCAGCCTCACATCCACAAGGAGAGCAGACTTGTGCGGATCCACAACAAGTTGAGGGATCAGCACAGTGGGAATCCTTTTCCTTTTCCTTTTAAAGTCACAACACTTGACTAAACGATGCAACAACGATGAGACAGCCTACAGGGAAGAGGTACAGCACCTGGCCACATGGTGCGCCGAAAATAACCTGCTCCTGAACACCAGCAAAACCAAGGAGCTCATCGTGGACTTCAGGAAGGAGAAAAGAAGCAAGCATGCGCCCATCCACATCAATGGGATGGATGTTGAGCGTGTCTCCAGCTTCAAGTTCCTGGGGACCCACATCTCGGAAGACCTGTCTTGGACCACCAACACCTCCAGCCTTGTCAAGAAAGCTCACCAGCGCCTCTTCTTCTTGAGGACACTGAAGAAAAACCATCTGTCTTCAGCCATCCTGGTGAACTTTTACCGCTGTGTGATCGAGAGCATCCTAACCAACTGTGTCACAGTCTGGTATGGGAGCTGCTCTGTTGCGGAGCGCAAGGGACTGCAGCGGGTGGTGAAAACTGCCCAACGCATCACAGGAACTCCACTTCCAGCCATTGAGGAAATCCAGAGGAAACGCTGTCTGCGTCGAGCTCGCAGCATTCTCAAGGACGCCTCCCACCCTGCACACAGACTGTTTTCCCTCCTGCCCTCAGGCAGACGGTTCAGATGCTTCCGGACAAGGACCAGCAGACTGAGGAACAGTTTCTTCCCCAGAGCTGTTTCCTTATTGAACTCTGCCCCATGCTGACACCCCCCCTACTCCCCAACCACCTCCACCCACAAACCCTTCTCCTCGTCATCTCCCTCCACTGACCAAAGACTCTACACCTGCACTCAAACACTTTTGAACTGTCTGCACTAAAAACTGAGCATTGCACTAGTCTAGTAACGTTAGGCAGCTACTGTTTATTATTATTATGCACTATTTAACGTTCACTCAATCTGTATTACTTAACTTATCATATGCCCATTTGCCTTTTGTAAATTATGTTTATAGTTCCTGCTTATAGTCTACCTACATTTAATGCACAAATCAACCTGTATAACATGTACATATTACCGCAATCAATCAATCTGTATATCCCGTACCTATATCACTAACTTATTATCTGTAAAATACTTATTATTATCTGTATATTGGTATTTACTGCTATTGCACTTCTGGTTGGATGCTAAACTGCATTTCGTTGCTCTGTACTTGTACATGTGTAATGACAATAAAGTTGAATCTAATCTAATCTAATCTAAATTGACGAATTACAACTTCTGTGTTAGCTTCAGTCCCCGATTGACAAACATGCCGGGCGATCAAGGTCACCCACCCCCGCTGTTTGTTGAAGCCGTCGGATGGCACTGAATGTACCTGTCACCTTGACGCTCACTGAGACTGCACAGCACGGTCTGCATCTTGGAATCACCGGCGGCCCAAGGTTAACCGTTAGAGCCGTCCTTGTTTGTGCTTGTGTGTGTGTGTGTGTGAGAGAGAGAGAGAGAGAGAGAGAGAGAGAGAGAGTCTATCAAGGCGTCTGCCACTCACATTCTTGTTGGAAAGGGTTCCTGCAGCTTAATTAAAGCTGGGATACCTGCACAGGAAGGTTTTATTTCTCTGCTCTTTATATTTATTTCATAATTCTCTGAAGGTTTTTTTTCCAATCCTCTCCTCATCCTTATAGCTAAAGGCTTAAACACAAACCGTAATGCTAAAACTCTTAACCGAAACCAGATGGTTAATCTAGGTGCCAGATATACCTGACATCTGACAATGTGACTATCAACAGGTTGTTTGTCTCTGGATTTGGTCCCACCTGGGTCCTCTGTGGGACAGGAACAAGACTAGACTATCATTCATTTTTTATTTCATCGCTAGCTTCTGGTAAGCTAAGAAGAATGGCAAGACCTCCATTCCTTCTATCTCAGGTTGGTGGATGAGAGAAATATCAGAAAAGAAAAACACATTTCAGCAACCCTACAGGCTTGAGGATGCTATACATGTATGTTAAGAGAACAACTAAACTTGGGTGTTCCATAATCTGTGTGATGCAATGTATGGTAACTGGGATATAAGAATAGAAAGTGATGGCCAGCCTGCTCCCTGTGTAGTCGCTGCTTACTGCTCCCAATACTATAGGTCGTTAAACGCAGAGCTTAAATATCACAGTGTGCATCAGTGACAACGCACATTCATTTAGATTTACATCACAGTTAACATAACATTGTGTTCACCAAAGTAATATTCACATACGTACAATTTGTCGAAGTGGAACCAGGAAGTCGGCCTGTCAAATATGATGAATGCTTCAATGAACAGCTTGGGTCATACTTTACTGTGAACTTTTGGTTAATCCTCCAAAAATGTTGGGCTCAGCTGTGAGTTTCTCTGGATCATCTGGCCGTTGGACTACGAACTGTCAAGCCTGTTATGTTATAATAAAATAAGAATGTTTGTTACATATTTAGGTCACAGACATGAATAATAATAAGCCAACGTTGACATTATGACTACAGGAGACACAAACAGAGGTCTCCTGGGTGCCTGTTCGGTGTTGCTTGACCATACATCAGGTGAGACCTCCCTGCTGCACTCTCTCTACTGCAACTCCTGCGGACATTGATCCAAAATATATTTGTGAGATGTCAAACACAACGAGATCTGCGAAAAAATTCGTTGCACGAATCACGAAACTTTCATTGAACGGGAACACAGTTCTGAGGAGACCAGGCCGCAACTGTAAGGTTCCCTGAACTCAGCAATTAACTTGATGAATACAATGTTATTATGACTGATGATGATAATGGCGAAGAGGGGAAAAAATAAGTAAGTAACCCTTTAGCTGGTTCGGGGATGTTACAGCAGATTTGCCTGTCACAAAATCTTTCCCTTGGGCGATGTCTTTTGTCATTGTGTGTGTGCCACCAGGGGTTCCTGTCCCACTGACCTCAATGGAAACATAACTTGATATTAACATGACTGCTTCTGCTCTCTCTCTCTCTCCCTCCTTCCCTCTCGCTCTAGCTGTACCTGGTTTCCGCTGGTTCGATCCTGCCTTTGTCTCTCTGTAACTAATATGACACATAAAAGGCCTTCAACAATAGGAATGGTGCTAACTCCGAATCAGGCTTCACCTGATACCGAGGCTTTACCCATGAGCCCCAGGGCGTGCACACAGGCAGTAGAGGAGGGAGGAGGAGGCGACCACAGCTTATTTATCTTTTCCATGTGGCTTTCTCTCTTTTTAAGAAGCTATCAGGCTCCCTCTTGAGTAGTTGTGTGATTGTTATTCTCTTCAGAAGGATCTTTTGTGCGTCAGGAGGAAGAGTTTAATACTCAGACCCCTGGGGTTAATAATAGGTTTGACCTCCCAGATAAATCTGTGTGTGGATAAACGTGTTTGTGCATGTCTGTGTGCTGCCTGCTCGCCTCTACAAGTTGATAGTCTGTGTAATAAGTTGTTTTATAGATAATACCAATTGTCTTTGACTGTAGCAGCGCTGCGATAAGCTGCCAAACACTCAGTGGCTGCTTGACTCTGATTGTTCTGCTTGACTCGTCTTTTTATACATTCATATTATCATTAAGGTTGGATATTGTTAAGTTAGAGCCCCTGTAGGCGCAGGGTAAAACAGATAGCGTCAAATGAGTGTCTACAATAATCCTCGTGTTCCAGATAACGGTTAACAGACAGGTGCTGTGCTGGAGACATGCTGCACACACTGGCCTGCCCTATCAAAGGAGGGAGAAAAGGTGAGGGAAAGACAGAGGAAAAATCAGAAGAAGACCTGCAGTCAAAAGAAAATAGTTTACTTTGTTGTGACAGAGGAATGATCGTTTCAGATTTCCTTCATTTTCAGACTGACTTTATGGATTTCAAGCTAGTTATAGTTAAATGTTGTAATAATGACGCTCATTACTACTGCTACTACTACTACTAGTACTACAACTAATACTACTACTACTACAACTACAACTACAACTACAACTACTGCTACTACTACTACTACTACTACTACTACTACTACTACTACTACTACTACTACTACTACTACTACTACTACTAATACTACTACTATAGCTATTCTACAGCTGAAAACAATTCTCAACAAATATACAAAACAATATTTACAACTGTTTGAGTAATCTTTTCTAAAAAAATAAATACCCAGCTGTTTTGGGGAATTAATTGAGCCTTTAAAAAAATTATATATTTTTGACTCTTGGGAAAATATTGACCTCTTCAGTACTCAATGGGCTTGGGACTGAGAGTCACAGACAGGACGTCGGACATTTTTGACAAGACACACCAACAAATTGTCTCTTCATGGGATGGACACAATATTGTATATATTACCTCCCTGTTATTAAAAAATACGACCTGGCAAAACTCCTATGTCCTGTCAAAATGATATTTAACATCCAATAAGCAATCATTTTGATACTAACACTGAATCAGGTGACTAGCTGTAATATAGTAATGGTGCTTATAGTGCCAAACCCAGTGATAATCAATGTTTAAATCTGCAGGTGTACAGAGCTGTCATTCACTCAGATAAGCTGATTACACTATAATCCCAGCAGGATGTGGCTTACAACCAAAGTAAACAAATGGTTGGTGCAGAGATACCAGTGACCCACATATATTTCTCAAGAATTGGTGGAGACCTAACAAGAAATGAAATAAGGTTGAAAAGTGGATGCAACTTTGTATAGACCATTCAATGAAATGTTCATGTTAGGTGTCTGCTGGATATGTATGCACACAGGCATTAGTTTGTTAATAGCTGAATATCATGTTATTTGAGCTCATTGTTTTTAAGAAAGAGATAGTAGGTTTAATATGTAGGTTTATTCTTTACAAATCAAAAAGGATGTCAATTTGTTCCAAAGTAAAACTCAAATGTTATGTTAAAATATGCAGTTAATTTCCCCAAATGTCTAGTTTTGTTGCTCAGTAATGATCATAGTGTAGATACTTGGTAGTTAAAAAAATACCTGCAATATAAATCCTCCACATTCCCAGATTGTTACTCCCTTATTCTCCACACGTTGTTCCTACATGTTGCGCTTTGCTGTGGCAAGAGAACAGTAGAAAGTAAACGGGCTCCTCTGGCAGTGAGAACATTTAAGAAGAGTTCCTTATTAGACAGATACACTTTTTATTATTAAATATAAATATAATTCATTCCAGTCCAGTCCACGTTGGTAAATCAGCTGCATGCGTATTTTCAGAAGTTAAGTCCATAAAAGCTCCATAAGATCCAAAACTGCACTCGCGGCTGTGTTGGAGTGAACCCGCCTTTAGAGGTAGAAGATGACAACTCAGTCATGGTCCCAGAAAGATTTTGAGCATTTATTTTCCTCGTACTTATACACAGACACACATTAGACATGTCTGACAAGTAACCAAATAAAGTTTGTTGCTGTTTATCGTGACTTTAACTTTCAGGGAACGGTTAATGAGGTGCCAAGCAATAAGTCAGGGTGTTTTAAGTGTATGTGCATGCCTGTGTGTTAAGTTGACACTGAGGTGGAGCGCTGAATCCTGTCCAGCAGTGATAAGGCTTCAGATGACAGGGCTGCATTAACCTACCTGACACACACACACACACACACACACACACACACACACACACACACACACACACACACACACACACACACACACACACACACACACACACACACACACACACACACACACACACACATGCAGAGTAGTGGAGGAGGGACAGGGGTGTGTGAGAACATGCTTTAAGAAGCCTTGGGTCTCTGTGTGTGACACTAAATCCCATTCATAGCAACAAACACTGACAGGGCAGCAGGAGTGAGATGGAGGCGCAGAGAGGAGGTTTATTACACCCCAACATGACATACAGAAGGAGGAGGAGGAGGAGGAAGAAAGAGACAACTGTGAATCTACCAAGACACACTTGGCTGTCGACTTTGTACCACGAAGAGGAAGAGATGAGGGGGAAAGGCTTGCAGCACATGATGCTGTAATCTAAATATCCCTCCAAAAGGGTCATCTAAGACTATATTGAAGAAGAAATATATGAAATTATCACAGGATGTTGGATTTACTACATAGGCAAATTATGAACCTTCTATGTTAGATCTGTTGAACACAAAATGAAGAGCAGCACATAATCCTACAAGACAGCCACTTGAAAGTCCATCAGGGAAATGAGAAATGTCTCCAACTTCAAGCTGTTTTACAGTTCATTCCAGAAGCAAAGTGTAAGTTAGGCTTCCACCATCAGCAAAGGATGCAAGTGTCCGCACGGCCAAAGAAACGTTGCAACGCAAGGCCCTGCCGCATGTCCAACATTTTCTAACTAAGCAGACGCCGATGGGCAGAGAAAAAAGACTCAAACGCTTCCTTATCTCAACCAAGACTGGAGATGCAAAAATCAGACTGTAACCTATAGAAAGCATGGTTTGCAGCGCTGCAGGTGGCATTCAAGATGGTATTGTAAGCATACTGTAAAATAAAAATTACAGTGCTGGGTTGGAGAATAAAGAGAGAGTGCAGAGTAAATAGCAGGGGGCCCAATATAGATCCATGAGGGACGTCTTTATCAACCATTTGGGGACTGGATTTAAACCAGCTGTAAGAACCAAAACAGAAAGCAGCTTAAGTTGTGATTATCAGTACCAAAAGCCTGACATACATCCACAAAATGTACAGCATGGTTGCTTTTCATCAAGCGATTTATCCATGTCATCCACAACATCCGCAGTTTTTGTATTGCACTATGGTGAGGTCTAAATCCTGACTGCTGTGGCTGAAGTACATTATGTTCCAATACGAAAAGTTACATAAATGTGGGAAATCAGAGACGGACAATTTCCAACATTCTACTTATGGTATATTCTTTTATCTGATGATGAAGGATGAGATCTATATTTAACATTACACAACTTATAGTATAGCATAACGGACACATCTTTAAAACAACTGTCAACAGTAAAATGTGATGTAATCCGCAATCGTGGCAATTCATTATCAAAAGTCCCAAAACTGTAACATTCACTGTGACCGTGTTTTAAGTCTGGATGAATATTTAACGTTCACTCAATCTGTATTACTTAACTTATCATATGCCCATTTGCCTTTTGTAAATTATGTTTATAGTTCCTGCTTATAGTCTACCTACATTTAATGCACAAATCAACCTGTATAACATGTACATATTACCGCAATCAATCAATCTGTATATCCCGTACCTATATCACTAACTTATTATCTGTAAAATACTTATTATTATCTGTATATTGGTATTTACTGCTATTGCACTTCTGGTTGGATGCTAAACTGCATTTCGTTGCTCTGTACTTGTACATGTGTAATGACAATAAAGTTGAATCTAATCTAATCTAATAATATAAATGACTTGTGGGAGACAGAGACAAAGGGATAAAAGAGGCCAAAGGATGGAGTAAAAAGAGATTAGGAGATAAGTCTGATTCCAACTTTAACTATCATTCTCCATATGGTGCAGTCGTCTACTCCCCAGCATGCCTCTGGGTGTTGGCCCCTGTGTGTTCGTGTGTGTGTGGATACCTGTTACCTGTCTCATTAACCTCCTCACAGCTTGCAAGTGTGACATAGCCAAAGGCCCAAAACAATGGAAGCATATTTTCTTTCCCAATTCTTTTTCTTATTTTACAAAAAATGAAGTAGTAAATACAACTGTCTTTCATTTTCATTTACAGACCCATCTACATATTTTATAATCAATAATAATTACAACTGAGACAAGATCCCCCAAAAAATAAAACCTTGCCAAACCTTTACTTTTTTAACATACTTTGAGGACCAGTGTGCATGATTTCAATGAAATATTATATTCATAACTATGTTTTCCTATAATTTGAATGTATTCATTAATGTATATTATGAGCAGTATATGACACATATGGGCAGTTTTTAACAGCCAAAACCAGAACCATATATAAAAATAGAGCGATTAAAAAGAAATATATATATATATATATTGTGGACTGGAGTAAAAAAGAATATTTTTATATTAAGTGAACTTAGACTTTCCTTTTGCTGGTCCCTGTAAACTTAATTCAGGTAAAATGGTCTAATAGAGTAAAGTCTGAACCCACAGCTGGCAGAAGGAAAATAAGATTAGATAAACCTGAATTAGTCCCACAGCGGAGACATTTCCTCTTTTGTGGTTGATGCTGCTAGAAAGCAATGATATTACCATGTCGTTGACTCTAACTCGTTGTCCTCTCATATTTATGCAAGTAATAAGTGTCTCGTGTTGTGCATGACTGTCTTCATCCATCTATATGGTCAGAGAGAGCCGGGCAGACAGCTGTGAGAGGTGACAGTTGCCAGGCCGGTACCAGAAAAACTCCCCTTTGCATTATTCAGCTGTAACGGTCTGCCTTGTCAGCAGAAACATCAACATCCAAGTATCCCCTCATTAGTTGGCTATAACTGTTTGTAATATTATAGGTCCGTCTTTTATCAGCCATCTGCTGCGAACACACATGTGTTTCTATGATCTGTTGTGTCTTAATAATATACATTTTATGTCCTTTTTAATATTTAAATTGATATGTGTTAATATGTGTTTGTGATCAACTTTTCAAGCTGGCCGAATCACAAATTGGTGCATGCCAATGCACTGACTTTTTAAAAAGTGTTAAAACAAAAAGAATGTTGTGGGAACCCTTTAAAAACACATCTAAAAAATGTGAACATTTCAGAATAATGTTTTTGTAATTTGAAGGCAATGTTATGGGGGAAAATTAAATTCTTGTGAAAAACAACTTGCGAACTATCTGCATTGGAGAGTGCCCATAGTCAGGCATGCATTTAATGCAGAAAGGCCGGATACAATCTGTTTCAAAATCAGAAATAAATTACAAATAAGAGTGTATTGAACATGGGGGCTTCAGTGGGCGAAATCACTCTTCATACCAGCTGAAAAATTGCATGCATGAAAATGCACGTGTTTACTCATAGAGTGAGATACATAAAGTATTAAATCAAAGTTACAAAATAATGGATAATTCTGATGAAGGATACAGGCTGCTACAACCGACTCAGCCGAATCCCACAAAAACACGATGGTAGCTTTCAGATATAATATGTAGAAGGGTCAAACCCTCTGGAGCCCAAATCTATCACCACAGCCAAGAGCTCACAAAACAACCATAAGCCAAAGAGAGAGGGAACAGATGGGAGAACATGGAGGAGTTCATGAAGATGTTATGAGTTTTCGTTCAGCTCATGATTTGTGATGAGCTTGCATGTGTGTTTACTTTGCATATCTGGAGAATCGTTCGTCCAATCTATACGTTTGGTGGGTGTAACAACGTGATCTCATTCCTACGTTTCATGTTTTGCTGCTTGGGCAGAGGCCTCCAGCGCCATTACAATAATGGCATAGCATCTTGATGCTGGAGGTCCACGTGTGGTTTACGTGAAACAGTGGCCGTTAGCTATATGCAACATAAGTACTGAGTCAGGGTTAGAAATAACATCAAGCCATGGACGTAATGCCATTTGACATAAAGTCTCCAGTAAAAATCACATAACTTCAGGTTTGACATGAACACCGGTCCCCTGAGTGAAAGTTCTGTGTTTGTTGGAGGTTCTCGGCAACACTGCAAGCTGCACTTCCTGTGGCCAAGCAATCATCTGCTTCAAATGGACACGCACTACACACTCATTCAAATCACATATGGGTGTATGATGTATTAGGATTTAATAATAATACAATATAAAGTGTTTTTATGATGATTTATAATAATAATGATCCAAAACTGAATTATCCACTGTAGTGTCTTGATTATAGTGAGAACCACAGGCGAGAAAAGGGGGAGAAAATGGGAAGAAAGAACATACGAATGCTGACGAAGGAGACGGGAGAGTTAAGAAAAAGAAGAAAAAGAAGAAAAAGAAGAAGAAGATGAAGAGACAAATAGGGCACAAGAGAGAAGAGAAAGGTAAAGAAAGACAGAGCTGTGCGACCACCAGACTTCCCCGGAGACTGAACACACACACACACACACACACACACACACACACACACACACACACACACAGCCTGTCTACCTACCTGGCACAAAGACACCTGAAACTGCTTCAAAGCTGAAGCCCCCCCACCCCTCCCACACACACACACACACACACACACAGACACACACACACACACACACACACACACACACACACACACACACACACACACACACACACACACACACACACACACACACAGGCCTGAGGCTGGTAACGCTGTTCCCTCTGCGACAAAGTGAGGCTGTCACTCTGTGTCAGTATAATTGAAAAATGAGGATGGATCATATAAGAGAGCTGGGTAAAAGCTTTCGCACTACATTGTCTTAATAGATACGAGTACACAGGAGTACTTACAATTTGTCATACACTGATTTGATTATACGACCTGACTCTGAACGTGACTCTGATCCTGATCATTCAGGCTCCGTTTACACTTGCCATGTTCACTCAGCTACAGCATGTGCGTTGCTTCTGAATTTGCGTCATATTTGCAAGGAATATGGCCAGATTAATTTGTGCCTTTCCTGCATGTTGTTGCACCTCTAACTGCCATCCAAAGTGTGTTCAGTCAGATATGCTTCTCAGCGCTCCGACAACCGCATGAGCAGCATACAGGTACAACATGTTTTAAACCAGACAACCAACCATCAAGCGATAATATAAAACTAACAAAACAATTACAGATGTCAACAATGAGTCAGAGGAGGTGCACCCACACTTGGCTTGGAAATGTGTTGATGGGTAGTGATAGCAACTGTAGGTAAACAGCCAAGAACATGGCCGCGTCGACTAAAAGAACATCCAAGATTATAGGCAACAGCACTAGACACAGGATTTGATTTGACATGAGATCATTCGGAAGTGCAGTAGCGCAGGAACGCATCCACATGAAATGTGTGCCAGCGGCAACATCAAAAACAAGGAAGTCGTGGATTCAAATGTTAATTTATTACTCTCCTTCTTTGTTCGACGAGCTGTCAATTACAGGAAATATTTATCTCCCATCTGAGTTGTTCTTCCTCTCAGTCTCCTCATGCCAAGTCTTTGATGTTAATTTGACAAGTAGGATTACGCCCAAATGCACTTCCGACCGCTCATCGTAATGAAACAGCCCTCTGAGGCGGAAACGGGATCTATATTTGGTGTGCGGTACGTTAGTGCCACTCATTATATAGGACAAGGCACTGTCGGCAAGGCAGAGGGAATGAGAGGGATGATGAGTGGTAACACTGCCCTGTAATGATAGTTAGTTGTAATTGAGTTAATCCAACCGGATTAAAACACATGCCAGGCCTAATTGATCACTGGTATCCATAGCAACAGGGTCCTATAGGGACCTAAGAGGGAATACGGCAGCCAGCACGTGCATTATAAGGCCTAAAGCGTGTGGATACTCAACGCAGTATGCAGGCGTCACACACACGTCTCGTTCCAAACTCATGGTCTCTAGCCGCCTCGACTCTTCCCGGCAAGATTTACAGCAACATGTTTGGAACTGTGCCACAGAGGCTCATTCAGCAGCATCGCTGAGGGTTAGGCCTTCTGGGTCACCACCTAAAGGCCACAGGAAGGCTCCAGTATATTAGACACCGCCACGGTCTTCTGCGTCAAATAAGAAAAACATCACTTTTTTCAATCCTTTTCAACAATGGGACGGCTCAGTGAAAAGAGCCGGTCGTCCTTTAACCACGAGGTCGGAGCTTCGATCCCCGGCTCCTACTGTCTGCCTGTCATACTGTAGAGTTGAGCAACACTCTGAACTCCAAGTTGCCCCCGGGCCCTTTACAGCAACCCACTGCTCCTGTTGCTGAGGATGTGTTCAATGCAAGGGTCACATTTCATATATGCACCTGTAAGTTTATTACGCTTGTAATAAAGTCCTCCAAAACACATTGTTAAAAACAACTGGTCTCTGCTCTAATCTGACGCTTCAATATAGAGAACGGCATCGTTTGTCAGTGCCTTTTAAAGACGCGCCAAATACCTGTTGCAAAAATGAAACTGACAGTTCAAGTTTTGTTCGCTTTAGGCCCAAAAGGGACCCAGTTGACGATCATAAAATGAGTGAGGGAACAATCGTGAAGAAAGAACCCAACGCTGACCGTACTGATTGAGTTAAAACCACCAAAGTCCGTCTATCCACCCCGACCTCCTCCCTCTGCAGACTCGGTGGCTCTATAGTACGGTTAAGGACAAGAGGCCTGCTCCGTATAGCTGCATAACTGAGGGCTCTGTCACTTGGCTGTACACACTTGGGCATGTGCTTAAACAGATGGGACATTATCACGGAGAAACAAAAACTGCATTCCCCAAACATTTGGCAGTAAGTTGGAAGCACACTATTGTATGAAGATTTCACCTGGTTTAAACCTTAAAAGTCCCAAAAAAGAAGTAAACAAACGGCGTAGAACAAAAAGTTCTGGGTCAAAGTCTGTCTAAAGAGCGTGTTAAGCACGAAATAGTTAACTCTACACTGGGATATCGCTCTCTCACTCGCTCCACCTGCTGTGATCTATGTCTCTGCGCCTCAGGGGAAACACAGTCATCAGTCAGTGGATCCACCCATCCGTCCCTCCATCGCACACCCAGGGGCCACTCCTAACCCCAAAACACTGCACCCTCCCCGGGATGAAACCTGGCCGCGCGCCCCCTCTCCCCTCCCTGGAGCCTCCGTGGAGCCGCTGGCTTTGACTCGTCTTACAGGGCGTCGATTCAGGCTGAAATCAAACCCTGGTGAGAGAACACAGGCCCGGACGGACAGACAGAGCGATGGATGGACAGACAGAGGTGGATACGTGGGCAGCAGATGAACAGACGCATCCAGGCCAGGTTGAGGGAACAAGGAGACGTCCACAGGGACGTGCAGGGATGAATAGAAGCTGGAAGTGTGTCTTTTTCCTGCGGGAGGTCGGGGAAGCAATTTTGCAACCCTCCCAAACTCGATCAAGCCTGATGCTCCTGCTGCATAGCGCTTAACCAAAACCCCTGAAATCTGTCATGAAACAGAGCTGTGGGAAGGGAAAGGGTGGAACAGGAGCCTCCTCTATTTACCAGCTGTTGTTTAACTGAACACACACACACACACGCACACACGCACACACGCACACACACACACACACACACACACACACACACACACACACACACACACACACACACACACACACACACACACACACGCACACACACACACACACACACACACACACACACACACACACACACACACACACACACACACACACACACACACACACACACACACACACACACACACACACACACACACACACACAGGCTCACGCTGCGTTAAATAACATACAATAACATGATGTCCATGTAATGAGCTAATATTTTGTATACATAATAGATATTAGACATATATTAGATGTGCTTCCATGGACAGGGGCACGTGGTCAGTGTGGTGTGCACGTTGTGTAATATCATCATGTGTCCTTTGTAGGGAGACACTGACACAAAACAACCGCTCCCGTGCTCCACAGGGGTCAACTCAAACTACTGGTGCGTTAAAACTACCAGGAACTGTTACATTTTGGTACACAGAAAAGTTGGCTTAATATGGGAAAGAAAAATGAAAAAATAAGTTTGCAAATTCAAAAAAAAGTAATGAATGTTGGAATTTCAATTTGGCTTTCGATCTCGACATGTATACTGTAAATTAACAGTATATACAGTACTGTGCAAAAGTTTTAGGCAGGTGTGAAAAAATGCTGTAAACTAAGAATGCTTTCAAAAATAGAAGTGCTAACAGTTTAATTTCATCAATTAACAAAATGCAAAGTGAGCGAACAAAAGAAAAATCTAAATCAATTGATTTAGATTTCTATTTTTGAAAAGCATTCTTAGTTTACAGCATTTTTTTCACACCTGCCTAAAACCTTTGCACAGTACTGTATGTATGAGTGTGTATGACAATATTTGCGATACAATGCACTGTTTTTTGTTATACAATGACTAAGGACAAGGACAGAATCCAGGGACCTTCATGACACACACTCTTCCCAGTAAATCCCAGAAAAATACCATGCGTCACCATAAATCATAAAAGGATATTCTGCCACAATTACATGTATTGCCATTGCTTACAATGCTTCTTTGTGAAAGCAAAACTAATGAACAGATTTACATGCTTATCTACACAATACATATTTAATGTGTAGCTTTAAAAAGAAGAACCGTTTATTTTAGTTTCAGATTGTCAACATCTGACTCATGCCTATACATCTATTTTTAAATCCCAGAATGTGTCTTTCTGTGTTCTTCATGTACATTTTTTTAGGGTGCTCTTTGCTACTATATTTTCCTCTTCTCTTCTCACTCCTTTCCTCTCTCCATTTCAAGCATCCATCCAGGAGTTAACGTGGAGGGAAATGAACTTTGAAGCTCTGCGACCTCCAGGCACGAAGGAAAATGAGAGCGAGCGGGTAAGGCATGCAGACGGGTGTAGAAGGAGTGAGCAAGAGACTTGTTACTGGAATGTTTCTCTGCAACTATCAAGTGAATTTTACGCAAACTTTTGAAAAGTCCCAGAAAGTCGAATGTGAATTATGCACGCTTCCATCAGCTGAAGTTGAAGTTCATGAGAATAAACCGGTTCGATAGAAGATAGAAGATAGAAAATAGAAACAGAGAGAAATGGAGCCCAGGCGGACAGTATTTACGTCTTTATTTGACTAAATCAGGCACTAAACATCTTCTCTCTGCGTTTCCATCTGCGTATGTAGCTTTCGCTGAAATCTTCCAGCTCCCGCTGCAGTATTGGGTTTCCCGACATTAGCGGCCCCCGTGGCGGCTTGGAGGCTGCTGCTCTTTGAAGCTTTGCTGGTGCTGCTCCGGCTCATTTGGTAACAGGTTGGGAATGGGCCGCTGGCGAAAAATGAGCCCCTGGTCGCCTTGGAAACAGGTCCCCCACCCACCTTCACAACGTGGTTTGGAGGGAACGTGCAGTGACATTTAGCCGGTTTCTCACCGGAGAGCCAACGCCACATGGAGGGTTAACAGGTGAATAAACACGATTAAACAAAGCTCTAATGATGTCAGCCCACAGTTGCACGTGCTCCTTTCTGTGTGTACGTGTGTGAGCGTTTGGCTGTAAATGCCACAACAAATAATGTTTTATTCTCCAGGTTTACGCTTCAACACCGGCAAATTGATGCATGTAATTATTCTAAAGTATAATTGAAGATTTTACCACACAGAGCGACATGGAAAAACTGCTTCTGGCGTGGAAAGTCGTCAAGGTGTTCCGTTACTCTCCTCTTAAGGAAACCAACCCGGAATCCGGCCCCGGGCCCATTTTTGGGATCGACCCGTAGTTTAAGAAACCTGCTTTTGGACAATTGGTTTGGGTGTAATGAGTTTGTCTTCACGGTGATACCCGGTCATTACTGTGTCATGGTGGGGAAGTAAAAGGGGCTAAATGGTACAGAGCGTGTCACGCAACAGGCTCGTGCTAACGGAGCAGCCAGCGACAAGTGTCAGTTTACTGCAGCCGCGAGCCTCAAGGCACAACAGCATCCTGGGAAGTGTAGTAAACATCATCTTTAAGTTGTATAACAAGTGTTTGATTCGTTTTGATGGGTGGAAATTCGATTAAAAAAATAATATAAAAAAACGTGGGTGAAAATCAAAAAGAGAAAACACAAACACTTACTTTTCCAAAAATGTTTTCTGCATTCTTCTCTTCACTTTCAATTAAGAGAAGCAAGAAGGCCGTGTTGATGGTAAGTGTTTTCTTTTCTCAGCAAAAATAAAATAAAACGGTGGGTGCAAATTCTGGGAAAAATCAATTGATTGAAAGCATTTTTTTAATAGCATAATATTTTTGGTGAACTATAAAAGTGAAAATGATGAGGCTTACTCTTATTTGAAAGATTGTTATTCACTCGCTGAGGCATGCTCATTACGAAAACTTCTTTTCATGCTCCACAATCGTTTTGCTTCATTTGGTATTTCAATAGTTATTACTCATTTGGCACTACATTATTAAGTACCACAGTTTTTGATGCACTCGTCAGCCTCCAGCAGCTGGTGGTGAAGTACTCTGTACTTTACTGCTTGGTGCTCCAGGACCTAGGTACAATGAAGTACTTCTGCAGTTTAAGCAGTTAATTATAGACATACTAATTATCAGCTGTGTCATTCAGATGGGTAAAATTGTAAGGAGGTTAATCAGAAACTTTTCTATTTTCTATTTTTTTTTTTTACTGCATGCAGCTTTTAGCAGCAGTAATCAAGAGGAGAGCAACCTGATGCAAAGTGGTTTACATTTCAGTCTATTTGCTCTCCCTGTCTCCCTCCCTCTTTATGTATTGCTCCTTATCATTCATAGTCCTGCTCTCTTCCTCTCTTTTTTACTTGTTTTACCTGTCCCCTGTACACCCTTCCCTCTCTGAGCTGCTGATTAAGAACACAACCTGTTGTTGTCGCCACTCTGTCTTGATTACCTACAGCTATTTTATTTTTTTACCCTTTTTTTCATCCCTTCGTCTTCCTCCTCCTCATCTCCATCTCTTTTTGGCCTAACTGCTCGCTCAACCAAACAGTGTGTGTACGTGTGTGTGTGTGTGTGTGTGTGTGTGTGTGCCGGTGTGTGGCGGCCTAACGAGTTTGATAGCTGTCACCTGATCTCGGTGATGAGGGTTGCTGTAGTAGCGAGAGGAGCGGGAGCGAGAGGAGAGTTAGGTTCCCCGCTGTAATTAGTTTTCCCAGCCTCTAATTATACCAGGCGGAATTACAAGCCTGATTGACTGTCATTTAAGCATTTTAATTCATGGAATTACCCCTTTTCTCTTTAAAAAAAAGAGGGAGAGGTGTTGTTTTGACAGGCGGGCGTGTTAGGATGGAGTGCGGGCCATACCCATGCACACTGGCAGCTTTGACAGAGGTAAACACACTTTGTCAGAGGGAAGCCAAGAGACATACTGTATTACAGTGAGTTAACATATCCTGAGCTGGTAAACACACTGATTCATGACAGACCAGAGACTGGTTTATATGATGGATCTTTTGAGTTAAAAACTTTTAAAAAAGTGACATACAATGAGTACAACCTTTCTTCCCCCCTCTCCTCTTAACCCTGGAAGCTGTTGTTTTAACCCTCATCTTTAATTCATCCCAACCAAGCAGCCTGCACTCAGAGCAGATTAGAGAAGCCGAGAGGCGACACAGAGTCATTTAGTTTCTCTTCAGTTTATAATCTTGTTTTTCCTCTTTCCATATTCAACATGAGAGGTTTCAATAAGACTCGTAGGACTGCACACATTTTACTGAACTTTTTCACTCTTTTGTAAGCTTTTACTGTCTCATGAACTATTTAGAATGATCAAAATCTAATTAATTTAGTTTCCTACAGTATGTTTCTATTTCAACACGTCCGTCTCATATTTCCCAAGAGAGCGATTTCAAAGGCTCAAGGCACCCACAGGGGGGGCTCTGGGGTTCAGAGACTATCAATCAATACCAGCCCTTAGCAGAGCCACTGGTGTGATATAGCAAAAAAAAAAAGGCACATCCTGGCCTCACAAGTCAATATAAGTTCATTTATCATGTTTATAACAATATTACACAATACATATGAACATAAACCATAAGTAAGACTCAAGGTGACCCCCAAAGTACGAGAATGCACCCCAAGTTTTCAAAAACTGCTGATTAAAAACGTTAGCCAAATGCTACAACGCTAAACTCAACGGTTTTGGAATCCTTAGAACCTACAGAGTTCGCCAATACCAAAGATACGATAAGACAAGTGTTTTTTTTTTTTTTGATTTGTGTCCAGCAAAAGAATGAAAATTGACTTACATATGGCTGAAATATGGATATTCCGGGCCTTCCTTCTATGTAGACAAAGCTAACGGCACGTAGGAACCGGATGTTGACAAAAAAAAGGACCGCAGGCATTTCAACGGAGTTGACATGAGTTCTTGAAATGCCTGAACTAAAATAATTATTAAAAATACTTAACTACACTCAATCAAAGCCACAGATACTCCTACCACATTGAGATATATTTTTTTGAATATATTAAACATTTGTTAATATAGTTACAATAATGAAAATTCACTTTTAATTTTCTTTTCAATAAATATACGTTTTTCTTTTCTTTTCTGTGTATTATCATAAACCAATATACCACTAACACATATATGAACTTATTATCTATCTTCACAAGGGTTTTCTGTATATTATAACTTTTGAATGTATTCAAATAGACCTTGTGAATGAGGATATTGTAACGGTCTGAGTTACATGTAATGTTATCAGGATTTAGTATGAAATGCTAACCATTCGCAAATTTTCACCACAGAAAAATGCTGGTATGCAAGAAGTATCTGCTCCATCTTCTGTCAGACAGGCTTAAAATAATGTTGTGTGTTCATGTACGTTCAAGCCAGTCTGTGTTTCACCTGCCTGCAAGACGAATCCCATCTTCGGAAATATTCAAATTAAAGATGAAGTTGATGTTGATGTTTACTCAAACAATTCACAAGTCGTTGTCAAATGTGATTACAATCTAAAAATGTAAGCAATGTTATTGCATTGATCATGCTGGTGCTGTTGTGTCTTGTTTTATTTCTGTCCGAGGATTTCTTTTGGTCCTTTCTGTAAAGAATTCCAACCATGTCAGTGACTCACAGTCTTCAGCTTTCCACCAAACCAACCATGAATTCAACAGATGCTGGTGAAGGCTGCCAGTCTTCTCAGCAATAGTCTGTATTGTTTATGCAAATTACAATCATATCCCAAAATAAATACGGTAATAATTAATTAGCTTTATTAAGATAGGTTGCCCAAATGTTTTGTTGTATTTTAAGTATGTTGACTTTGTGTATTTTAGCATGATTTCATGTCAAGTTAATTTTATTAATATTGCCCAATATCCTAAAACAGGGCTTTAAAATTTGGACAGCATTCAACCCTGAATTCGGATCAGGAAACAGAGAACCTAAAAATAAGGAAGAAACCTCAGGAAGAGCAACTGACTACTTCTCCCGGGATGAACAGACACAACAATAGATGTGGGTATAGAACAAGTGCCAGACTTGGAGCCGCTTGTAACTGTATTTAGACAAATCTCAAACTGGTTGCACTGGGAAATTAAACGTCTCGTTCTGAAAAGTCAAAGGTTTTCATGAGCCGCGTCATGTGACTACGCTTCCTCCATCACTGCCTCTGTTCTGTGAAGCTTGGTGAAGCTGGAATATTGGCTAATGGATTTTGCTCTCATACTGTACATCTGATATCCAACCAAAACAAACACACACACACACACACACACACACACACACACACACACACACACACACACACACACACACACACACACACACACACACACACACACACACACACACACACACACACACACACACGTCTGTAATTGGACCCCGTTCCTCATATCAGGTGTGATTCCCGTCAACACACTGGAGCGATAAATGAGTCAGCACCCTGTGTTTCCACATTGAACATTCAGATCAGGTCACAGGTTTATATCAGGTTTATATCAATAAACAAGGCGAAAAAAACTACAGTTATGTTTGTGACTACATTTATTGAGGAAATCCAAGCCCTTTTGTGCCTCAACTAAGCAAATTTATGAATTTGAAAGTACTTTATCTCTGTTTTTTGTTTCTTTTACAGCAAACATCCCTTTTTGTTGAAGCTCACATCACAATACTCTCATTATAAAGATATAATAACAGAGAAGGAACGTTTTGTAAAGCCTTGGCTCAATATTGATCATTACGATGCACCTTTTATATATTTTTATATATTTTGTTTAAAAGGTCTTTTACTCATCTTTTTCTCTTGATGCACAAACACCACTTGTGTCCCGCATCTTTTGAGAGTGTGTTACATGTATGTGCGTCTCTTGGCTTTGCGTTGCTGCTCATGCTTCTATAGTGACCTGAGAACTCCCTGATCGCATTAATAATCCGGTTGCCCCCCTTCATCTTTCTTTTCCCTTTATTGTCTTTTTTTCTTTCGTTTTTCTTTTGTTCGTGTTTCTTCTGGTTTATTTCTTCCCTCTCCGTCCTCATCATCATGTCTTTCTTCTGTCTGCTACTACGTTTCTTGCTGCTTCGCTCCCGCTCTCTGCCTGTCCCCTATCTCTTCCTCAGTCTGTCTCTCGTTCACACTCCCTGCAGACTTCTGCCTCCGATAGAGCAGCAGCCCCTCTACCGATTAACTCTGCAATCCCTTAATAACAATCTCATTCCCTCTATCCCTCCCTCCCTCCCTCTGAAGCCCTCCCAGTTCATTTGACCACTTTATTTCAACCTCCCATTCATGGGGCTCAGATCACACAAGGGGCTGTAATGACAGCACATTTATTAATTAATTGCATGTGTAATTACTAAAATTAAGTTTTGGAAACTTGGTAATGATGTGAGGAATTACAGGGATGGAAAGAGGGGACGAGCTTTGAAGACAAGCCCCCTGAAGTTCTTTTGGGGATGGAGGATGGGGGAGGCATGGGTGGATGGATAGAAAGGGGGAGATAGAAAGAGAAAAGAGGAGAGGGAGGGGTAGGAGAGAAGTAATCCAGGAGGGGAGCCTCACTGTAGGGCTGATCAGAGCCCAGAGTTTTGTCTCTGGGATAATCTTCTCCTCTGAAGCGGTGTCATGGCCGTCACTCCGCTCTTCCTGTTAGTCCGTCGCTCTGTCCGACGCGCGGCAGCAAATTCCCCCATTGATTCAGACTGGGCCACTTTAATTAACTTCCTCCTTGAGATAATGGCTAGCTCAGAGGAATCTGCTCGCCGCAAAAAAACTCTGAGAAAAACTTTTCCCTATGTCTCCAGGATGGCTAAGGCGGTCCCTTCAGCGGCGGCGTAATTTATTTCTTTTTATTGTCAAGACTTTGTCCGAAAAATTTGATTTGAACATGGGGAGTGAATTGTTTATTGTCTGGGGTATTCGGGAGCAGATGTGGGTTAGGGTCTCTCTGTGCTGAGGCGATAGGAACAGACTCCATTATGTGTTGAGTGTGTAATTTCATTGGATGGACGCTCGGATGGGAAAAATGTCCTTGGAGGGATAAATGGTTTTATCAGACACATGAACTGTCGAGATGGAGAGCGAGAGAGAAGACGGGAGAGTGGAATAAAAGGGGTGTCAACAGTGCAGTTTACACTCGGACGTATATTCATAGCTCTGAAAGAAGTAAATTGGTGGACAACAGAGTCCATATATGTTTTTGCACGCTTCTGGCCTTTCAGCTTATTTATTACCTTGTCACTTATTCAATGGTAGAATGGTGCAGAAGCTGATGGAAGGGTCAGATAACAAAACACAACAATACCTAAAACACTCACTTGTTGCATGAAGTTAGTTCAAGCTTTTCTCCTTTTCTTGGGCAGTTTGGCATTGACACTCACAAGGAATTGTTGAGAGTATGTGAGAATGTCAAAGTACATACGGAGAAGGCGTCTTCTGATGCACGGAAAGCATCCTGACTGCAAACATTGCAAACAGGCTTAGGATGTGTACGGCAGAGGACAGGAGGGCTCTGCAGCGGGGGATTCAAAACCGGTTGTGAAGTTTTAGAATTTTTTTTTTCATTGTGCTTCACCCAAATGAATTGCCACCTTAATGTGGTAGGGGTTTGTGTTCCCCAGTGACACCGAGGCTGTGTTGTCAGGAGCAATAGCTCCTGCAGGATCTCCTAAGGCAAAGGGGTTCCCTGTGGGCCACCACTCACAGGGATAGGCACTGTGGTTGGGTGCATTGTGAGCCGGGCGGGAGACAATGGCTGAGATGTAGGAGGGCTGACCACTGGCACTGCAGACTGGCTTACAATGTCCCCTCTTTCTCTTTCTCTATCTTTTTTTCTCCTGAGTCCCCAACTTCTTGCGGTCTCTGGGTGGCGTCCTGGAAAGAGTGTAGACTTGGGACTTTGTATTTTTTTCTGGGGGAATTCAATGCTAATGTAGAAATGTGACGTAGTCATGGATTGGCCAAACAACCACCAAGTTGGAGCATAAGTGTAATGGTACCAGAACACCCGAGGCCAAAGACTAGTGACAGACCCGCTCAACTCAAAGGCTGAACTGAGATGTCTGGCTGAGGCCCTGGTCTTGAACTTCCCCCTCTGGAAGACTCTATTGGGAGTTTCTGTCAGAATTGCGTCTCTGCTCTTTGCAGATGATGTGGTTCTTTTGGCTCCGTCACAACGTGATCTTCAGCATTTGCAGCAAGTGTGAAACAATCAGGATGATAGTCAGTAACTCTGTCTGAGGTTGTGGTTCTCTGCCGGTTGGGAGTGAGTCGCTGCCCCCAGTGAGGCCATCTCAGAATCTTTTTCACTAGAGAGGGTCAAATGGAGCGTGACAGCGACAGGCGCTTTGGTGAGGCGTCACCAGTACCAGGCCGTCGTGGTGAAGAGAGAGCTGAGTCAGAAGGCCGAGCTCTCCATTCAACAGCCCGTCTACGTTCTGGACCCTCATATGGCCATGAGCTTGGGTAGTGACTGAAAGAATAAGATTGTGCCCGGAAATTAGCTTTTTTGTAGGATGGCTGGTCTCAGCCTTGGAGACAGGGTGAGGAGCTCTACAGAGCATCTTAGTGTTTTTTTAACTCATTGTTTAGGTTTTAGGGCTTGGAACTTAATGGTTTATATTTATTCTCGTCACTCTCATCGGCATTGTTTTGAAATGGAGCATTTGTTAAAAAAAAGAAAAGAAATCCCACTGAATGCTCTCCGCCCACCAGTTAATAGCTGGTGACCAGAGTGGACTATTACTAAACTGAATCTTACTTTTGTCATCTTGACACAAACACAATGTTGCTCTGTCAGCTGGTTTTGCAAACAAGCCACTGTTATAATATGTATGAATGCAGGTTAAATTTTCCTTTTTTTCCTAATAATATAATGTTATCTTTCCGTATTCATCGAACTCAGGTGTTTCTGGCGCGTTGCCTAAATTGTGCAGCAGGCCGTGAAACGACCTTTGAGGCCGCCAGGTCTGTATGAGGTTAATGATAGCCGCTCAGTGTCGTTTTACTAGTGAGAGCAGGTCTGAAAGGTCTGCGAGTCCGAAACGCCTGAACATCTCCTCATCTCCTCTACCTGTCTGCTTCCACTGAGAGGCACAAAGAGGGGGCAGCTAATCCATGTTGGCGTGGAGGGGGGGGGGGGGGGGGGGGGGGGGGGGGGGGCAGCCAGCCAGCCAGCCAGCCACTCTGATGTGAGGGCTTGTGATAGCGGAGACACTTGATCACATTTATCTGCAGTTTACACCTTCCTGTCTTGATCTCTGAGCTATACAGGGGATCGCCTTTCCTACTCAAAGAAAGAAAGCAAGCAAGCGAGGGTTGGGGGGTGGGCGGTGGAGGGGTGGATGGATGGAGGGATGGAGGGAGAGAAAAGAGGCCAGGGCCCTCTGTGCTGGTCGGGATTGTAAAGCGAGCTGAGCGATGACAGCTAAATGCGCTAATTTTCTACTGGGACTCGGGCTTTGTCTCACAGGGAGGGTTCACTGAGCTGTGACATCGAGGGACCGATTTTTTAAAAATCTCAGTGATCCAGTTGCAGGTCGTGGTGATAAAGATTTTGGGACCAAATGTTGGATTTTAATGGCAACTTTTATAACATGAGCAATGTGAATGAATGAGATGGTGCGAGAGCTAGCTAGGCTAACAAACGTGATGTTGCATAGCAACAGACACACGTACTATTTTCTCTCGGCTACTGAAATGCGATACACAACGTTTGGTGGCTACAACTATTTTGTGCTGAAAGGCAGTTTACTATTTACTTACTATGTCTAATGTCGCAGGCAACTGTATTATAAAAGCAATAAGGTACTCGAGGCAGTACTGTGTCATCAATAATGTAGCTACTGTTCAAGGGCGTTGGTGTTGTCAGGCTCGACGCTTACATTACATTTAGCTGACGCTTTTATCCAAAGCAACTTACATTCTCTACACCGTGGACACAGCAACGGTGAGCAATTCGGTTGAGTGTCTTGCTCAAGGACACATCGCCATGGACCAGCGGAGGCGGGGATCGAACCACTGATTGAAGGACGGACCTGCTAACCACTGAGCCACAGTCAACATAAGTATAAAGAATCTGTATAAAGAAATGTGAAACTTAAGTATAACTTTGACAATGTGTGCACACAAATCAAGAGCCGTTAGTTGACGGGAGAGGAGAGGTCCGTCTGTGCATTGGGTAAGCATAAATATAAAAGTGATAACAGACTTGAAAAATGGAGAAAAAAAAACATTTCAGTATCATATTCTTTTGTCCGGTTTTTGTTGCTGTCCCTGAGGAATGAGCCCATACAGCGTAACAACACACATTTACAAAGTGGCTTAATCTGATTTGTACAGACATTAATACTAAATGCAATAATAATGGATTCCTTTTTATGTATGTCATAAAAATGAACTTGCCAAAAATGAAAGTAAGAAAACTCAGATTTAACCACGTATAAGCCAAACAAAACAAGTAAAACATGGGCTGTGAATCAATTTCTTTTTGGTTTACTAACACCACTCAGAGTTAATTAACTAATCACTGAAAAGTGGATTCATGAATCCAATCTGCACGAGCTGAAATTGAAGAGAAGTAACCCGACATGACAATACATGATCACCAAGCAGCGAGTACAGCATGGGAGGAGCAGACAACACACTAAACTATGTTAGTGCATACTTACAACAGCTGGTTTGATGAAACTCGTCAACCACTAATGAGGCGTTACACACACACGCCTTCTGAAATATGTTCTTTGAGAAGTGCTTTGTTGTTGCTTCAGTTTCTCTCACACTCTCCATAACGTTTAACGTGAATGCGAGTACGTGATACATGAGAAAAAAGTGAAATATGTAATGAAGACTTAATGTTTTAGATCAGTAATGCTAAGACCCAGTAACCCTCATCACACTGTGGTGAGTGGTTAACACACACACACACACACACACACACACACACACACACACACACACACACAGCTCTACAATATAAAGGAGCAATAAACAGTGATAATCCCCCAGAATGCTTCATGGGAAGAGTCTCCTGTTGTTTAGTTGTAATGATCCTTTAATAAGGACCCTGATGTCGTCTCTGCTTTCGCCTGCGCCGTCTTACACACACACACACACATACACACACACACACACACACACACATACGTACAGTACATACAACGTTTATCTCTCTTGCACACACACACACACACACACACACATTGCTCTGTGCATCATTACACTCACTGTATTGCCTTACACAGGTAGAAACCTGAAGACTGTGTTAAGCTGTTTAAGACTCTTTTAGCTTCATTAAGACAGACAGAGCTCAGTCAGACAAAGTAGCTTTCACTGAGGCCCACAGTCTGCGGCATTCAGTCATGGATAATTTAACACAGACCAAATGTCAAGTGATTTTCAACTTTTATTTTGATTCTAATCCATTCCTTTCCTCCTCCGATGCCTTCTATTCTATTATTTTCTATTTGGTTCTCTTCTAGTCTCTCCTACGGCCTTAACACAAATGTGCTGACTGAGAAATGTTCTCTTGTCTGGCAGCCAACGTCAATCATCTTGCCTGTTTGTGGAAATCACACCTGAGCCAAAAAGCGCTCTGCAAGTGGTTTCACGTGTCTCTATTACGCCCGAGGAGAGCCTGATTTAACTTCAGAAGACGCACGCAGGAGCGGCAGAAATTAAAAGTGAGGGAAATGATCTTACAGCAATAAAAAATGTGATCAGAGAAAAGTTGGTG
Organism: Cottus gobio; assembly: GCA_023566465.1. Classification (NCBI taxonomy): domain Eukaryota; kingdom Metazoa; phylum Chordata; class Actinopteri; order Perciformes; family Cottidae; genus Cottus; species Cottus gobio. The sequence continues at coordinate 24,235,876 of CM042217.1, read as the reverse complement.
TTTTCTGTTGGTGCTGTTGCTTTAATGTGTTTTTTTACAACCACAGCAGAGATGAAAGTGGTTTTGGAGTCATCTTAAAATATGATTTTCATAAAATGTCCTGTATTGCTCAAGCCAGAACACTTCCCTTGCCTAATGCTATCATTATTTAATTTTTCACACGCTATTATTCCTTCCTTATTTCATATTTCTTCAACAGTTGCACCATGTAGTGCATGTATACAACACAACATGCTGACATATATTCTGCGCCCTATGAAAGTTTTGCTTTTTACCTTCTGATGTTATAACGTTTCCAGAAATTCAATACCCAGATGACCAGATATATTTCTGTTCACTGAATGTTCCGTCAGCCTCTTCTTCAGCCACTGAAAAAAAAGAAAAGAAAGATAAAACAGCACCGACTTCTGCAGGACTGGCTATGTTTACGCGCTGCTGTGATGGCAGTCTGCCACCAGGGGGCACTGCAACTTCACGGCCCCACAATGGAGCAGAGAGGCGCAGCCATGGAGAGAGTGTAGCAAGAGTTTGTGACAAAGAGAGAAAGTGTGACAGAAGAAAAAAGAAGTGGGGAAAGTAGTTGGGAGGACAGACACGATGGGAAAGGGTTATGAATAAATCCATGTGACAACCAGAAAGAGAGAGAGAGAGAGATAGAGGAGTAGATAGACAGAGGGGGTTAGTTACGAGTTATGAGTGAACACTGAGTCTGTTGAGTTGATCAGAG
>CM042217.1:24147649-24230149 GCA_023566465.1 Cottus gobio | reverse complement strand
CAAATCTCTCGCCCTCCTTCTTTTTCTTTCTCTCTTTGTCCTTCTCTCTCTCTCTCTCTCTCTCCATCTTTCTCTTTCAGGCAATCTTCACTCTCAAGTTTCTGTCTGAATTGGAGGCAAAGTTCTTTTTTTCATTCTGTTTTCCACCTGAGATGTCTCTTATAGGAGGACATCAGGGGGCTTTACTCTAAACGCTATAGTCTGAAGGGTGTGTGTGTGTGTGTGTGTGTGTGTGTATGTGTGTGTGTGTGTGTGTGTGTGTCCAGGGCTCTTAGAAGTGGAAAAAATATCTGTGTGTGTGCACTCTTTTGTCCGATATTCAGTGTAATGCTGTGTAAGGCACTTTTTGACATTGTTTGAAAAAATGCTATAAAAAAAAAAACAATGCTATTATTAATATTCAGTGAAGGAAAACAAACTCCTACATTTTTGATTTTTAGATATTCACAGTTCACAGTCAGCTTATTGGTTGCTCTCCTCCATCCTCCCCTGCTGTGCAGGAAACGGCCTCGTGGATTCCAGTTACAGATCTCCGGTGGGCGCCGACACTGGAAAAAAGATGTCCAGGCTTCCAAAGTTTTCCGGGACACCAGCAGCCGTCTAAACAGTGACCAGAACGCCAACATCATCACATGCCCAGCACCCTATTGATCACACCATTGTCTTTCTATTTAATCACCACGAAAAATAGATACACAAATATTATTATTATGAATATGCAAAGCAGGTTACGTAGGGCATACTTACAGTGTGTGTGTGTGTGTGTTTGACCCTGATACAGAGGAGAGATGGAAGTCTGACCACAATTGTTTTTAAACTTCTGACTTTTTAAGCTTTCTTATTGAGGCAGACGCAGCAGAGCGACGTTAGAAAAAGAGATTGACAAATTCCACAAATTGTAACTGGGACCAAACCACGGATGCTGCAATTACTTGCTTATTGTCTTAAACCCCAAGGCCACCAGAACACGTTCAACATTTTCGGGGTGAGTTTTCCATTTAGCCGGTTTTCCCAATCCAACATGCTGTGCTTCCTCCTCTCCAATGAAAGCTGCTCTGTGTCTGTGAAGGTTCATCGCAGCCATGCAGGTGGTACAAGGTCTGACTGTTGAATCCAATTTAAATGTGATTTGGAGTCAACCTTCTCCAGACTGCTGCAACTGGCGACCCTGAACAGGAAGGATTTCTTCCAAAGGTTTTCCAGCAGATAATTGCACAATCTAACAAACTGTGACATTACGATGTCTCCCTTTTGGATAATCATCACATTCAGAAAGTCTTTGCACTACTTATTCTTATTAGAATAGTTGTGTCATATTAATGCTTTGTGACAAACAAGCCAGCATGCAGCTTGTGTTCACTCTGACGGTGGAGGTCTGACTACGTGATGGTGGATTCCTCGTAACGTTATTATGGCCGAAAGCTTCCAGTTTGCACTCTGCAACCTGCTATAAATATTAGCCCAAAGCTCATATGGATCAGAAATAATAAAACAGTGAAACCCAACCTGGTCTTTTATTCTTCACCACTCTGCAGCATCAGTAACATAATGTGACTTTCAGGCGTGTCCGATGTCATTTATTTGATGTTGATAAAGATGCAAAGTGAAAGTGAAACAGAGAGGGAGAGCAGTGTCCTTTAAGGAATCTTGGATCATACACCATCACAACAGTTAATAATTGCTAACCACATTTTGATAAATCCATTAGTTTATAAACCCTCTTTCATAATGCTGCCTTTCTTTATTTTTTCTTTGTTTATTATTTTTAAATGAAATGGTTCTAATATTTTGTCTAACTGTGTGAGTCAGACGTGACCATTTCGATGCCATTATGTTTCTAGTTCCGCACAGTTACTGACTTGGACACATTTCTTTTGCAGATGATTTATAACAAAATGCATCATAGCTCATGAGGATTAATAATCGGGAAACAAATCAGGTCAAAATTAGGAGAGGCTGTTTCCTCGGGTTCTGAACCTCGCAACCCTCTGTGCTACTAACTCGTCGTGATCTGACAGGGCCTTTGTGCACTTTTATGCATTGTCATTTTCATAAATGCCACAGCTAACACATCATTTGCTTCCCAGCTTATTATCTCCACACGCACTTTACAAATTCGATTAGGCCCTTCTTTCCATCTTGTTACATTTCCTCAACAGCTGAAATAATTTTTGGAGCCAGTAATTTACATCACGACGTTAACATTTTCTGTCCCGAGCCGTCATGTCTTCGTCTCCCTGACAAACTTCCTGAAGTCATAGATAATTCATTTGATTCTAAATTACAGCTTTCCAATGCGCCGCGCGCCCCTCTTGCAGGGGTTTGTTGTGACAAGCGGGCACGCCGCTCGTCTTCGACCGTGATTTCTGTCGGCCCCGATGACAAAGATATCATGCAGCGCGTCTTTAAACATGACGCTGACATGTGGCACTTATCCTCTCACTCAGAGAGAACAAGACAGCGTTGCTCCTCGTGACACCTCCCTCATTTCCCATGATGCACATGTAAGGAGTCGCCTCCGCATGACGATTAGTAATAATAAGAGTTCTGGAAAATTTTGGGATGCCCTTTATTTTAGTGTATGTATGTGTGTGTGTGTGTTTCTTTTTCCCAAGAGGGGAATAGGGTGGTACAAAAGCTGCCAAAGAGCCATTGTGTCTCAATAAAATAAGACATTTCTTCAATTGTGTGTGAATGAGTCACTTATGATGGCAGTAACATTGTATAAAGGGAGACGTTTATTTAATTCTGATTCCGGTCCAAATTTGCATCTGTAACAATGAAAAGGCTTCATTTGATGTGTTTGTCTTGTTAAGGAGGGGGAGGGGCTGGAGGGGAGGAGGGAAAGGAGAAAGGGAGAGGAAAGAAATGAAAAGACAGATGAAGAGGCGGAAGGAGATTTATGTAGTGGACAGAAAAGGAAGAGGAAGGAGCAAGGAAGAAGGGAAGGTGAGGGGCTGAGCGGGTCATGGGAGCACACCTGTTGGGTCAGATTTGCTTTTCTATGCGTTGCATTTCCATGAACATCTAAAGTGCTGTCTTGTGGTGGAAAACAGGGCGTGAGGATTGTACAACACTTTGACTGTGAGGAAGGCCCGTGATGGACAGTATGTGGTTGGAAATGATAAATGATAAAGTTTGTTTAGAACGACTTTCATCAGATGGCCTTTCAGGATGAGAAACTGTGTGATTTACTCATTTCTCCATGAAAGTCAGGCATGGAGTTTAATATTGTGTTTTTATACATTCTTTGATTGAGTCTCTTTTTAACTTGGACATTTCAAGGGTGCATCAGATCCGTGAGGCTGTGGCCCCCGACTGGGTTCACAGGTCTCGGATGGGATTGGGGTCTTGTTGGATTTCCTCCCTCAGAGAAGCTTCCTCGTGCTATTTGTGATTGCATTGATTGGCTCATCCGTAACTTCCACAGGCCTGACATTTGATATGTTTACTCCTGCTGTTATCGAATGAAGACATGCTGGGATCAAAGCTGGAATACCGTTTTAATACTTTCAGATCATGATGTTCCTCCAACAAAGTTACTGAAGATTTCACAATTTGGTTCAACATGACGACATAAGGATTCATTGTCCCGCAGAGCAGGTGTGACGTGCACCAACTCCACACCGCTACATACTGTCAACTCATTTGTGTTCTGGTTTTGCAGTTAGTATACAATAAAGTGTACTTACTTTACAAGCTCTAAAATCATTGTGGTTTTGTCTCACTACCATATCACATAAGAACAGAAAGAACAATTATTTATGTAGTCAATAACGCCCAATTACAAAAATGACCACTTTCCTTCCTTCCTTCCTTCACTTTTGAGTGACAAATCTTTCTTACAACCTCACCAATAGAGAGGCAAATAATAATAATACTAATAAAAAAAGACAGAATTCAAGAGAGGAGACAGACGGAAAGAGTTTGACACACAAGGATGAGGACTGAAAAACAGACAGAGACTCAGAGACCTTGGAGGAATTCTGGTTGACCTTCGCCATGCGAGAATTAGTCTGGAGAACAGCCGGCTGGCTGGTCTAGCCGGAGGCCACACTGGCACACACACACACACACACACACACACACACACACACACACACACACACACACACACACACACACACACAAAGACAGAGATGTCAAAGAACCCAGTGTGTCTCAAAGACGAACGGACACATTACATGTTTGCTGCACGACATTCCCCAAAAAATTATTTGCATCTTCGTGTGTGTGTGTGTGTTTGTGTGTGTGTGTGTGTGTGTGTGTGTGTGAGAGTGTGTGTGTGTGAGACCTCTTGGTCAGAACTTGAGTGCTTCTGTCAGCTTTAACTGTCTCCAAAAGCACACGACTGTTTCATTAAAGAACGACAGGAAGAGATCGACACACACATCTACACCCCCCCCCCCCCCCATCTCTTACCCTGGCTCTCAATGCTCCCCTTTATCCCCCCCCCTCCCCTCCCCTCCTAACTGCTGTTTTGACAGCCATCATGGGCGTGGCTAACAGGCCTCCAAAAGAAATTTGTCTGTCGGTCAGTCAGTCTGTCAAATCTTCGGCTGATAGATTGCCGGGGGAGAGAGACTTGGTCTCACCCAAATTCTCCTTTCAGCATCTCTCTCTCTCTCTCTCTCTCTCTCTCTCGCTCTCTCTCTCTTAACATCTCTCTCTGCTCACCTGCTTTTCAATCTCTCCGACATGCATTAAAAGCAACTGAAGGGAAGAGCTACGATTTGAAAGATATACAAAAATGTCATTTGAATATGAATACTAGAGTGTTTCATTTGTGTGTGTGTGTGTGTGTGTGTGTGTGTGTGTGTGCAGCAGGTTTATTTCCTCGAGCTGGGACCATCTTTTACTCAAGTTTTTCTTTTGTATACACCAGACCAGGCCTATTAGGAAAGAGACAACTGGGATGTTGTCGTCATGTGAACATGTGAAGCGTGACTCCCAATGAATGCCAATGTTGCTCTGTGCCTGCAGGATGCGTAAATGCATAACCGCCTGCAACTTTGGGAGGTGATAATAAGTCAATGTTTACAACTTGTTGCAAGCGTGCAAACACATCTCTTAACTCTAAAATAAAAATAGACTTAAAATCCACAGATACATGTATTTCCCTTCAGAAATTTGTTTCAATTTCAAGAGAAAATAAAACAGTTTTAAGAAATCTGTTTAGCAAACTCTGAAAGAGAGGTATGGTATGTAAATAAAGTATAATAAAGTAAGTAAAAACACCTTTTAACATACTGTATTTCTAATATTTAATATATGTATGACATGACCATATCTTAATATGGTCATGTAATACTATATAAATGATATATTACATTTCCTCTGCATCTAGTGCCAAAATAAGAGTACGTGTCTACTTCTGATCTATTCTCAATTCATCACCACTTCCCAAACTGCTCCGGTTGGTCATCTTTCACAAATTGCTGCCTGTCGAACATGCTTATAGAAGGTTTTGGATGCTTTTCAAGGACGCCGAGGTCTTGAGATTCCGTCCACCTGTGCAACAGAAACTAGCAATAAAATGTCACTCTCTGGTCCTCTGAGCCACATCTGTATCCTCCATTAGAGCTAAAGGTGTTGGGCTTCTGTCTCTGTTCTCCACTTTGAGAGATGTGTCTCTGCTGATTAATTGCCGTCTGATCGCTGCTGTTGCTGCTCCCTGCTAATTTCTTTCTCCCTGGGTTTTTACAGCCTGCGGCGGCCGCGGTGTGAGGGTTTCTAGCGGTAATTGTGCGGTATTTGTTGCTAATAGGATAATAATTGGAGCAGGTGCAGATAGCTGGGTGGTTATTGGGCCTGGTGTGGAGAGATGGAGTTTGGCACCACGCCAGGGACGCCCCCTTGTGCGGCACGACGACACGTAAAAACACACTTTAAAAACCAAAGTGCCACAGAGGGAGGGCAATTATTATGCTCTGCTGTTTTATCTTCCCCATCAAGCTCTATATGTCTCTCATGAATCTGTGTTTTGATGGATTTGTCTGTATCTTTTGCTGAGTGTGCCTGCTGTCTCCTCTCTCCCCGCTTACTTCCCTCTATTTAAGTTTTAGTTTTTTTTCTGATATGACCTTTTAACCCCTACTACTCATACCACCTCATACTACAGATCTGAGGACGGCAATAAGAGTCATCCGTAGAGAGAGAAATCATTTGCAAGACTTTATTTGAAAAGATTGTCATCTGATCCGGCCTTCAAACACTGCATTCAAATAATGCTTTAGATGTGCGTTTGCTCTTGTTGTTAACCGACTGTCTGTTCCCATATTCATTATTTCATGCTGCAGTGGTGCCCAGCTTACAAGGCCTGGGTTACACTTGTATTTTCACTTTTATGATCGGACGAGTCAGATGTGATCTCATCTGTCTGCATATGTAGCTCCAGACTTGACGCTTCAATGCTGATCCTGATCTGACAGCAATTGTATATATTCTGTGGTCAAATAAGCAGCTGTAAAAACGGCGGTAAACATCTAACTTCCTGTAAATTCTTCTTTATTTTTCTTCTTCCTCTTGAAGAACAGCCACTAACAGAACTTTCAAGATTTCATTTTAAAGCAGCAAAGCACATGCTGGCCAAATACATATTTTAAGGACCAAAGGTGGTGGTGCTCATAAGAACTGTTTTTGTCCAGAAGAAGAAATTCCTTGTAGTCGCTTTAAATGCACATCAGTAAACGATCACAGCAACATTCATGTCACTCCGTCAGGGTACTGCTTGGGCCTTTAGTTCACTTTTGGATTCAGTGCTTAACATTTTAGTCAATTATATTTTTATTTAATTGATGATTAATATCTCATGCCCAGGGGTGGGCTGGCCATAGGGGATACCGGGGAAATTCCCGGTAGACCGGTATTTGCAGGTCAAGACGAACATCCGCAAAAGCAAGAAGACTCTCTTGCAAGCTGTACTTTTGATTAATGTCCCCCCCCCCCCCCCTCCCCCCAAAGTTGTAAACCTAGGGGAAAGTAGATACTAATTCTACCCTCTGATTCCAGTTTCTTTATTGTGGTCTTTCTCTGCTGACATTCATCCCTTAAGGCTCTGTAGTTATACGTATAACCATCTGATACTAGCCCAGGTATCTAACTATACCTACCTTGTAGTGTTACATGAGCCCGTATCATTTTGTTCCATGTGTCCATCCAGGCAAATTGGTGAATCCAAGTTTTATAAAAAATAAAAATGTTTGATGTAATTTCTTTGTAATCATCCAAAATAATGTTAAGTGTATGGGTATTTTTCCAAGTAGGACACTGACTGGTTGATACGTGCGATGCATTGAGTGGGCAACGTGCCGTGTACTGAGGGGGCCGGTCTGACAGTAACTCCCGGGCCACTTTTTTCCCATAGTCCGCCCCTGCACATAACTGCAACAGTTAGTGCATAATGATTGTTTCAGGTTGTCAGTTAGCTTTTACTAACATTATGTTTGTCATAGTTGAGCTAACAGAGACAATGATGACTTCAGTCATGCACATAAAACACCTGCAATAAAGAACCCCTAAAAATGACTTTTTGGTCCTGCTTCATATTCATTATAACAAAGTACTGAAGGGCATATGTCAATATGAATATATGCAGGCATGCAAACTCATCAGGGGTGGAAAAGGTGAACAAGAGGGAACATTATGTCACAATATTGTGTTAACCTGCTGATATTTAAGTAACAGAAAAAAAGTATTGTTTTTTCAGGGAAACCTCTATATCTCCAATTCTTAGACTCAAAGAAAAGCAACTATACATTGCACATCCAGTGTGACCTAGTACAAAATTAACTATGTGTGATTCAAACAGAAAGCTGCTGCTGCTGCTGTCTGAAAAGTTGGTGTCGCTGTCAAGGTTACACCGTCAGACTCCTGCTTCTCAAATTATTTACCTTTTTTTCTTCCTCAAGGTCTCCTGGATGCAAAATGAAAGGCAGAGAGGACACCGACTGTCTAATTTCCAACATGGGGGAAAGAATCCATCTGTGAAAGTGCTGAGTAACACCTCTAACCCTCCAAACCACAGCAAAGCTGCGAGCGACGTCTCCTCGCTAAGGTCATGCTATTAGAAAGCAAGCCGCCATATTTTGGCAGCAACGGTATTGTTGTGCTCACCCCTCCCCTCGCTCCCCTTTGAGACTCCTCAGCCTTGAATATGGTGATGATATTAATACTAATCATAATATAGCCGGCGATAGATATAGGCTCTTCCGCTTTGAACTGTAAATGGGTCGCGTTTGGGGGAAGAGAGGCGATTAAGCGCCGCAAGACAGTATAAGATGGTAAATCTGGGGAAGCAGAGGCGCTCCAGCCCCCCCACCATAAACAAATAATCCAGCGCTGCTTCTCAAACCCCCCTATGCCATCTCAAATCAGTTTGGATTAGGACAGAATACAGGGATATTCCCTTTAATGTCACACAGAGACATAGAGAGCGAGAGAGAGAGAGAGAGAGAGAGGGTGCCCCCCCCCCCCCCATCCCCCACGATGCGCTGTGTTTAGCCCCGCTTAGCCAAATGAGCTCCTAATAAATGCAGCGCTGAGCCCGTCTGCTGAGGAGTCGCTTATAATTGGAGGGCTTTCTCCTTCGCTCGAGAGAGGAAAGTATTAATGAAGGGGTGGGGTGGAAGGTGTGTGTCGAGGGTGGAGGGTGTGTGTGTGTGTGTGTGCCTGCGTGAGTGTGTTTGAAAGGTGGAGTGAGTGAGTGGGTAAGTGGGTGACAGTGTGTGTGCAAAAGGTGGAGTGTGTGTGAGGGTGCGCGGTGTACGTGGAGGGTGTGTGTTCACGAGAGTTTGTAGAGCGCGCTTCTAGTTTTTGTGCGCGCTTTGCATATACTGTAAGTGTGCGTGGGCCTCGTTCATATGGAAATGTGGCTCCATGTCTTCAGTTAACGCTGCAGCTCACCAACCACACACACTTGTGTTTTTTTTCCTTCTTCATGAACCCGTCGTTATCACTCCATTTCTTTCTCCGTTTCTCTCTCTTCCACTCCTCTCTCCTGTTTAATCCCTATACCTGCGGCGGGAAGCTGCTTTGTGCTCCAATAATAGGGAATCTATATGTTTATAGATATGGCTCACTTTGGTGTTTGAGCATGCACGCCTCAAAGACCTTCAAATCCTTCCTTTTGCTTGTTGTTTATGTCCCTCGTCTGCCGTCTGTTTCCTCTCCTGTGGTTACGCTGAGCGGAATATCGGAAGAAAATAAAACATAGATGAAGAGGGCCGCTCTGTTTGTCCTCTGGTAATTAATTTCCCCCTGATTAGAAAAGTTGACCAGTATGTGTGTGAGTCTGTCGACTGCAATACACAAGTGTGAAGGCGCTAATTTGTCATTGGCATGTCGATAACAAGATCAGAGAGATCATGGCCTCACTCCCACAAACAGAGCAAAGAGAGGTCCACCCTGTAATGTCAGGCCTTATCACCTAATTGGCTGAACTCTGACAGAGCAGTGTGATGGATGAGGAACTGATGGATGTGTGTGTGAGAGGCAGAGACAGAGCGAGGTGTCGGGGAGGTGCTTGGACTTATCACCGCTCTGTGGTCCTCGTCGGGAGGGTACTCGTTGATAATCCTGTTTACCCTACAGCTGCTCTGACAGATGTTATGATGGATGGGCTCGCATACTGTAATATGCAACACAAGAGACGCGACCGCTTCTTGTTGTGTTTTTGACCCCAATCTGTCTCAAACATGTTATTAGTTTTTACAAATGAATTACTGATAATACAATGACAATAATAACATGTTGTGTTGCTGAGCATTTTATTTACCTTTAATATACAACAGAGCCCGGGTCCCCCACTGACTTCACTGACTCTGTCACCACCAGACAATCTCCCACTGGACACTCCCCTGCACACACCCCGGTGCCATATATTTAAATACACTCGCCACTTTAACACTACACTTACATACCATGCACATTCTATGCACTTTATCTTAGTTTTATATTCTACTGTTCAATTGTAAATATTCATTCATTCATTCCCATTTATTGCATTGTGTTTACTGTTAAATGTTTACTGTTAAATGTGTATTGTTAAACCTTCCGCCAGGACAAATTCCTTGAATGTGAAAACAAACATGGCAATAAATGGTTCTGATTTACTCACACTTGCACTTTACTCACACGGTTTCCGTCAAACAATTTCCAATCATTTCAGAGTGTTTCAGCTGTCTGTCAGCCGAATGCGTTCGTTTTGATCGCAGTAACTTAAGCAAACGGTTGGCTAATAAACACAGATGAGTATGTTTTCTAAATTGATGGAAGGGCTTACGAGGATACCTGCGTAGTCTGTTCAAGTTTTCAACAGCTGCCGTTGCTACGAGTTAACCCAGTCACGTGTTCAACCAAAACATCGGAAGCTATTAAACGCTTTGACTACCAATGGCCCATCTTCAAACTCAATAAACTCAAAACTATTGAGTCTATATGTCATGGTATTTGACATTCTGTACACGGGGTTTCTCCACCAAATCCAATGTTGGGCCACATGCTAATATATTCTACCGACTCATGGAAAGTCTACTTGTTTAGGTTTATTCACGATCTTTGGTGTTTAATGCCCTCGCATAGTTTGACAAGCTATTGCACATATATATGTATGTGTATATATATATATAAATAAATATATATATATCGTATTTAAATAAAGCCTGATTGAAAGAACTCCCCACTAGCAATACATTTACCCCCAATAATGTAATTAATGCATGAAAATATGGCTCCCACACATTGTCTTGAGGTTGTGGGAGTGAAGGAGTCACTCCTAATCCCTCGGTATCTTTCTCGACCTTTGTGGGTGCTGGTGGACTGGACTGATTGCAGATCATGGCAGACGATTATCGAAGGAGGGAGAGGAGGGAGTAGGGGACGAGGAAACAGAAGTGATGGAAAGTAAAGAATTATAACCATCTAATGCCATTAGGGATGATAGAGGGCTAAGCACCAGCGATCAAAGTTAGCTATGCTAATGTAGGCTTTGGGAAGGTGAATATTTAACTAGTGCAACCTAAAAATCTATTGTTAACCCTTCGGATCCCTCTTCACTTTATGTATGACAGGCTGCATAGACTAGCCGCGTCTTTCTCTTTAGACAATGCGTTATTGTTCTATCAAAAAACTATAGCTGCCAATTGATCAACCCGAGTTATGAATAGAAGAAAATGGTACTTGGGCTGTTGCTAAGTAGCCACACCTTTAAATCAGAACTAGTATCGGGTAACACCCAAAATAATTGTTGACTACTGAAAGACGATACACCACATACAACCTGACATGATCTGGGGGTAGTAAATCCCAAACAATTTTAAATGTGGATATTTCTTTAATACTTCTAATAATTCAGGGGAAAAACAGTAGTGTTAGATGATATGAATTTGACTGTCTTCACTGTTACAAGTGAAACCATATTAGGCAAGGGGTGAAAATGGGCAGTTAACAGCTTAATGTCTTACTGTAAAATCTGAGGAGGAATCCTCACCTAATGTAGACCTGCGTAGAGCTGCAGGGTATCCAGATAGTCCTGGTTTAATGGAGCTTTACAGACTCGAGCTTGGGAATGGCTGGATAGTGGTGTCTGCACTTCAAATCTGCGATAGCGTTGGCCTTCTCTTGGCTTAGCACTTGAGAAATCCCGGCCTAATGTGTGAAAGCCCTGAATCCAGAAACTGACAAGGACTGAACTGGCGATAGCTGCAGGCGTATCTGACGGGTAGAGAAGGACCTCCGTGCTCTGCACCTGGAAATCATGCTCGGCCTTCAGCAGAGTCAGAAACAGCCTGAAACATGAACAGCAACCGCAGTGAAAGTGTCCAATGCCAAGACTGTGGCGGTTCACAGCACATGCATTATTATTATTATTATTATTTAATAATTAATAATAATTAATAACAATTATTGCTCCTAGCTGTTGCAGATGATAGATAGATAGAAGGGCGAAAGTTAAACAAACCTTTTTTGTAGGACTTGTTGGATTAAAAGTATCACAGTCAGCTCAACTCACAATATATCCTCTATACTAGCTGGCTAATTCTAGGTGGCGTAGAGGAGGTGTAATCATGCAGTTACTGAGAATACAGCAAGACAGAAAGAGGATGCTAGAGCTAAGTGTGTGTGTGTGTGAGAGTCACAAGGTCATGTTCATAATGCTAAGCTACAAAAGAGGGAGCGTTACCCTAAAAGGAAGCTGACCCCTAAGCATAGAAAGAGCTGGCGACAGAAAAGCCACTGTATGGCATGAAAGAGGGAGACCAAATGAAACACGACAAGAAAGAAACATCCTCTGCTGCGATGTCTCTAATTGACGCTCACAATAAGGTCTCGGCTGTCTTTTGTTGATTCCTCCGTCCCTCCTCTCTTTTCTGTTTTCAGCGCTAATTTGATTTCTGGAAATCAGGGTTTTGTCTCGTCGAGTGACTGACAGTTGCCTTCGCCTTAATGAACGCCGAGTGAAAGGGAAAAAAAGAGATTCTGGCGGATAATGCTGCTCTCTCCCGTGCTCCCCTCTCTTATATCAAGCTCCAATAATTAATTCACACACATATCTGCAACATTAGTTCCAGAGAAGATAATTAAGAAAATTATTTTGGTATTGTTCCCCGGCATCTATCGAGACAACGCTGCTATCTGTTGTCAGAAAAACTAGTAGTCACCATTACCGTATCTTTAAAGGGCAGCGGTTTTGCGTTTGGTAATTGCATGACGGATTTCAAGCGATGCTATTAATTGAATGTAGTGAGTATGCATTTATCTCCGTTTTATTCCCATCAAGTGTGTGTCGTCCACGCGTGTGAGTCTGTGGGAGAGAGATAGTGTGTATGTGTGTGTTTAAACAAATAAACTATTTTCGCGTATCATCTTAAGTCATTTATTTTTCTGCTATCTGGCAGCAAACATTTGTGCGCGGAGTTCTTTGTCACGGCGACACCATTCAGTCAGTGCTTTGTGTTCTCATTGTGTCTGTATCTTGTTCATCATGCTAACGTCAACTGCTAACATGAAAGACAACGTTTTATCAATACAGTCGGACACTGGGCCAGATATTAAATTAAACTGATTGAGGAAGCGGAGATGGCCTTTTTTTCCTGTTTCTTTTCGGAAATGTATAAAACGTGGGCCATCATTTTACATGAATCTCAACGTTGTCTTTCAAATCCAACAGCAGCACCTGTACAACACGTTCAAGTTGCACTAAAACCCCTGTTGACATATGAGACCATGCAGAAGTTACCACAATAATAATCTGTATTTCGGAGCAGTGGTGTTGTGGAGCTACTTTTTCTCTAAATTGCTTGGAATATTCTTCTCCCTTAACAAACAATGTGTCCATTGTGACAACCATACGACCACAGAGGAAGACGGGTGAGAGAGGAGGTCAAAGCCGGCCTGAACAATAACACAGGGTGTATTCTGTGGCGGCACGTTGCATCCGGTTACGTCGACACGTGTCGCAGGCTTGTGACCAAATTGTCGTTTCACCTCACTAGAAACTCATGTACTCTAAGTACATGGTAGCTTTGGTTTCATCTGAAGCCCTCAGTGAATTCAACAATGGCAAATGCGTCTTTAATTAAACAATTAAGTATCTATAAATCCTTTATAGATACTCCTTCGCGAATCGCCACCTTAACGCGGTGAAGGAGTTTGAGTGGCTCAATGATCCTGGGAGCTATGTTGTCCGGGGCATCAGCCCCTGGTAGGGTCTCCCAAGGCAAACAGGTCTCGGGGGAGAGCCCAGACTAAGAGCGGTTCAAAAAACCCTGATGATAAGCAGCCCTAGGACTGAAGTTACCTCGCCCGGACCAGGGAAACCGGGGCACCCTCCCGGAGCCAGACCCGGGAGGCGAGCTCGTCGGCGAGCGTCTGGTGGCCGGGCTTTCGCCCATGGGGCCCGGTCGGGCTCAGCCCGAAGAAACACCATGGTGCAGCCACCCTGTGGACCCACCACCCGCAGGGGCAGACATCGGGGTCGGGTGCTATGTAGACCGGGCGGCGGGCCGGGCAGGGGGCCTGGGCGAGCCGATCGCCGGCGACATAGACTAGCTCTAGGGACGTGGAACGTCACCTCGCTAGCGGGGAAGGAGCCGGAGCTGGTGGGGGAGGTGGAGCGTTACCAGCTAGATATAGTTGGGCTCACCTCCACGCACAGCGCTGGCTCTGGAACCAAACTCCTGGAGAAGGGTTGGACTTTGTTCTTTTCTGGAGTCGCCCAGGGTGAGAGGCGCCGGGCGGGAGTGGGGATACTCACGAGTCCCCGGCTGAGCGCCGCCGTGTTGGAGTTTTCCCCGGAGAACGAGAGGGTCGCCTCCCTGCGCCTACAAGTTGCGGGGAGTAAGGCTCTGACTGTTGTTTGTGCTTATGCACCAAACAGCATTTCGGAGTATCCGGCCTTCTTGGAGTTGGTGGGAGGGGTCCTGGAAAGGGCGCCGCCTGCCGACTCCATAGTTCTCCTGGGAGACTTCAATGCTCACGTGGGCAACGACAGAGAAACCTGGCGGGGAGTGATTGGGAGGAACGGCTTGCCTGATCTGAACCCGAGCGGTGTTTCGTTGTTGGACTTCTGTGCTAGCCACAGTTTGTCCATAACAAACACCATGTTTGAACATAAGGTGGTTCATAAGTGTACCTGGTACCAGAACACCTTAGGCCGGAGATCGATGATCGACTTCGTAATCGTATCATCTGATCTGCGGCCGTATGTTTTGGACACTCGGGTGAAGAGAGGAGCAGAGCTGTCAACTGATCACCACCTGGTGGTGAGTTGGATCAGATGGCGGGGGAGTCGGCCGGAAAGACCTGGCAAGCCCAAACGTGTAGTGAGGGTGAACTGGGAACGTCTGGCGGAGGATCCTGTCCGGGAGGTCTTCAACTCCCACCTCCGGAAGGACTTCTCACACATCCCGAGGGAGGTTGGGGACATGGAATCCGAGTGGATCATGTTCAAAGCCTCTATTGTGGACGCGGCCGCTAGGAGCTGTGGTCGGAAGGTCATCGGTGCCTGTCGTGGCGGCAACCCGAGAACCCGGTGGTGGACACCGGGGGTGAGGGAAGCCGTCAAGCTGAAGAAGGAGGCCTTTCGGGCTTGGTTGGCCCAGGGGTCTCCTGAAGCAGCTGACAGGTACAGGCAGGCCAGAAGGACTGCAGCTGCGGTGGTCACGGATGCTAAAACTCAGGCATGGGAGGAGTTCGGGGAGGCCATGGAGAAGGACTTTCGGTTGGCCTCAAGGAGGTTCTAGCAAACCATCCGACGACTCAGGAAGGGAAAGCAGGGCCTTCCCCAGGCTGTTATCAGCGGGGGAGGGGGGCTGCTGACCCAGACAGAGGATATCGTCGGGCGGTGGAAGGAGCACTTTGAGGAACTCCTAAACCCGGTCAACATGTCCCCTGAACAGGGGGCAGCGCCTGAAGACTTGGGGTTGGATGAACCCATATCCCTGGCAGAGGCCACTAAGGTAGTCAAAAAGCTCCTTGGTGGCAAGGCGCCGGGGGTGGATGAAATCCGCCCTGAGATGCTGAAGGCGCTGGACTTTGTTGGGCTGTCTTGGCTGACACGCCTCTTCAATGTCGCATGGGGGTCGGGCACAGTGCCCATGGACTGGCAGACCGGGGTGGTGGTTCCCATCTTCAAGAAGGGGGACCGGAGAGTGTGCTCGAATTATCGGGGTATCACACTACTCAGCCTCCCGGGAAAAGCTTATGCCAGGGTGCTGGAACGGAGGCTCCGACCGTTTGTCGAACCTCGGATTCAAGAAGAACAGTGCGGGTTTCGTACTGGTCGTGGAACAGTGGACCAGCTCTTTACCCTTGCAGGGATACTGGAGGGGTCCTGGGAGTTTGCCCAACCAGTCTACATGTGCTTTGTGGACTTGGAGAAGGCTTTCGACCGGGTCCCTCGGGGCTTTTTGTGGGGGGTGCTGCGGGAGTATGGTGTGCCGGACCCGTTGCAACGGGCCATCCGGTCTCTGTACGCCTGCAGTAGGAGCTGTGTTCGTATCCTCGGCAGTAAGTCAGATACGTTCCCGGTGGGTGTTGGCCTCCGCCAGGGCTGCCCTTTATCACCGGTCCTGTTCGTGACTTTCATGGACAGGATATCTAGGCGCAGCCGTGGGGCGGAGAATGTCAGGTTCGGGGATCTCAGGATAGCCTCTCTGCTGTTTGCAGATGATGTGGTCCTGTTTGCCTCCTCGGACCATGACCTCCAGCATTCACTGGGGCGTTTTGCAGCCGAGTGTGAAGCGGCGGGGATGAGAGTCAGCACCACGAAATCTGAGGCCATGGTGCTCTGCCGGAAACCGGTGGATTGCTCCCTCCGGGTGGGGACAGAGTGCCTACCACAAGCGAAGGAGTTCAAGTATCTCGGGGTCTTGTTCACGAGTGAGGGTAAAATGGAGCGGGAGATCGACAGGCGTATCGGTGCGGCTGCAGCAGTAAAACAGGCGTTGCACCGGGCCGTCTTGGTGAAGAAGGAGCTGAGCTGGAAGGCGAAGCTCTCAATTTACTGGTCGGTCTACGTCCCAACCCTCACCTATGGTCACGAGCTTTGGATCGTGTCCGAAAGAACGAGGTCGCGGATACAAGCGGCCGAAATGAGTTTCCTCCGTAGAGTGGCCGGGCTCAGCCTTAGAGATAGGGTAAGGAGCTCGGACATCAGGAGGGAGCTTGAAGTTGACCCGCTACTCCTTCGTGTCGAAAGGAGTCAGCTGAGGTGGTTCGGGCATCTAATTAGGATGCCTCCAGGACGCCTCCCTTTAGAGGTTTTCCAGGCACGTCCATCTGGTAGGAGGCCCCGGGGAAGACCCAGGACACGCTGGAGGGATTATATCTCCCAGCTGGCCTGGGAACGCCTCGGGATCCCCCAGAATGAGCTGGTAGATGTTGCGGGTGAGAGAGAAGTCTGGGTCAGCCTGCTTGACCTGCTGCCTCCGCGACCCGACCCCGGATAAGCGGTGGAAAATGGATGGATGGATGGAAGTATCTATAAATCCCCTGTATTAGGGATTTGAAGTAAAAAACAAATACTTTCAGATGAATCAAAAGTACCAATTAGACCGGATCTTTAAAGCCTGAAACTGTTTCTTTATTTGCCTTGTAGGCCGTCAGCGGTCTTTATAAATCACATTACCTCTGTGTTTGCATATTAAGCCCACCTTTTTGATTTACCTGATCATTCACAGAAGCAACTATTTGCTTTATTCTCGTGTTTATATGCACAAGAGAAGCGTAAAAAACACAGTCACAGTCCCGCCACAGTGTTCGAAGCCTTTGATCTTTCTTTAGAATTGCACATTTCAAAAGGTAAGTGAATACAGCTGAAACTGAATATGATTGAACAATGTTGTCAGATCAAGAGGAATTTACCACAACACTAAAATACTTAGATTACTTTTTGTTAGGACAGACGTCAGATTTTATTTCAGTGACTGTTACATGGTTACATTTTATTTCTCAATACCTCAGAGACTTTGTACACAACATTTACACATATATTTGGACTGAGGACACCTTCGGCTGCACAGAGACATTTTGCACTGGTGCAGTTTCTACATGCCATCTTCCGTTAGTCTGATGGGTATGCTGTTAGCTGAAGGTCAAAGTTCATGTTTGTAAAGTATGGAGTTTCTTTCGTGTCATCTCATATTTTGTGCATGTATTTAAGTCCTGAATGTGTGTGTGTGTGTGTTATATTTAGCACAAGGTGCGTTCCTTCACTCTGACGTCAGTCAACAAGACGCTTGGCCAAACCCTGATAACTAATAGCCTGTCAGTCACAGAGCCAAACCCCTCCCTCTTAGACAATAACCATCCCCTTTTCCAACACCACCTGCCTGGTTGTGTTTGTGTGCGAGCCCTTGGTAATAGAGTATATGTGCCTGCTAGTGGACATGCTCGTATGTCCTGCTCTGGTGTGTATACTTGTGCTTTTGACTGACGTCTTGTGTAAACTCCTGATAGGCCATGTACACTGAGGATTCAACAGCGCTGGGTTAAATCTGTCAGGGTTGAGTTTTTAAACCAATTATTTTTTTCAAATTTATATTCAGATGTATAAACCATGTGTACATCTTTTCCCGCACATAAACTGATAAATATGATCGAAGAACGCGCAGCACCTAACTCATACTTCAGACCAGGTGTACACACTGTTTTATATATAGCAGCGGGTGAAAAGATGAAGATTAAGTTTAGAGATGGGCAACATTGTTTTTAGGGTTGTTTGCCAATTTCACAGATAGTGTTATCCCAACACAGCGCTGTCGATCAAAGGCACATATAAAAAGTGAACTTCAACATTTTTATCATTTACATGTGAGCCATATTCTCCCTGCTAGTGATTTAATTCCTCCTGCATTCCGGAGCACTTTGTAATGTCAGTTTCAACACGAGCACTATGTTTTAAGCCATTTTTCTCGTCTTTTTCAAACACTGTTGCATCTACTAATCGTTGCTCAATGTTGCCAGAGAATCTAACCAAAAACAACTAATATCAGATTATCTCACCAGCACACAAACGCACCACTGCATCTGAGAATATTTATCAAGTCAATCCACCGTTATTGCCGAGATAACATACAGTAACTTTGACAAAATCAAGATCAAGTGTTACCGTTCACCTTCTTGTTGATGGATTACTTATTAGTTGATTTTAAAAGAAGTGAAAATTAAAGCACTGTGGTATGCAATGGGAAAGGTTTAACTGGAATGTATAAAACTGATCACTGACAGTTACTGATAGTTATGGTCCTTTATTATAATCGGCTAATCCATTGGAAAATATATGGATGCTGAGGAAGTGTGTGTTGTGTTCAAAAGCACCAGAACCGCTACTGAGTGGAGCTTGTTGTTTTGTGGCTTGTGTTTTTTTCAAATAAAACCACTGTATGCCACAGCGACTAGATCTGCAAAACACGTAAACTACCACATGCTGATGAAAAATGTTCGTGAAGAGACTACCTCTTTTCATAGATCTGCTACTTGTCAGAATTGTGATGCTGGAACATGAACTGTTTCTGGGTTTAACTGTTGATGGTTGTAGATTTGTTGGCTGAATAAAAGTTTAGTGGCATTTCCATCAAATTAATTCCTTTTGTTGTTCGCTGAGATTCAAATGCTGAAAGTGACTTAAAGAGTAGAATTATGCAAGTAATGAGACATGTATTGCCCTGGAAAGACTGGTTTCATACCAGAAACATGTTTTCTAATTCACATGGCATTTCTAAAAGTCTCTTCATTCTGTCTCTCTCTCAAACACACAAACACACACCCCAACGCTGTTTGTTTGTTCTCTCTGCAGTTCCAGGTAAAACAGGTCTGATATTTGAGACCCAGGTGCTGCTGAGAGGAAGGGAGCGAGGAGGTTTGCTGTGTTTTCTTTCTCCTGCATGCCAGAAAACCAATTAATCAGCTTCCTTTGTGTGTTTTTACTACCAACCATCTTCACACTCTTTTGCACAACACCCTTTGATATCAGGCCCATAATCTATAAAATCAAGTTATGTGATTGTCTGCCTGTGTCTTTTGAAGTGGTTCTAGTTTACCACATTACTTTGATCTGATGGAATTCATGTTATTATGGATATGACTGAGCAGTAAATACACAAATTATAAACGCTTAACTCTGTGGTTATTGTGGGTTTTATTGTCCACCGGCTGCAGAAGCAAGTTTGTTCAGAACCACATAGTGTGTCAAAATAGATTTTCAATAGATCAAACCGATTGGTATCCTGCCAACATAGCTGGCAAGAGAATTACGAGCACCTGAGTTGTAATTGTTTCCAGCCCCGCCCCCAAACTAACTGCCCCGAGGGAGGAGCAACAACACTGCAGGTGTGCGGCTTTATACGTTGGCAACCAGCGTTGTGGAGGTAAGTACAGGAAGTGGTTAAGTTCTTACAAACTGATGCTACTTTAAAATATAATTCTGTAACGTAAAGAAACTCAACATGTTGGTTTTGGGGTTCACGCGGGACAAGGACAGCGGTCTCCTGGGTGAAAGCCCAGTGTTTGTAGGACCAACGATCCCCCCTGGACCACCTACCTAAGCAGACTTTATTGCTCTTTAGACTACGTCACATGACTTCCTCCTTTGCTCCCGTCATAATTATTAGGGCCATTAGGGGTCACTGACTAACGTAATATGGGTTTAAATAAGCTGCTTGCACTTATATAGCACTTTTCGAGCGTTCCGACCACTCAAAGCACTTTTACGCTACTTGTCATCATTCACCCATTCATACCCATCCATACACTGATGGCAGTGGACAATCCTGCTCACAACGGAATAGGGCTGTCAACGAATATTCTATATTCGAATATATATATTCGAATAGTTATTAAAAACAGAAGTTTGAATGTGAAAATGAATATTCGAATGTAAAAAAAAAACAGTGGCAACAGCGGCGCGACTGTCTGCTTTGCGGGTGTTTCAATCACTGAATGAAGCCATATTTAGGACAAGAATCGCGACCTCAAATTGCTTGCACAAAACTCTTGATCAGCACTCAGCATTTGTTTATTGTTGTCGTTCATTTAAACCGCTATGCGCAGAGAGCGCAGCGGTGCGGGAGAGAGAGAGAGAGAGAGAGAGAGAGAGAGAGAGAGAGAGAGAGAGAGAGAGAGCGTGTGCGAGCGAGAGGTCTGCGGTCTTGGCCATTAGTTAATTTACTTATTTTCGTGTAGGTAATATGTTGTTAAATATGTTTAAACTTAAATAAATTACCTATACAAGTAGCAACTTCGAAAATTCAAATATGTTCGAATATATGTGTTTTTTTAAAGGGAATATTCGAACGTCATGTTTGAGCAATTTTGACAGCCCTACCACTGAACCACAGTTGCCTCTATACGGCTGTTGATGAGGTAAATTGTGTCAAGACCAGTGTAGTCTACAAATCACACGCCAACCAATAGCATTCATAAGCCTAAAGTGTCCTGCAAATAACAAATAACCGTAAGCCTTGAAATAGAGTGAGTGAAAACATTGTTGATGTAGTTAAAGCCAGAATATTACTCCGATTTTGGCACAGTGAATGATTGTGAAGTTGGTCTGCGAAAATAGAGCAGGTTACCATTATACGGTAGCCCATGATAGCTAAGGCCCCATTCATACTTGTCATCAGTGTTGTATTCTGATAAAGTTGGATTGAATTCTCCAGAAGGTGGGGATGTACCTAAAGCTGTTTGCTAACTGCCAGAGGAAAGAAACTTCTGCACTTTAACAGTTTAGTTACAACAATAACAGCTTAGCTAGATGTTGGTAACAAGTTTCCAGAGTTAAACCAATTAATACATTTCCCTATTTTAGCTCTTATTTAATATAATATAATCCATGAACATAACAATGTATTTGTTCATCACCATCATGACATTCATCTGAATGAAACAACTGAAAATGAACTAAACAAAAAACACATAAAGGGAACAGTCAGGAAATAGTGGGAAGAAAACAACACATCTCAAGGGCTATGATTACAATTAGGGATGCAACGATACCATTTTTTACAAACCGATACGATACCGATATTTTTATTTGTGTACTTGCCGATACCGAGTACCGATACCGATACTTCTTAGATTTGGTCTCCATGAAAGTGCAATTAATTTGGAGGCAGATTTTATTTTATCCTCTGCAGATTATGTCAAGCCTATAGTACAAAATTAACAGAAGGCTATCCCAAGCTTTAAACTTCTTGTGGAAGTCCCTCTAATGTCGGACCATAAAACGCCCCCGTGTCCGGGTTCATAATGTAAGCGATAATATTAGGGATCGAGCAATTATATAGGAAGCTGTGTTCCAAGTTATGTTTCCGGTGCTTTTATTATGGAAGGAGAAACGGAAAGGAAAAGAGTGGAATTGTGGGATATACGTGTGTGAAAGAGATAAAAAAGTGGTTCAAGTTACCCTGCAGCGTGTTTTCATTTTATTATAATTACAAATATAGACACACAACAGACACTCGGCTACAATAATATCATCCGTAGCCGCACAACAGCGTCTGAATGAGGCCGCTGCCAGCGCTGCTTCAGGTGGACCAGCAACAGTTTGATTCACACCGGCAGGACGGCGGTGATGACGCGCAGAGCTTCTCAATTATAGATGTATTAAATATGGAAAATTTCAACTCTCGCGTCTAACGTGCCGCCGGCGTAAATTTGCGTCTGTCGCAACCACACGCGTCTGTGCATAGACTTTACATGTAATCTGGTCGCGCGAAACATTTGCGTCGCGTTGGGACGGACTTATTACAAGTAGCTCCGGGGCTGTCAGCCACTAACAAGAGCACTAATATGAGCACTAATATGTCATACACACGTATGCAACACCGGTTAATAAGCACAATATCGATAAAGTCTTGTATTGTACTCGCGTCTCACTTTTCTCCTGTCTATTGAAAGAAGTGAGCGCTGCGTAGCGAGGATCCAAGATGGCGGCTCCAGATTCTGCTGTTGAGACAAACTGGCCATCTGATTGGACGGCAAAACAACTTGGATAGCGTGATTGGCTGCTCAGAAGTTGAGACTGTTGAGACAGTTGAGACAGAGAAGAGTGTCTCCGGCTCCGCCACGGGGTTGCTTCTCCACAAAGCGCGACCAGTTTGTTGTAGTGAAATACTGTTGAGTGAGTATCGGTTCTTGGTATCGGCCATTGAAACCGATGCGAGTACGAGTATTTAACGCAGTATCGGTGCATCCCTAATTACAATCTCGTAATTATATTGCTTACGTTCTACTAAATAAAAGAGGGGCAAAGTAGACATTAACAGAATCTTGAATATAGTCCTCTGTACAATGCTGATTTGATTAATCTCAGGCCAAGTTCTGCGAACAAAATGTGTCAAACTGTAAATCATACAAACTTGGCACACTAAAGAGACGTGCACATGTTCACTGGATAAGGATGTGAAGGCCCTGTACAATGTGTGTGCGTGTGTGCTTGTGTGTTTGTGTGAGGGGGGAAGGCACCTGTGCCAAATATATTACAACACAGGGTGTCTCACCTGTAGGTGTCACAGGGTTTTCCAAGAGCGCCGGCTGTTAACCGGATGGCCGGACGTTTCCAGCCGACTACTTTCCTGCTGTTCTTTAATCATAGCGAATCGCTTCCAGCCCTATTTATGTAACGTGCCATCAATCCAATTGAGCGGTGGCTAATTCATGAAAGCGAAAGCTAAGCTTGTCACTCACTGCTTGTTTGTGTGTCCGTACTTGTCAGTCACACAAGGTGTAGGCCGGACGAATGCCTTCTTCCGCAAAATATGTCCGCTGTGGGGCGTCTGGCTGGGGGGGGGGGGGGGGGCAACGCAACCTATCTGACACGCACGGCTGAGTGGCGTTAGCTAGCTCAGCCTTCTAATTCACTAAATAACAATAACAAAATAGCTGCCGTTAGCTAAGAACCGACCTAGAGTTTGACCTGCTCTCACTGAATCAGTTGCATTGAGCGTTGAGAAGCTACAAACGTAGCCAACTGAAGAGAGGAGAGACAGCGAGTGGGATTACTGCCAGTCCGCTTGATGCTTGTCTATTTGTAGGGTCACGGTACGGGTGCTTGGAGCGTCCAAAAAGGACCAAGAAAAAACACTTTTTATTATTTAATATACAGAGTAGTACTCAACATGATATTGCACAATATATATGAACTCAAACTCCAATTAGAATATATTATTAGAGGTCTGCAGCTTTATCCTTCTCACTGCAGGTATTAACAACGTCATTCTTTTATCATATTACAGATCTGCCTATGTCACACAAAGGAAAATTGCAGCAGCAGCCAACGGCTGACTGAGAGTTTATTATATTTTAACATTTGGAATTATCACTAGCTGGCGCACGGATTTTGTCTTTTTCTTTACATAAATATAGACATTTCAAGCATAAATTGGTGCATGGAAATTCAATAGAATTTAAAAAAGTGCTTGACGCTGAAAATATCCAAAATGTAACATCTTTAGGTTGACACATCCATAAACGCAGAGACTATAAGGACATTCAAACCCAACAGTGAAGAAGTCAACATTACATTATCGGGTGATTTCGTGGGTCAGAATGTCAGAAATCTGAACACCTAATCAATCCATCTCAAATAGAAACTCAATTTGTATTATGAAGAAAAAATTATGTTTCACCTTCAACTAGATTGTTGTTTTCCATATAAAATGCAGACAACTGGTGTGCACTGTTACAAAGACTCATAGTGTGTGGTCTTTATCACGTTTGTATTGTTGTAGGGGCCAACTGCTCTGCACTGATAACTAATGTTTCACTCAACAAACACCCAACTATTTGCACTTCATTCATTTATCCTGATGGTCTAATTATGGAACGAATCTTGGGGGCAACCAGATGCAGCGTTGTGTCTCTAAGCCAATCATATTGCTGCTGTCAGACTTTTAAAGGGGTTCTCTGCTGTCTTCAGTTGTCATTTCAGCTCAAACCGATGCGACCCTCCTCCCCCCAGTCACCTCCAGTCAGCAGGCAGTCGTGCTCCTCATTCATCATCAGGTTGCAGCAACTCTCTTCTTCACCTCCACCAGTGTCTGGACTCCAGGGGGGTTTCTGCCGGGTCAGACCTCAGCGTCACTGCCCCTTGTTCATCCTGGTTCAGGATAGAGTCCAATCGCCAAAGACTTTGCACTATTCCATTGTTAATGCAATAAATGTAATACATCTATTGTTGAATTCGGAACTAGTCTCTCCTGATTGAAATGCAAGTCAGATTGATTTAGATTTGTCTGTGATGTGAATGCTCCAGTGTCAGTCGTTGTGTCTCTGTGTGCATACAACTCTACATGTATCCTCTTCTAAAGAATGACTAATGATAACTGATAACAATA
This sequence comes from Cottus gobio, assembly GCA_023566465.1. NCBI lineage: Eukaryota > Metazoa > Chordata > Actinopteri > Perciformes > Cottidae > Cottus > Cottus gobio. The sequence continues at coordinate 24,205,313 of CM042217.1, read as the reverse complement.
GCAGAAGGTTAATTCAGGCCCGGCCTTTTCAACCCTCTCTTTACACATAATTGTTGCAGCAGATTTTAGTCTCTTCTTCATTCCCTCGGTCCATTTTTAATAATGAACATATTTTCAGAGGTTACAGTGCAGAAAGATCTCATGTGCAGTGGATAAATTGCCATACCTCACATTTTCCTTGAAAGTTGCTTGGCACGCTGAAAATCTCCCTGTTGTGGCTCAAATTGCAGATGTAGCCTGAAAGAATATAGAAATAAATGTAAATCTGTGTGTGTGTGTGTGTGTGTGTGTGTGTGTGTGTGTGTGTGTGTGTGTGCGTGCGTGCGTGCGTGTGTGTGTGTGTGTGTGTGTGCATGTGCCTGAGGAAGCTCTATCAGTCCTTTGATTCCAGGGTGAGACGGCTGCATTTCAACACGGCAGCTAAAATTGCAGCGGTTGACTAAATATGGATGTGCAGCCGCGACATTAAAGAGGGAGACATAATTGAAGAACATAACTACAGGACATCCCAGAATAAGGTGGGGTGATGGTTGTCGCGGTGACGAATCGGTCACAAGATGGGGTTGGGGGGAGTCCTGCCCCTCTTTCTCTCCCTGGGTTTCTGTCGCCCCCGTAATTTTCTTGTCATTCGGCTCTCAAGCTTGGAAGCTTCCCATCACACATAGAAAGATGTTCATTGGAAGGTGAAACTACATGCAGACCCTCATGATTTTAATTATACAATCAAATTTGTGTATGTTTTTTGTGTCAGAAACTCTGGTAAAATACACTCAAGACTTTACCTTTATGGGAGGCAACCTGACAACTAAAAGGCCCCACAAACAGCTATAGATTTATTATGATGTCTAGATAAGAAGAACATTAAATTATTAAAACTATATTTTAACCCCTTGCACCCAATAACGTGCACATCAGCGTATGCTGTAAACGCAACACGCATTACGTAGATTAAATGATGCTTCGAGAAATCCTCTCCTCAAATATAACATATACATGGTGAATTGTGCCAACAGGAAGTTAGATCATGACCTTTAGGTTGAGGAATAGTTGGCATTTATTCAGTCAGATTGGCTTGTATTGTTTAAAATCCATACGTTTCTCTGAATCTCAGATGTTTTTTAAATGCTTGTGTTAGAATTCCAGGGAAACAAAGCACTGCACAGTTGTTATAGAGCCACACAGGAAACCTCAAATCTCAAAGAAGAATAAAAAAATAAAAAAGGTGGTCGTGTAAAAATGTGAGAGGGCAGTCATTTGAGCTGTCTAAGTTGGAAGATGATGATGCTATCAAATAGCCCTGTGAGCCGGAGAAGGACCACGGTCATTATTTCTTTATCAGTGGCAGAGTGGAGGGATAAGCACCATGAGAAACCACAGCTAATAGTGGATCCATCTGTTCTGATTGTGTGTTCGTTGGAGAATTGATGAGGCTTATGGGTAATGATGGGTTGAAACATTCACAATCAGTGATGACAGCAATCACATAATGGGTCCTTACTTCACTTCAGAAAAGGTAATACCAGCCTACTTGATAAACTGTAGTGCAGATCAGCTGTAATCAATCACAGCATTAATCTGGATGGGTGGGTACATCTCACATGTTGAACCATGTGACCAGACCAGCTCTGTGGAAACTAACAATGAAGGTTAAAGTTCATTCTTCTTGTATCTGTGCGACTGAAGAACACAAAGACGTCTCCTCCATGCAGCCGCGGTGTCTCCTGTTACTGCGTTTCAAATCAGCAGAGACATATTTCAAAATGTATTTAATAGAGTTTCAAATGCAACACATTTTTTAGTAAAAATCTGTTGGGGGAATCGGTGCCTTTTTTCATCATGAATGTCTGTCCAGACAAAGCATATTTTAAGAGCTGGCATAATGTCATACAAATAATTTTTAACTTTAATTTTAACTACAAATATGTACTTATCTAGGGGATGAATTAATACATCTATTTTATAACTATAGCTACTATTGCTAGCTACAGCTAACGTCTGTGCAGACGGCACATTGACTGTTTGGTACTAATAAACACAGACTGATGAACAGTCAAATTTGCACAAATAACGCAAACTCATTGCATCAAATTAAACAAGCTATCAGGATAACATGTATGCCGTTGAGGAGCTGCACATGTTGGAACACATAGAACTAGAGCTGGGCAATACACTGATTCTATCAATTAATTCAAATTGATGGTTTAGTAAAACTTAATAAAAATAAAAATTGATTTTTACTTTTGTAATTGCGGTACATAACTGCCACAGCTTCCCTGAGCTCCTGTAGTGAATTCCCACTTACAACATCAAGAAACAACTTTTCATTTATTTTTTGGGAATATGGTGAAAGTTGATAATTCTGTATTTTGTAGGCTTAGCTCTTTGAAAAAAAGAAAAACGTATTCAAACTGCGAAGAAGTTAAGTAACCGCGATAAAGTCAGTATGAAATACATTATAAAGAAACAAAGGTCAAATATTCATTTGAATTGTCTGGGGAAAGTTATTTAATCTAGTATTTATAGTTTTCTTTGTGTAAAAAGTGCCTTTTTTTTCAGTAATTGTGACAGTAAATTATTTGTGACAGTCATGTCTCAAAAGCTCCGAGGGCGTGCGCAGCGAGATACACAACACGTTAGAGATGCACAACCAAGCAGCGCAACAACTTGTGCAGGCCGTGGTTTACTCATTTTCTGGCATGCCCCTTCATGCCGGCTCCATTGCAGTGAGGATAAACCAAGCTTTAGGCCGCAGGAGTTGGTAAAGAAGCTCCTATAGACAATTACATATTTTTCCCCTGACTCCAGGCTGCTGTTGGAACTGCAGCGACTTCAAGTCGACGAGCTGTAGTTCTCCATAACAGAGCGAGCTACACACCTGTCAGACCCACCGCAAATAAGCCTTCAGGAAATGATTCATCCAAATTGAAAAGGCAGATTTTCTGTGAAGTATTCCATAATATAAAATGCCAAATAGATTGTTCCAATACCAGTATTGGAAATCACAAAAATGCTGGATCGGCCTTTGCCGAATATGCCAGCCTCTGCAACAATCAGATATTACGTTATCACAGATATTACGTTATCACAGATGTTACGTTATCACAGATATTACGTTATCACAGATATCAGATATTACGTTATCACAGATATTACGTTATCACAGATGTTACGTTATCACAGATATTACGTTATCACAGATGTTACGTTATCACAGATATTACGTTATCACAGATATTACGTTATCACAGATATTACGTTATCACAGATGTTACGTTATCACAGATGTTACGTTATCACAGATATTACGTTATCACAGATATTACGTTATCACAGATGTTACGTTATCACAGATGTTACGTTATCACAGATGTTACGTTATCACAGATGTTACGTTATCACAGATATTACGTTATCACAGATATTACGTTATCACATGTCATTTATGCTACAAGGGCACTTGTCACTCGCTTGCTGATCCATACATGACTGCTCATGTGCAACTCTCAATATGAGAAGGAAGCAAGATGGCACACTATAGCTACTTCCATCATCAGCTCTGGAAGAAACTATTCCTGTGTCCAAAATCTGTCATGAGAGTCATGAGAGAACAATCGGGCAGTCGCTAGCGGAGACGTTAACGTAAAATGTTGACAATATGGTAATCATTTATATCTGTCAAACTGGACAACTAAATAAAAGTTATGTGGCATTTATTCTCCGTACATATTTGTTCATGTTTTACAAAGGGCAATAATAATACAAGTTTAAAAAAAGATGGAATCGGATCACATTTAGAGCTAAATAAATTACATTTAGAAAAACGTGGTCAGGTTTTATTGGTTCTCTAAAACTAAAGGAAAACACACTAATGACAAGAAGAGTCAGATGTTTGACTTGATATTCAAATTTAATTAATTTAATACATTTCAACACTTTCTAATGTCCTGCAGACACATTTTGTGTGTGTGTGTGTGTGTGTGTGTGTGTGCGTGTGTGTGTGTGTGTGTGTGTGTGTGTGTGTGTGTGTGTGTGTGTGTGTGTGTGTGCGTGTGTCATACACCAGTATGAGTCGACCAGTTGCCAGTGTGAGAACAGGAGAGGTCCCCAGCCGTGACTGACACATGGTGCTACCAGCCACTGCCAGGACCCATCTGTGTGTGTGTGTGTGTGTGTGTGTGTGTCTGTGTGTGTGTGTGTGTGTGTGTGTGTGTGTGTGTTTGTGCATGCATGCATGCATCATAAATTAATAAACATATCTGACAAGTGCATTGCAAGCACCCAAGGGCATCATCATGTTTGCAAACACCCCCACCCCCCATCTCCACACTCCCCATTCTCTCTCACACACACACACACACACACACACACTCCCTGAGGAGTAGCGATTGTTTAATGATTCAATTAGCTGTGTGGCGTGCTGAGAGCTAGAGGCAAGATGGAGTGATAATTGATAAACATGTTTAATCCTGAGAGAGAGAGAGAGAGAGGAGGGGTGGAAAGATAAAACCAGACAGATAGAGCACACACATGCACACAAAACACACACTTCAAATGTTTTTACAACACAATGGCTCACATAGTTCTGATTTACGATCATAAGAGAACATCTTGGCATCTGAACCAGTTTACACTGGGTCTCCAGAAACCTGTTTTTATAAGACACATTCAAAAAATGAAAGGTGACATTTCAGAAGAGAGAACATGCAATCAAAGCTGGTAGAGTCTTTGAATGAACTGCTCCCACTTTTACTGAAGACAAAGCCTTCTAGCCTTTCTGCCACTTCATCAAGAACCCCCATGTAAATAAAGAGGTGTCAGAGGTGGACCGAACCCCAATACAGGCGCTTTGATTCCAGATGGGGACCTTCGACACTCAATTGTGACACAAAACCACCGCTCTTCCTTCAGAATATGCAGATGTGCCATCCAGCGTAGGTGAGAAGCAGCAATGAATCACCCGGATGTCTGAAGAGCTACTGCTCAGTAAGTACAACCTCAAGGATATATTGGTTGATGGAAACACACACAGATTTCAGACAACAGCTTTTAACTATTGTGTTGTGAATAGAGCCGCATTAGATACGGAGATGGTCTTTAATTTCTCTTCCTAAAAAACAAAATATTTTACTCCTGTACTCGGTCATAAACATAAAACAGCAATCATTTTGTGATCTTTCAAGGACTACAGCTCCCATGAGGCCACATGCTCTTTTGTCCTCTGTTGCCTTCAAATGAGAGCTGCGAGACGGAAGTTCAGCACTCAGGATGCTTGGCAGTCAAGTGGGAAAAGTCATGAGAACACTGGGGAAAAAATAAATAACTTTCTTCCCTTTCAGTGAAACATGTTGTGTTTTCACATAAAATGGCAACAACAATACATTGATTAATGAAGTCCTGGACACTCCATCCATGGGTCTCTCAAATGGACCCTCATAAACACGGTGGATATGATGAACACACGTTGTTGGAGTAATCCTCAGATCCTCTTTTCTGCTGAATCTGGAGAGCCAGGACATTGTTCTAGAAATAATTATTACTGTTGAGTCAGCTCTGTGGTATTGAGGTATAGACGGTGGTCTCAGCAACACACATCTCCAAATCTGGACAAATAAAACAGATACTATCAGCAGTGGAAAATATATTATTTTGACATTTAGTTGAAGTGTCCCTCAGACACTGGAGTTAGATCTCCTGTGTTAAAAATGTTATATTACTGTAATTTGGAGTCCATTTGAAGAGGCTACAACAAAACTGTTGACAATAGTTGATTTATTACGTTTACCTGCTCTTATGCTCTTTGCCAACATGTTGTGTTGTTTACTGAGGCATATTTGTTTACTCGTTTCCATCCATGTTTGCAGCGAGGCCACCTTTCCACACCGTGCGGTCTCAGTACAAAAGAGTTTAAACAGCTGCTCCGTGTGTATGTTTGCCTGCGTCTACATGTGCCTGTGTGTGTGTGTGTGTGTGTGTGTGTGTGTGTGTGTGTGTGTGTGTGTAAACAGGGGAAGTCAGCGAGATCTTTTGTATAGGAGAGAAACGTTGACTTCACCTTCCTGGTTGGCCTTTGGCTTAGGGATTATGGGTAGAGCTCGTCAGGTGACCCTGGGATCAGAAAGGTCACCATCACTAAAAAACTCATTTGTTTCCACATGAGCAGAGATGTAGCAATTTAAGGTTGGAAAAAGACATCTCCTGGTGATCATTATATTATTAACTGTTGTTTAAAGTTGCTGTTACAGACGTACACTGCATGTGCAATAGTCCAATTAACAGTTTTCTTGTGTTTTGGTTTGAGGTGTGAAGTTTTTCATTGCATATGAGCTTACATGATACTGCAAATCAGTATAAACCACAACCAAAATGTTTAAGTGAAACACAATTACCATACATTACATTTTAAGACCTTCATTTTTACAACATGATTTATAGATTACTTTATGAATCGTTGGAACCTACAGAAGAAATCAGATTAAACTACATAAATCACTCTGCTTGCGTTCCTTTTCAAGCTTTTTTAAATTTAGACAAAGTTAAACAACCAATCCCATTTCTAATCATCAATCCAAAGGAATATTTTAACATTTCTAACATTAACAATGAAATACATTTTTTAATGAACTTTCTTTAATGCCTGTTTTCTAACGTGGGGCTATACTTTTGATTGATATGCAAAGTGTTCTTAATGTTGGTTATTGCCAATACATTTGTATATTATGTATTAACATTACAACACAATCTGTTTCTCTTCTTCTTCATAATATTCAGGTAGTTCCACCGTCATCATGTTGGCAGCAGGACCAATTCATATAGTATCCATCCGTGTGGTCTACCGAGTCACACCACGCAGTGGCAAGCACTCGTTCAGCTGCTGCTGAAGCTGTTTGTGTTTCCTGAAGAATTCTGAGACCACATTTAATCAACTTGTGACCCAAATCAGGGTCCTGACCCAGATTATGGAACACACTGATGTCGCTGATTAAAGGCCAAATCCCAACATGTCAGTTTCAGGACCTCGAGCCCGCCCTGAAGAGAGCCCACTGTTCAGATGAAGACACACTCACTTCACCCTATTAGCCCCTCGTAGGAGCGAGAGAGCGATGTTTGTGTGTGTGTGTGTGTGTGTGTGTGTGTGAGGGAGGGAGGGATAGAGAGAATGTGTCCTGCTGGGTTGCAGAATTAAAAGAGAGGTCTGTTTGAGAAGAGCCTTTGAAAAGGAAACACATGAACTTGCCAACACTGACACACATACACACACTTAAATTCTCCTGTAGCACCCTTTATTAGCCATAACCATCTGGCTGCAATCCAGAGAGAGAGAGAGAGAGAGAGAGAGAGAGAGAGAGAGAGAGAGAAAGGAAAGGAGAACGGTTGGATAAGTTCTATGGTACTTTTCTTTAACCCTTAACATGCAGTTTTCCTCTTTTTCCCGCTTAAAAAGCTTTAAACTTAAAGCTTGTTAAAATCATCTAATTCCACACGTCTGATATCATCACATACAAGGCTTTTTAATCCCTGCTTTTCATCAATGAAAAGTGAACATTTCCAGTAATATTAGATACATTTGTAATCATTGGTGCATTGATCTTATCTCTACTAGAATTTAGAATAAAAAAAGGAGTTTACACACTTTTAGTCTGCACAGTGTGAGTTTGTTGTCACTAGCCAAATGGCAGGTAAGTAAGGTTTTGTGTATAAAAAAGTTAGCTAATTATGCTATTAGTATAATAAACAGCAGTCTAATACTCTCCCAACTGCCTCCTGCTGCACTGTTCTCTTGCAGAGAGATTATCTAAAAGATTAAAACCAAGCAAGCATATGTCTATGTATTCCAAAGTGAAATGGCAGCAGATTTCCTACTCTCTTCCAGTTTAAGTGGGGCGACTGTGGCTCAGTGGTTAGCAGGTCTGTCTTTCAATCAGAGGGTTGCTGGTTCAAGCCCAGGCTTCGGTAGTCTGTGTCCTTGAGCAAGACACTTAACCCTAAGTGCTCACCATTGCTGTGTCTACTGTATATCATGTAAGTCGCTTTGGATAAAAGTGTCAGCTAAATGTAAAGTAGAGCTGATGAACTGTTCTTGAGAAATGCAAAGGACATATTTATGCATATGGCTGCACGGTGGCGTAGTGGCTAGCACTGTCGCCTCACAGCAAAAGGGGCCGGGGTTCCAATCCCGGTCTGGGCGGGCCTTCTGTGTGGAGTTTGCATGTTCTCCCCGTGTCAGCGTGGGTTCTCTCCGGGTTCTCCGGCTTCCTCCCACAGTCCAAAGACATGCATGTTAGGTTAATTGGACTCTAAATTGCCCATAGGTGTGAATGGTTGTCTGTCTATATGTGAGCCCTGGATAGACTGGCGACTTATCCAGGGTGTACCCTGCCTTCGCCCAATGACAGCTGGGATCGGCTCCAGCGCCCCGCGACCCTAAAGAGGATAAGCGGTTCAGATAATGGATGGATGGATATTTATGCATACGGAAAGAGATTACTTGCAATATAGTTTGATTTTCAGGAATTGTCCCACAATGCTGGACTTAATAAATCTGACATTCCGTGTGATATATGCTAAAGATGTATTATAAAACAGCTAATCAGTTTTCAGACAGACACAGTAGACTGTGTACTTTAATAGCACAAAACATATTAAAAAATAACAATAATAAGAGTTATAGCATGTCTGTGTTTAAGTTATGGATTTATGTAATTTGTTTGTAAAAAAAAACATTTTGAGAATGATTTCTTATTATTACATTTCATCCGACACAATTCAAGCAGCACAATTTTCCTCAAAGTGAAGCGTTTTGGAATGAATCTCTTCATTGTTGCATCCTGGAAGAGCTCTAATTTGTTTATGAGAAAAAAGACAACACACAATTTTTACTCCAGCAAGAAAGAGAATGCGGGATGAAAGAGGAGCGTAAGGTGGGAGGCGGGGAAGACAAGATATGCAGGTGGGATGAGAGCAAAAGAGCAGCTGAGAAAACGAGCGCCGGATGGCTGGCTGAGCGAAACAAACTGACCCCGCTCCATCACCAGCCCCCTGTCTCTCATAATTGCAGCATCTTCAAAACAACCAAAACAAACCAAATCAGGCCTAATGTATTTCCCTGTCACAACTGCCTGGCGGGAGCCAAATGGCTGCTCGCAGAGTGAAATGTCTTTTTTGAAAAACACCAGTGGTAAACATGCCTCTCTACATGGCAGACAGCAGTTTGGGCCCCCCCCCCCCCCCCCTTGTCTCTCTTCTCATTTGTTCTCTTTCACTTTCCATCTGTTTATTTCTGAGGTAAAGAGAGAGGCACTCTGTGGATGTCAAAGCGTGCTTCTCCCACATTCTTTTCCCTCGCCTCTGTTCTTATTTGCTTTTCTCTTTCAGTTCGGTGTCTTTGCTGGTATTCCCGACAGCTGACACATGGCAAACTCGTCGATGTCTTCATTTTTTTTGAAGGAATCTTAAACATTAATGGTATTAATATAATTCTGAAGGGGGTCTTTATTCGGCAACGTAATACATTTGTTGAAACGGGATATTGATTTCTGGGACATATAACACACGGACGTTATCATGAGCTTGACACGTAATAATCTTCAGAGTGAATGAAGTTCTCCAACAGTTACCTCGGTGAGAAAAGTGATTTTATTGCTGCACGCACGGCCCTGCCATTCAACGTTGTAAAAGACAACTCATTAAGGGGCAGGGACAAAATACTTCAAACATCTCTGATGATACAGTATATAGCAGGAACAATATGCTCAACAATAAGTCAATGGCACCGGTTCGGTGTCATGTATTTGTTTTTTTCACCGTTCAAACATAAAACATTTTTAAATCTTTCAACATTTTTCAACAAAAGCACAGTTTAAAAGTTGTAGCAGCTAGCTGAAAAGAAGCTGACACTTCAGTAATACATTTTAACTAAACCACAGTGTACATCAACATTTATAAGAAAAAAAGTCAGCTCAAGGTTTTCAACCTCTCTGTTTTTCTGCAACAAACGCTACTAGTTTCGATAACCGATGCTTCCACTTCAAATCACGCGGTATGTGAAACAAGCAGAGCATCAAGTTCAGGTAGAGCCAACGTTCAGAGAGGGGCCACGCTCAGGGAGGGCCCACGTTCAGGAGGGCCCACGTTCAGGAGGGCCCACGTTCAGGAGGGCCCACGTTCAGGAGGGCCCACGTTCAGGAGGGCCCACGTTCAGGAGGGCCCACGTTCAGGAGGGCCCATGTTTAGAGAGGACCTAAGTTCAGGAGGGCTCATGTTCAAGAGGGCATACTTTCAGGAAGGGCCAACGCTCAGATAGGGCCAATGTTCAGGAGGGTCCACATTCAGGGAGGGCCCACATTCAGCAGGGCCAACACTCAGGAGGGCCCATGTTCAGCAGGGCCAACACTCAGGAGGGCCCATGTTCAGAGAAGGCCAATGTTCAGTAGTTTAAATAAGGCACTTATTTGTTTGTTTTTTTTACAATATTTATCTTACTCTGATTGATATTATATTTTACAATGGTGTCAGTATTACCTCTTTTACACCTAATACTTATTCCTTATTATTCATATATTTATTCTATTCTATTTTTGACAATACTTTCCTTTAGGATAAATAAAGTTCTTAAAATCTCTATAAGTATCACTTTTATAAATAAACATATTTTCAGGAGAAAAAAAAACAGTAAGCTTGACATCTAAGGTCAGTAAATATCCCTTTAGCTGCCGCCTTAAACTAAGGTTCTAACGCTTAGCTGTGCGGCTTCTAAGCTGGTCATGACAAACCCACCTGAAATACAAAATCACCTCCTAATAACAGACATATGTTTTCATGTACACAGTACATATGTGTGTGCGTGTGTGTGTGTGTGTGTGTGTGTGTTTGATGCCAGGTTGCGTGTCATGAGAAGGGATTAACAGTTTTTTAATGAGGCTTTAATGTTTATGTTCACAAGCAAGGAGACATGTACTATGCACAACCATTGACAGGTCTCAACCACACACACACACACACACACACACACAGACACACACACACACACACAGAGAGAGACAAACAGATCAGGGTGTTTTAATGCCTCCCTAACAGTATTAATGACATGACTAAAGCTTATTAGGGGGTTAGAGGATGTTAGCAGTCACTCAAACACAGAAATGTGTCGCACAGATGTGTACGTGTTCATGTAACTAATCTAATTATAGAAAATAAAACATAACTCACTGTCAACTCCTTGCACTGTAAGTACATTAGCGGCTCTTTTTCAACTTGTGAAAAACGTTTTTAAGTATTTCCCAAAACTGTTAATCTTACACGTTTCCCAGGGAAGTTAAATCCATCGCCACGACCTCTGACCCCTTTAAGTTTGCATGCATTTACTCTTTTGTTCTATTACGTACATGTATCACTTGAACCAAATACATGTTGTATTCCCAGCCCCCAGAACATATCACAATTGTTTTGTTGGACTTTTTTTTATTTGGGGATGTTGTCAGATTTTCTGTAGGTGGCACTCTTATCTTTGTCATGTCATACTAATGCTGCATTCAGCAGAATATGGAAGTTATGTGGATAGTTCTTATATCATTTGCATTGACACCTTATGTTATGTTTAAGTCAGGACGGTGATTCTCATATTCATTTGAATAGGGATGCCCAAATCAGACTTTTATCTTGTCCGGTTGCGGAAATTTGAATTTGTGGGTTCTCGTAACAGATACACATAACCATTCAAATTTTTAATGCTGCAATGAATGATGAGACAAAAACTAATTAAAATCAAATGTCTTGCTGTCGGCCATTTTAAATGTGAGCGAGCAACTTTGTCTTTTGTCCTGCAGCGCTTCTGACTCGGTCTTCTGTCAATAATGTGACTGATCTCACTTTATCACGGCTCACAGGCTGCTTCCGTGTGATATCTTGTACGCCCGTGTGTAATTACTGCGTGTGTTTTTAGGGACCGGTTGACCCGGCCCCTCCATCGCTTTCCCCTGTGTGTTTTTGTTTTTGCAGTTGCCAGTTCAACCACCATCAACTATATCCATCACTCACAATTCTTCACAATATTCAGTCATACGTTTGTACCTAAGGGCTAGAAAACTGTTCTTCAAGTATCCTTACACTTGTTTTTACCAAACCTCTGCTCTGCATCAATGCTTGCATGTGGTTACAACGGGAATCCTTCCCATCATCCCCTTCTACAGATCATGCGGCACAGACGCCCGGCGCTCCAGTTGTGGAAGGAAAACACCTGCTGGATGTTAGCTTTCTCAAGCAAATGTTAAAGTTAAAGAGAGTCACAGTTTCGCTGATCGTACTTTTAACCTGTCTATTTCTCTGCAACCCCCCCCCCCCCCCCCCCCACACACACACACACCCGCCCCACCGGACCAGGTAAGTGAATGAGGGCCCCGCCTTAGATCAACCTCCTAATGCCTCTCACTCTCTCCGTCTGCTCTGCAAACTGCTCCACCGCTGCAAGAGCCAACCTGCCCCTCACACGTTGTTTTTCTCAGTCGCTCTGTGTGTCTGTGTGTGTGTGTGTGTGTGTGTGTGTGTGTGTGAGCGAGGTTTAGGGCGTTGCTTCGGCTAGTTTACTCTCACAGAGCAAACAAATCTCTGATGTGTTTTTCTAGCCCTGATAACTGCGGCTGACACCGTGTCAACAACTGGGGGAAAGATATTTCTTCTTCTCTTTCTTTCTTTCTTTCTTTCCTTTCTTTTCCATCCCTGCATTCCCTCGCTCTCACTATGCCTTTGTCTTTTATTAACATCTTTCATTTTCAACATTCTTTTGTCTGCATTCATAATGTCCCAGTTCCTCCCTCAACTCTCTCTTTCCGTCTTCATGCCGACTGCGATCCTCCCTTCTCTTTCTTCCTTTGAGGGGACGGAGAGAGCTGTAACCACAGAGAGTTTGTATTTAAAGGACGTGACTGAGCCCAGCTTTACACAACTGTTTAGTGATCTCTGTTGCCAATTTGTATCTGTAAGTCTTTGAGGATCCTGTTTGTGTGTTTGTTTGAGCCCGGCCAGGTGTGCTGGATGAGATCCAAGGCAGAGATTAAAACCTCAAATCCCATTTCCTATTATCCATATTGCAGTTATAATAGTTTGCTTTGAAGTGTTGTTTTTTTTCCACTTGAATTGAAAGTTTAGTTTGCGTAATCACTGAGGTGCTGAGTAAGTATCGTGGCCCTAGGGTTCATGAAACCTTTCAAAATAAAAGTGCAATGCTGTGATGCAGGTGTTGCGTTAAAAGGTTTCACTACTACAGCAATAACTTTAAATATCATAATATGGCTCAAACTAACACTTAATGTTAAATTAATCTAATTATTACTTTCTCAATTATATAATTTGTTTACCTCTTAAAACGTCGGATAATAGTGAAGGTCCCAAGTAAAAAGTTAACTACATATTTAAATATCTTGTTTTGTTGGACCATCCGTCAACAGTCCATAACTCAAAGGTAAAGCATAAACATTTGAGGGAGATACCAAACTATTATAAATATTGTTCACTAGCTTTTATTTTCCATCTTTTGTTATGCAGTCTATTTCATCTTATTTTTATTTTATTTCATCAATGGTGTTTCATTTTCCATCGTACGTCCATCCCTGCTTGTAAAGCCCTTTGTGGTGTATTTATTGTATTAAAAGTGGGATGTTAATAAAGTCACAACTTCTCACAACCAGAGAATCAAATTCAAATAATCAAACAATTATCACAATTGTTGCTACTGTAGTTCTCTCGATTGCTCTCCATATTGTTTTATATAAGGACCGTTTTATTCAAAACAATAGTCTACATTCTCACAGCATGTCTTTATACCGCTTTCAAAAGCATACAAAACAGTTGAGATGTCTGTCACTAAGATTACTAATCACAGATTAGTAATGCAATGTGATAAAGTCATGTTTAGGTTGTTCTGGCTTCATTTCAAACACACAGTAAATGTTTTATGTTCATAACATTGTTTTGTTTGATTTGGTTGATAATTGAACAAAATAGGACGTTTTGCAGACACTGATTTAAACTCTCACCGCTGTAAAGACTGAAGCTTAAGAGATACATTCTAGAGCTTTGATGATGTTTACATTCTCTCACTACAGATCGAGGGTTTAATTGCAGAAATAGACATTACATTTTTTTCCCCCACAAAAGGTGGCTCTATTCTGAACCCCCCTCTCTCAAACCCAAAATAGTGGTATGCTAAAACCTGTTTAACTGTTAGGAGTTCAGAATCATACCCTCATGTCTGCACACATGCACACACACACACACACACACACAGACACACACAGACACACACACACACACACAGACACACACACACACACACACACACACACACACACACACACACACACACACACACACACACACACACACAGTGGTATTTTGACCGTCAGAGTAAAGAGATCAGTGCAGACCACCGCAGAAGGGAAAGGATTTAAAATTTCTAGGTTAAAGAGTAAGTTGTATTGTTGAAATTCAGCCCAAACCTGTAGACACAATCTTAAAAAGATATGGAAAGATGGGAGGTTTCTTTTCTTTTTTTTTAAATAGTTGTCGAGCGACCAAATGCTTGAGAGACAATGCAAAAAAGTAACCGCTGGAGAATGCCAAAAAAGCCAAGATCGTCTTCTCTGTGACAAAACTTGAAAAAAGCGTTTTCTTTCTGAAGCGCCGCTCGGTGATAAATGCACCTGTGCTATTAAAATATTGGGTATTAGTGGGTAGAATGGGATGCAGAGAAGTACAGAAAGCAGCATTGAAAGGAAGAATGTTCCTTGACCTTTTTACCCCCCGCAGCAAAAAGATGAATCAAAGAGTTTTGAACTTTTTGAGCATTGTTCCCAGGCTTTTACTTCAGCTGTGAACAGCAGCCGTTACCTTAAAAGCTTAGTTTGTGATCCAGACTTAAAGAAATACTGCCTTAGAAAACAGAAAATGAGGCATGTGCTTTGTAAAGCTGATTAAAGCAGAAAGTGCACATAAATAAAAAATAACACTAGCACTTTTAGAGAAGTTTACTGTCATAAACGTGTGCACTGATTGGAGAATAGTACATGTGATGTTGTGTCAAAAGTCAATTGTTTCACTCCAGTGTGAGTCTCTGTGTACCTGTGATGCCTGCTGTCTAGTCTCAGGGCAGAGACGTCACACGCTGAACAAATACCTTCCGGAAAACGTCCGCCCCTCCCCATGACCACTTCTATCACTGGCCCAGACAATACCCACTCACAAAGGGCTGGAAAAGGTTGAGACACACTAATGCATGGACATAAAGAGTGCACGTCTGTCAGCTGTACAGCTTGTAGTGAACCTTAAGGTAAAAAAAGGTCAAATATTTTGTTTAAGTCAAGGTGGTGATATGAGGCTGGGTTTATAGTCCCCAATGCTGGCTTTCCTTCTTTAGATCCTAAAAGTCACATGTTCAGATGCGAGCATGTCGGGGATGTTTACCAAGAGGGCTTCAACACTATAGAACATTATAGGAGGGGGACAGGATGCCAAATATTTGATCTTCTTCTTTTATGTAACATATTTCTATTGGTATTGAGTTTTAATTGGACTCTTCAAGGTTTATAATCATAATTTTAAAAAGCCAGTAGATACACAATTGATGTGAAGTGCATTAATACGCCAAAAGAGATTGCTGAGCAGTGTTTTGACTACGAAGGTCAAAATCAAATTTCAATTTCAATTTCAATATAGAATCAAAATCTTGACACCCTTACTGTATCCATAATTTTACTTTAATTATACATATTGTTTTTCATTTTTTTCATTAACATCATATTGCATGTAATCTGCCCCTCAACTATAATGGTCACAAAAAAGTAAAAAGTCACATCTGAAACACACACACACACACACACACACACACACACACACACAGTTTGTAATGAGCCTGTCTGCTGCAGTGTGTTGACAGTGAGTCTAGTGACAGACAAGCTTTACATCAACATCGATCTCCAACGACAGCTCGGACCTGATCCCGGACCTGATTGTCACTTCAGGTGCGTTATTTGACGTGGTTCTGAATGGAAAATAGACTTAAGATCTAAATCAGTATCACTTCATTCTAAGAAAATATAAAATAACATGTACATTTTCCATTTCCCATGTTGAATGGGCTGCCTAGACCAAGTTGTGTAAGGATAAAGGATCTCAGTAGACCTGTTGTAAAACACTTTGAGGAACAGAAACATAGATTTTAAAAGTGAAATCTTTAGAGGGAGGCTTATTCATCACCTTGGGTACTATATCAACCACTGGCTCAGTGAGAACCATAAGCATGATAACCATTTACCTTGGAAATTGTTTTTTTTCACAAAAGGTGAAAACCTTTAGGCCTCCAGATACACGAATAGAAAGAAGAAAGAAATACTCCAGCTACACAGCGGCTGATATGCTGTGGTAGGAAGACTTTCCTTGCACATCAGTTTCATATTTATGATTGTTCAGTGCCAAGGTGTCAAATCTTCTAAAAAGAACCAGTTTTGTCTCATTTCATCATCAGATTGGCACATTTTGGGTGCTACTCTGACCATTCTGTCATAATGTATTAGGTACAATAAACAACACACCAATATCCTGAACACATTCTTTTAAAAAGGAAAACAACAGTTTTCAACTCTCATATACTGATAAGATAAGTGATTTGATAATAATGAGAGAAAAACATGTCATCTTTAATGTCATACTAATTACCACCTTCACTAACAGATTCACGTTTCCAGGTAAAAGTATGAGCTGAAGGAGAATAGGGATGATTACAGGTGAACAGCACTCTTGGCATGCTGGGTAATTTACGTGACATGATTAGGCTACCACGCATGGGTAAGGGACTACACAAAACGAGTTAATTAAGATACAAAACAAAAGTTATTGTAGTCTGTTACAGTTACTGAAATTAGACACAATCATATTACCATACAATACTTTTGTATACCTTACAATATTAAAATCTATTTAAAATAAAGAACAGTTTAAGGGCAGAAACACGCTAGCCGTCAGGTAGAGGTAGGCGGTGGGGCCCGCCATTGGTGGAAAAAAAGATTTCACAATGATTTTGCATGTAAAGCTGACATGGGGAGCAGCATCACAGTTATCATAAAGCAGGATGCTGAGCGGAATTTCCGGTTCATCAACATTTATTGGTTTTGCCGAAAGGCATCCTAGCGTGGAAAGACGGTTTGTAGGAAATGAGTGAACCGCTTCAAATTTCCGGTGCAGCAAATATAATACCGGACGAACTCGATAATGAAGTTGACATTTGACTGGCTATTATTAATAACAGAAACATTATGTGTAAAGAACACAGCTATCTAACAGCACCATGCATTCTATTTTAAACTTACTACAATAACAAACTACAATAATACAAAATGATATTCTTCCCATCCTTGGAGGGGATATTCAGAGCTCCTTTCGAAAACCTCAGTATGAACTTTGAATGTAAAAAAAATGAAATTTTTTTACAGCCTTATTCATTTTCATATTTGAATTTACATGGGTACTGCTGCTGCACAAATGTGTCAAATGATTAGAGTCCTTGGAGGATGACAGCATTTTCACAGTGGAAAGGCCAAACCTGCACTGTACCGTCAAGGTAATGGCAACATCTTCTCTTGAATATTGAGATAATCCACAAGAAACATACCATATTAGCATTATATTACTTAATGGAATACTTGGATTAGGTTACTGATTACATTCTTTAACAGGTAACTAGGTATTGTACTATTTTAAAGTGACCCTCCCAACCCTGGTAAGCCCTGGTAAGGGTAAAACTCAAGCCACGGTGATATTAAAGGCAATATTTCACAATCTAACACAGGTTCTTGTTGTTTGATTCCTCACTGAACCAGCAGTTCAGGTCTTGCGAATGCTGTGCATGACGGACATGCCGTTTACAGCATTTTCGGAAGTAGCTTATTGTTGTTTCAAACGGCCACAACCCTGAAGAGTGACAACGCTGGTGAGAATATTTCTCACGTTGAGGTTTTCCACTTGCACTTACAATGGAAGTTTCATTCCCACAAATTGTAAAAAAAATAAAAAAATGCTTGAAAGGCACTTTGAAAATTGCGTAATACATTATCCCATCATTACACCTCTTACAATATAACATGCTGTCGGTTTAGTTTTACCACCAGCTTCATACCTACTCTCAGCTTTGGATCTTCGGAGCGGTTGTCTGGGTGCCAAATGTAGCTTCCTGTTTTGCCTCCGAGAACAATAACCTGAAGTTATTTATCACCTTTGACGTATCCACCTAATTTTTGATGTCATTGTCAAACCCGAGGGAACTGTCAGACTCAGGGTGGGTCAGGATTGGGCGTACTGAACAAGGATTAAAGTCTAAAATTAGGCAGAGGGAAGGGGAAAGTATCAGGTAAGTCTGTACTGTCTGAAAAACAATTATCGTTTCCTGTCTGGGTTTCAGAGTAATATAATTTTGGATGAGTTGACCTGAATGGAATGCACAGCTAGCATAAAATATTAAAGCCAGATTTGAATGGAATGCACTGTTAACTGAACGGATTAATACAAGATTTGATGAATGGTCGGATGACTTAGAAGAGAGGAAGAGAGTGACTCGTCTGGGAGATTCCTCAGAGGCTAAGCAGCGCTCACACACAAAACGTACACACATGTTAGTGCACACACCCAAGTTCCCTATCACACACTCACACACACACACCTGACTTCCTCTTGTTGTTATGTGTGTTTTGTCAGTCTAATCTCTGGTCTAATCCTCACACTGCTGCCAGACAGACAGGCCCACCCAGGTGAATGAGCCTGAACTTAAGTGCAAGTGTGTGTGTGTGAGAGTGTGTTTAAGAAAGACACACAGCTGGAGGTTTAGGTCATGTGACTTAAATTACATGTGTGACATGGAAACGTTCAGATGGAAATATGTGTCCATTAAATCAATAAAAAAACAGCAATTAAGGCAGCAACATTTCTTCTGCAAATTCATTACCTTCCAAAGGAATCATCACGGTTAGTGAATCCACCACCGGGGGCCAAAGTGAATCCATGCAAATTCCTGTTCAACCTAAGTGAACTTTGACCTTAGAACTTGCACCTTTGAGCAACAACAAACCGTCTAGACCAACGTTCAAAACGAAGGAAACTATTGAGCAATGCTTTGCAGACAGTTATGAGACGGGAGCCCACGCTACACATGCTACCTGCCCTATGGTCTCCTGCCATCCCAGCAATGTCCCCGTGTCTATGAACGCATTGATAGAGCTACCACAGTGGAAGAAAAGACAGAAACGCAAATGTGCTTTTGTGTGGCTTCTCAAGAACACCAGAAGCTTGATTGGTGCAACCGCTCACGTTAGAAACGAAGATGTTAAAACATCCATTAACTTTTTATCGGCCTTCAGTTGGGGACTGTAAGTAGCGAAAGGCCCCTTTACTTTCAGCACCTTCACTTACATGAACATGTAATGTATTACACTGAAAACGGGGTGAGAGACCGGCATGTTGCAGGTTTGAACCCTGAGCCTCTACTGCTCCGGCTGTCTGAAGTCTCGCTGTGAAACTGTACAACGTACATGTTCTGTATGTCTGACCTGCATAGAAAATACATTTCTAATTATTATGTGTCATGTGGTTATCAGGCGTCTCAGCACCCCAACTCGGAAAAATAATATCCCACCCAAGCGTATAGTGTGTGAAGTGTAACTTTGAAGATTAAAAAAATAGAAAATACATTAATCCATGTTGTAGCCGTTCTCAGCTGACACTAAAAGCTGAGTTGCATTTTATATTCAACTGAGACATGCTGCAACTATTCTATATTCCACATATGACAAACAGCTAATCCTTATTTATGCCTTGCCAAGCCCGTCACATATTAAGCTGCAGTTGCATTATGGCCAGTGGCAGGTAAAATACAGTAAGCCTGACTGGATTTGGCAGTTAAAAGAGTTTCCTTCCAAAATGATATCCTGTTTATTACGGGCACCTTCCCTTAAAAAACAATTGTTGGCATGGGCGTGGTGGGAAGCCATTAGTTACCTTGATGTGCATAGATCAGTGATGATGCTGCTTCTCGTGTGACAATGTGTTGAAAACCTTCACACGTGGGGATTAAAGAGATCGTACATGAAATGATTCAGAAAAAGTGTTAATGTGGGAAAACTAGGCAAAGAAGGCAAGTCAATAAACTGGTGTACAAAATGTTCAGTGTATTGATAACCACAGACGCAAAGACACACTTCAGTGTGTGGACCCAGCTGACAGACACACTACAGTGAAGGAGGGTGAGAGCAGGCTCTGGCAGCCCAGGTCCTCCTAACGACCTGCTTACTGTAAATATTCCTGAGCAAAGACGAACTCACTCCAACTATCTGCTTGCCACATCCAGTTGAGAACATTTTCCTTCCCAGACAAAAAGGCAAAGACAGTATTGATGAGGATGCAATCAAAGAGAACGGCATCGGTCTAACATTTCTTCTATAAATAAATAAATAATTATTGCTGTGCTTGTAAATGTTCTCCAAGCATCTTACACATCACCGATATGTCACGTTACAACTACAAGTACGTTATAACTAAGTACTTGCATTTGAGGACCGATATGAGGACTTAATGAGTTCGAACCATTACTTTGATACCATGTAATGAATAAATGAATACATGGATTATTACAAAAGCAGAGGAGTGGGTTGTCGGAAAACAGCTGGTCCACCTTGACCTGTGAAAACCAGTCCCCCCCTAGCGGGGTCAGACTTATGTTATATACAACTGCAAATCATAGGTTGTTTTATGAATCTTTTAAAATAAAAGCCAAAAACTGCTGCATTTGGATGTATTGAACACCATAAGTGATATACAAGTGGTTTGGTACATGAGAAAATTCAAATGGGCCCTCGTCTGAATTGTCTGTACTAAAACCCTCTCTAACTTTGTTCTGCTTCACTTTATCAAAGTCAACCTTTACAGAGAGAATGTTCACATATCGTGTTATGATTTGGGAGGTTTAGACGTTACAGCTGCATCATTCCAAAGAAATAATTATCCTGAAAGTGCTTTTTTTCTAGGCGGACCTGAAACCTTTTCATTTTTGCTGTGTGTCATCTTAATTTTGTCTTAAGCAGTAACATATAGACTGATATTTACATATCTGATCAAAATCTCACATGTGTAGCCTTTCATTATAACATCATTAACAACATTATTCAAATGGCCCTAGTGGTTGCAGAGATACACCCTTCGGCTATGCAATTTCTGAGCAGAGGCTTAAAAGTAGGTTTGCCTGCGCTGAAGTTGTTGCTGATAACTTCATCTCTCCGTGTAAATCAACAGGCTAGTCTTTCAAAACTGTTCTCCTTTAAAAAAAAAATACAATACAGAACTCTATTAACATAGATACTGATGAGTTACATGTCTCATTTGAAACTGCATTCCTGGATGTGTCAGAAAATGTGCCCCCACCTCCTTTTCACACAAGTTTCTTACTGAAACACCGAGAGGCTGATTGCAGGTGAAGAGGCCTCTTGGTATGCTGGGTAATTTACATGACATGATTACACCAGAAGCCCTTTCTTTGTAGTGTGTGTAGGTGTGTGTGTGTGTGTGTGTGTGTGTGTGTGTGTGTGTGTGTGTGTGTGTGTGTGTGCGTGTGTCTGAGCATGTGTGAGTAAAGGAGAGAGAGAGAGAGAGAGAGAGAGAACACATGTAGGGAACAGGGTTTTGAAGTAATATGGTGCTAAACATCTGTGAGCTTGATGACACTCACTTATAACAACGAGAGGAAAGATTGGAGGGAGTCATGATTGAAGGAAGAAAAGAGGGAGGACGGGAGGGAGGGAGGGGGGAGATGAGGGTTGCGAAGAGAACGATGAAGACGGCAGGACGAGAAAAACAGCAAAATATAGATGAGACTGAAAAGGAAGAGGGAGAAGAGATGGAACAGACATTCATCAGACGCCCCCAAGATATCGAAGCTAAATGTACAAACATCAAAGACATGGCGAAAGACTGTGCGTGTGTGAGTGTGTGTGTGTGTGTGTGTGTGTGTGTGCGCGTGTGTGTGTGTGTGTGTGTGTAGGGGGCAGGCAGTGCTGCATGGTCTAACTTGCAGTAAAAAGCCCCTGAAGAAACAACATGAGACTGGCACGATAACATCTACCCATCCAGCTGTGTGTTTGTGTGAGTGTGTGTGTGTGTGTGCAGACGTGTTCAGAAGTCTGACATTGAAATGATGTATTGTCATATTGTGCACTGTAATGTATGATTGATTTTCTTAGATATAATAAACTTACGAACCGTAAGTTACTTTGAAGCAAAGGAAATGTGTGTGTTTATAAACGGTTCCTGTATCTACAGAATGTTCTGTGTCTGCTTGTTTCAGCACATGAGTTTCAGTGTCGGCTCTTTGTTTGACTGTGTTTTCGGCTGTGGATGTCGCCGATGCCACTAGTGATCCCGAAGTTGAAGAAGCCGAAGAAGCATGGCAACGCATGGTTTTCTGAAACCATGAAGAATATAATCGTATGTGCATATGCATAAATACTTCAAAACTCTGGTCAAAGGTTTCTAGTGTGCAACACATTTCTTCAGTGAAAATATAACTGAATTATTACCATTAGATGGCATAAAATGTTTTACGCCACAATTTACATTTGTCATTGAATGAGCGGCGTATCCAGATGCAATATACTACCTTTTACACTTTACACTCATTTACACTTACAGTCACTGGCCTTCACAGGGCAGATAGTGGCCATCAATCTGATTTAAAAAAAAACAAAAAAAAAAACCTTATCTTAAATGCATCAAATAAGTAGGGATCATAAGCTTTCAGTGTTGTAATTATACTTGAGTGGTATCTGTTGTTTCATACCCTCCTACTTCAACCAGCAGCAGGTGGCAAGCAAGGCAAGCCAGGGGAGCAGGTATCCACCGATGTGTAGCCTAAACTGTTCACATACCACACTGCTACATGCTACTTCACACTCCCTCCCTGTCTCTCCATTTATGTCTTATATATATAGATCCTCTTTTCTGACACCCTGGTGTACTGTTATACCATAATACTGCACCAGCCTAGGTGGGATCCATTCAGCTACTTCCTACTCCTACTGTAGAGAGATGGATGATTTTACACCTTTTTAACGGCTAGATTACGTCTCAGGCCATGGACACATTACTACATTTCAATCTTAAAACACATTCCACACGGTCCACACTCCAAACGTCGGAGTTTTACAGCATTAGAGCGTTTGGAAATGCTCCCGAGGACGGAGAACTTCAAAGACTTTAAAGATGTCTCAGTGTGGACGGGTGTAAACAGAGACGTTTGGAAACGATGATGTAGATACCTGTGTTTGCTAAATGATTGGGACAAGTCCTTCCCTGACTCGCCACGCCCCGATCACATGACCCTTTTCCGGACCAGCAACAGTTCAACCAGCAACAATTCAACCAGCAACAGGTCACACAGCAACCGTTCAACCAGTTCAACTAGCAACAATTCAACCAGCAACAGGTCACCCAGCAGCAGTTCAACCAGCAACAATTCAACCAGCAACAGGTCACCCAGCAGCAGTTCAACCAGCAACAGGTCACCCAGCAGCAGTTCAACCAGCAACAATTCAACCAGCAACAGGTCACCCAGCAGCAGTTCAACCAGCAACAGTCCAACCAGCAACCGTTCAACCAGCAACCGTTCAACCAGCAACCGTTCAACCAGCAACAGTTCAACCAGCAACAATTCAACCAGCAACAGGTCACCCAGCAACCGTTCAACCAGTTCAACTAGCAACAATTCAACCAGCAACAGGTCACCCAGCAACCGTTCAACCAGTTCAACTAGCAACAATTCAACCAGCAACAGGTCACCCAGCAGCGGTTCAACCAGCAACAGTTCAACCAGTTCAACCGTTCAACCAGCAACAATTCAACCAGCAACAGGTCACCCAGCAGCGGTTCAACCAGCAACAGTTCAACCAGTTCAACCGTTCAACCAGCAACAGGTCACCCAGCAACCGTTCAACCAGTTCAACTAGCAACAATTCAACCATCAACAGGTCACCCAGCAGCGGTTCAACCAGCAACAGTTCAACCAGTTCAACCGTTCAACCAGCAACCGTTCAACCAGCAACAGTTCAACCAGCAACAATTCAACCAGCAACAGGTCACCCAGCAGCAGTTCAACCAGCAACAGTTCAACCAGCAACCGTTCAACCAGCAACAGTTCAACCAGCAACCGTTCAACCAGCAACAGTTCAACCAGCAACAGTTCAACCAGCAACCGTTCAACCAGCAACAGTTCAACCAGCAACAGTTCAACCAGCAACCGTTCAACCAGCAACCGTTCAACCAGTTCAACTAGCAACAATTCAACCAGCAACAGGTCACCCAGCAGCAGTTCAACCAGCAACAGTACAACCAGCAACAGTTCAACCAGCAACAGTTCAACTAGCAACAATTCAACCAGCAACAGGTCACCCAGCAGCAGTTCAACCAGCAACAGTTCAACCAGCAACCGTTCAACCAGCAACAGTTCGCCAAGCAAAGCAATCTCTGGTTCCTCTCTTCCTCCGCAGCATTTTCTGCAACTAAACCAACTAATGTGTGCAGAAAATCTGCTTCCTGTTCAAAAACACTGCTGAAACTCTTGTGTGAACGGAGATCGTTTTTCTTTTAAAACTTGTATAAAACGTATTAGTGTGGCTCTAGCCTCAGTTAGAAATCTTTTCCTCTGCAGAAGCATGAAGTGGGAAGCTGTGTATGGAGTCCTGATGGTCGTGTGCATCATCTATTGCACATATAGCCTCAAAATCCAGCCTGATGTATTTAGTACCTCAAAGTAAAGTTCTGCAGGTGGAAACACTGCTTGACTGAACACAATACATTTGTAATGTGTCATTTTGTGACATTTTGGTGTTTAAGAAAACACTCACGTCACTGTTCTTACTTCACCTCTTGCTCGCTCTCCCAGGCAGAGGTGGATTAGCAGAGTTCTGCTCCGTTTACCTCCACCTGTCAACGAGGCCTCGTGTGTGTGTGTGTGTGTGTGTGTGTGTGTGTGTGTGTAGCTGCGTTCATGTATGTGTGTGTGTGTGTCCTGTGCATTCAGCCATGAGAAGCTAGCGCTAAGACCCTGCATCATGGGTTCTGTGTAGGTGACAGCTAAACAGTCCCACCCAGAACACACACACACACTCTCTCAAAGTGATGTTTTTAGACAGTTAAGCCAAGTAAATGCTTCGGGTATCAAGTACCATTAGCGGCAATGCACTCAGAATATGAAAACCTGATGCTGCTTTTAAGTTTCTGTTTCCACTTTCAGCAGCTGAGAGGAAAACGTGGAGAGACGGAGAGACGGAGAGAGAAAAAAGAAGGAGAGTGTGTTGCCTTGTTGTGTGGTCCCGTGTGAATGTGAGGGAGCTGCACCTCCACGCCTCACTGCCAACCTTCCTCCTCCTCCTCCTCCTCCTCTACCCCCAGCTCTCAGAGCCTGCTCCGGCCTGTTAGCAGGAAGTGTCCTCCCAGCTGACACATACACACACACACGGTTTTAAAATGTTGGCCAGATGCCCCCGGCGAGACCACAAAATGCAAACATTTCACTCAAACTCCAGGATTAAAGATGTGTCTGAATTCATTCTGAGAAGAGGGCCTGACTGAGTAATACACACAATTTAACTTTGCGTTAACGAGGAGAGCAAAGTGAGTTTCACAAGGTGGTGCTCTTTTGTCTGTTTAGCAATGGTGGCCTTTCAGCTTACTTTTATCAATCAGTAACTGATATTTGTTTGAGACAGATGTCAATCAGGAAAAACATCTTCTAAAAATGTTCTCAGTCAGTTTCTGAAGAGATATCAGGCGAGAAGAAGGCCCTGCGTATGCAGATATATGTTGTAGCAACGGAGAATTTGATTCAATAGATGTTCAAAGCTCACAGTTTAAATGGCCTTTTGAACACCACCCGTTTTGGCGAAAATTGCGACAGTGTTGCAGCCGACACTAAATAGTGATTATCTCCACAAGTACAAGGTCTATTTGAATCATTTCAACAGTTATAATATACAGAAAACCCCTGTGGACATATATAATATGTTTATATATGTGTTAGTGGTATATTAGATTATGGAAATACACAGAAAAGAAAAGAAAAATAAATAAGAAATGTTCAAAATAGTTCGTTAATTTTTATTATCTTAACGATATCCCCAAAGGCTTTTCTTTATTGTATAACATAGCTCTATATGTAAGGAGTATCTGTGCAAAGTATTTGGCTTTGATTGAGTGAAGTTAAGTATTTTTAATAATTATGTTATTTCAGACACTCGGCCGGCACTAAAGTGCCATATCTCCGGGCGTACTTGAATGCATCTCGTATCACAACATCCGGTTTCTCCGAGCCGTTAGCTATCTGTAGGTACCAGGAAGGCCATAACTAAGTATTATCTTTTTTTTTGCTGGACAAAAATGACATTATTGTGCATATCTTTGCAAGGCTTCGTTTGAGAGGGGATTTGACAAACTCTGTAGGTTCTAAGATTCCAAACTGTTCAGTTTGCGTGTAGCATTTGGCACGTTTTTAATCAGCATTTCTTCACACACTTTGGGGGTCACTTTGAGTCAGATTTATGGTTTATGTTAATGTATGGTGGAATTGTGTTTATTTATTCACATATTATATGCTTTTGACTATGAAGTTCAGACTTTGCTGACTCTTTTGTATATTGACATCAACAAGACTCACTCAAGCATCGGAGAGGTTCTCCAGTTTTCTTTTATATAATTGAAGTTATATATTTCTTATGAACACGTTATTCGTTTAAAGGGAAAGGGCTCATAAATAGTGTTGAACCCATCATGAGTCAACCCCTAACTCTGCATCTCTATGAACCTTTTAGCTCTTTATTTATAGGTGTTTCTACTCCAACAACTCTTATCTTTCTTCATATCAAAACCAGAGTACAATCATTCCCGGACCTTAGCCAAGTACATCAATTAGTAAAGTATAATATAATGTGCTAAACACCCCTTTTATAAGTACGCGGACAGAGCTGGGTTAACAAAGCAAGCAAGTGTCCACCCTCGTGGTGCCCGTTATCTCTGACTTAGACTTTGTTAAGCCAGCTCATGCAAAGAAAGCCTGGCTCTGTTGAACCGTCTTTGTGGTCCCCCCAGGTCAACCAAGTTATTTATGCATTTTACTGTAACTTTTCCCCTGTGAATTCAGTGACGGTGGTTTGCCTTAGTACCTGAATTAGAGAAAGGCGTATAGAGAAGACCCAGAAAGAGAAAGTGAGAGAAAGTGAGTGTGAGAGAGAGAGAGAGAGAGAGAGAGGGGGGTGAGGGGGGTAATTAGAATCCAGTGATTAATGTTCTAATGAGTTTATTCTCCTGGGGGATTAACATGAAGCCTAATAGCAGCTGTGCTAAAAACATCCCAAAAAAACCCAAAACACAAGAGACAAAAACACAGGCACAGGATTTACTGGTCCGAGAGAAGAAAAACATTAGTTTGTTGTTGTTGTTTTAAAGAGAGTTCATTCTGTTGGTTTCCCGTCGACTCATGCAACCTTGGAACGACCTTCGCTCAACTGCAGGAGTTTATCTTCAACTCAGTTGCAGCATTAAGGCGGAGATGAAGAAGAGGGTGAATCTGGCATTTTAACGTTTATCTACATTTTTAAGCGTCGAGATGAGAAATCTGTGATGAGAAGTAACGGGCATTTGTTTTTTTGTCTCAAACTGCACAGTGTTTTCTCAGCGAGTTTCAGCAAATCAGACAGCAATGTCTCCTGTTATTGTGGGAAATGATTGTAAATATTGCAGATTGGCGTTGAAAAACAAAAAAGGGGTGGTGTGGGGGCGAGGACATTGAGGTGGGAGAAACAGATACGAAGGCGAAGAGAAGAGGAAAATATATATCCTTGTAACCAATTGGTTTTTGAAGTGATAGGGAGACTGACATTCGGGTTGGCTTAGCCCTTTTCTGAAGGAAAAGGAGAGATTAAGACAATCCGCAGCGAGCCACCTTCCCTACGCCAAGGTGCTTAGGGACCCAGGGAGCAAAGAGGATTGTGGGAGAGAGAGGGGGCTTCTGGGGTAGCGACGCAGGGATCTTAGAGGGCATTAGCAGTAACGTGCTCTACCTGAGATAGACAGAAGGGAGACCACACCACCAGCACTGGACCCTTTTGTTGACTGGCTTAGTGGTCCTGTCTCGCACACAAACACAGGAACGCACACACTCAATCCTGTATATACATTTTATACATTACCATATGGTAATACAGATGAGCATACACACACAGACACTCCATATGGTGTATAAACATTAACACACCTACATGCACATAATGTGACAAAAGATGGTGTGACTGAACAATGCACACCTGAACATACTGTATGGAAGGCTGACCTGGAGATTCGACCGTTGCCATGGGAATCAATGTCAAAATTGTATGGATTTGTATTAATAAATGCTATCTTATGACATTGTAATCCCAAATAGCCCTTGAAATAAGGACTAACATATTATTCATCATACATATGCATTATTATTATGATTATTAGAGTTATTCTCTGATGGATAGCATTCTTTGTTGTGGCCACTGAAGTGTAGAGTCTGAACAAAGCCAAGCCTTTTAATTGATATGTTTGCATCGGCTACAATCTAAATATGCATTTGTTAAAAGGCCTATTTGAGCAAACTTGTTTTCATGGGCAATTGGATTCATTTATTTGACATGATTATTGCACATTTTGCTGTCAATTAAATACTTGAAATGCTTTATAATCCACTTTGTGTTTCCTTTATAGTCTTTAGTAAGTTTGTTTTGTACAACACAGCTGAGAACCAGTATGAAGTAGACATAAGAAGTGTAACTGTCTAATGGTTAATTGGCCAACATGTGAACCAAGTAAATTCCCATTCTACACACCCACAGCACAAACATCGTTTACTTCTGCAAATGATATGTGTGCTGCAAATATCCAGAAAATAATAATTCGTATTCTTTGTATGTGGAGGTGCTGTGTTTAAAACATGAACTCTTCATTAACAAACTTAGTGCTTCCAGACTGGAGAGAAATTGCACTGGTAAACGTCAGACTGGTAATCTTGATTTGTACTTCAATCCAACAATTTACAGTCTGTTTGTGCAGACTGGCATTTTTGTTGCATGCAGAACATATCACATTACAATCCTGACACTGTGTAATCACATTGGATTTACTTGCAAATCTCATGCAAACAGTTGACTCAGTATTTTGATTTACATTATTTATTTATTTTTTGCTGTACATTGGTATTTTTTAGCACTGCCAAGTTGTCAGAGTGCAGCCTAAATCTAATCTGGGTTCTGCTGGCTTGTACCTTTGCCTGAGACATTGAGGAATTATGGAGGAGATTAAGGTGTGTGTGGTAATCTAAAAGGAAGTGTTGATTTGTACGGTGGAAACAGGGATAAGCATGACTTTACTTGTGCGTGTGTGTGTGTGTGTGTGCGTGTGTGTGTGTATGTATTTCAGAGTCACATTAGTAAGAGTTAGACTTTGGCAAGTGATCCATTTCCTCGAAGTTGTGTTTCCGACTGATAGTCAGACACACATACATATTAATGCATACACAGATGCTCATTAGTACACTGCCATTCATTCACACAGCAATCTGCCTCGGTCGTTAAGATTAGTTGTCACTGTCTTTGTTAAGAGGGTGATTTATGTGTTAGTCGTAATGTCTAATTGTGTGTGAGTGTGTGTGTGTGTTGCCTCTGGGAAAAGCAGCATGACAAGAGGCCTCAAACAATCCATCCTTCCTTCTTTTCTCCCGCTCCGTCCTCACAGTCCAACATGCTAAGAGCGATGATGATGGAGGTCTCTCATATCCGCTGCTCGGTTTAAAACCAGTCGGTTTCAGTTACATCACTCTGAGTGTCATTCAGCTGAACAAGGAGACCTCCATCTTACACTATTTCTAAAATCGATCACCCTCTTTTAAAAGAAAGGTTATTGTCACAATCGCTGTCCAGGGTCCTGATTCCAGAGCTGTACAAGTGGTCGTGAATTCAGAACCCAATCTGATCCAAGTGTTTGGGTTAAACTTTTAGTTCACCATATGGGGTGCAGAACCCCTAAAACTGAGCATGTTTCCAGGTGGTCCTATGAACCCATAATCATAACAGACCAATTTGATGCCAATATCCAAAAGATTCAGCAAAGTGTGAACTTCATAGTCAAAAACATATTGAGATATAGCTGAGAATGCACCCCGCTTGCAAGATGCTACACGCGAAAATTCAATGCTGTCAAACAAAGCATCACAAAGATACACACAAGAATGTAATTTTTGTCCAGAAAAAAAAAAGAAATGTACTTACTTATGGCTGAAATATTAATATTCCGGGCCTTCCTGGTACCTACAGATAGCTCTGGCCACAAAGCAAATGGATGTTGTGATAGGCGACGCATTCAAGTACGCCCGGAGAACTTATGGCGCTTTCAGTGTCGCCTGAGTTGTTTCTCGAAATGTCTGAACTAAAATAATTATTAAAGATACTTAACTTCACTCAATCAAAGACAAACTCCTTATGGTACTCCTTACATAAGAGCTGGTTATACAATAAAGAAAAGCCTTTTGGAATATCGTTAAGATAATACATCTTTTCTGTGTATTTTCATAAACTAATATACCCCTAACACATATATGAACGTATTATCTATGTTCACAAGGTTTTTAGTATATTATGGCTGTTGAAATAGACCTTGTACTTGTGGAGATAATCACTATTTATTGTCGGCTGCAACACAGTTGCAATTTTCGCCAAAACAGGGGTGGTTTTCAAAAGGTACTTCAACATTTTGAGAAATAAGATCCCCTTTCTTGGGAGATGGATGAGATAACTGATACCAGTGTCATGCTTTTAAGGTAAATACGAAGCTGCCATCAGCAGCCGGTTAGCTTTGCAGAGGGTGAAGACAGGGAAAAGGCAGTAACAGCTCACCTTGCTCTGTCACATCCCAGGAAGTTAATGTGCACAACCAATAAATAGTGCAGCACTTAACCTCCTATGAAACTACCACGTGAGTTGTTTTTTAGGATCCCCGTGCTGAGCAACAGCCGTTACAATCGGTGCTGCGTCTCTATCCCTACATTTCTCTTATTGTCCAGTTCCCTCCCTCTCGGACTCTCCTTCCTGTCCTAACCCTCCCTCACTCCATACTTGTCTTATACCCCTCAATCTTTTCTTTCCACAGAGAAGTCAAAAACCCTACTAAAGCCAGATTCTGACCAGATGGAAAAATACCATCTTTGCATCCTCATGTGCTGATAAAACAATGCAAGAGCTTCTCAAAAACATTTCTCTCCCGAACCACTAGTGGTCAGAAACTGCACAGGGTACTTTAAAACCCTTGAAGACGGTAGACCAATATGTGCCTTTTCTATTTGTTTCCAGGGAGTTTTCTGTTATTTACTTCCTGTTATATTCACTCTTATTTTACCAGTAACAGGTGGGCATGAAAGCCGTTCCCCACAGGGAGAGAGAAAGTAGTATGATGCATTGATGGTGGGCACTAACGGTGCCAACCTCTCTGTGACAAGAAGGGCAGCTGAAACAGACGGTCCCCGCCCCTTTATTTGTGTGTCTCTATATATATATATAGAGACACACAAATATGTGTGTGTGTGTGTGTGTGTTGTCACACTGCTTTGGCAGGGGTGGCACAACCATCTGCCTGGTCAGGGTGCTGTGTGTGTGTGTGTGTGTGTGTGTGTGTGTGTGTGTGTGTGCGTGTGTGCGTGTGTGTAACTTGGGGAAGACAGGCCGAGATAAACGGGTGATTGAGTGTTTGAGGCGGCCTGGAGTAAGTGAATGGACCACTGGCACTGCCAGCAACACACACACACACACACATGGTCAGCTGTATGCACGAGACATTAGGCTATAGTTGACCTGCTTGGAGACAGACTGGGCACAGTGTTTGGGCTCAGTGTTATGTGTGTATGTGTGTGTGTGTGTGTGTGTGTGTGTGTGCATGTGCATGTGCGTGTGCGTGTGCATCCAGGGAAGGAAAGAGTACTGTATTAGTCTAGTCCTATAGTAGGATACTGTTTAGGATACTTGTTTAAAAAAGGTACTTGGTTAAAAACAAAAGTACAGGTCAGCTGAAATGTATTCTGAGTGTAGGGAGGTAATGAAAACATGTGATGGTGATGATGATGACGACGATGATGATGTTATAGGCTTCAGGAAAAGAACACATTAGGATACAAAATAAAGTGCATTAAAATGTCAACACAACACCGCAAATAGTCCTAATGTCCAAATGTCTGAAAACCCACACAATATGCAAAGAATAAAAAAAGGGCTGCACAGATTTGTTGCAACATGATGGTTTCACACGTGCACGCAATGCTACCGTTGCCTGGCAACGCTGATGAGTCCCAACCGTAACCAGCACTAGTTGTGCTCACTAGTCTGACCCTCTGCTAAGTCCTCCTCCAGGTTCGACTTCCCTGCACGTTTATTCCCAATAAGACCGCCCCCCTCGGATCCACTCCTCAAAGTGTTTCAAACAAGTTGAGTTTATTAATACTCCTAATTAATTTAGAAATGATAATGAAGCACGTTAACCCAGCATGCACCTGCATCTCACAAAGTTTGATTTGACTCGTTTAGCCTGCTTGCCTGCTCGGGCATTAAACCCGTTAATTAAAGCAGCATTGGTGTCGCGCTAACCCTTTCATCCTATCGCTTTGTTACGTTGTTCACGTAGACTCTGCCCGATTGCAAGCAGGTGGCAACTGCACCCCGCACACACAGCACAGGAGGCCGCGCCATTTACATTATTTTTCCCACTATACTGTGATTGTCTAGTAATACCTTGATGCGTCGTTGTGATTGGCTGTTAGCTGTGGGTGCGGTTAGTCCCTCTCTACTGAGCAGTCGGTCTGGTTTGGTTGGCTTGCTCTCTTTTCTCCGACCCATGCTTGGATGTGACCTATGACCTATGTGGTCCCTCACCTGTTACTTAGTAGGTTTTCATCAATACTAATATCAATACGAACACTTCTGAGTGCAATGCAAAGGTGGAATGTGACTAAATACATTTACTCATGCACTGTGTTTAAGTGGCATTTTGACATCGGCCTACTGGGAGTTTACTTGAGTAATTCCATTTGATGCTACAACACATGAACACCACTGCATTTTAGTGGGCAATACTCTTTTGACTCCACTACATTTATCTGACAGCTTTCGTGACTCGTTACTTCTTACATTTAAAAAAAACTATGCTATGCTTGCATTATATGATACAGTGAGCTGCCGTAACATCTTTCATTTCTCCACTAAGACAGACTGACATTGTGATTTTGACTTTTAGTATTTTGGAGAATCAAGGAATATTGTATGTATCGAGGTGCAGTTTTCTCTACCATCTGCATGTGTGATGACTGGATCAAATAGTGACATAAATTGGACCCAAATTCCAACAGGACGCTGCATTGTTTCATATCAGCGATTCTCAAAGTATACATTAACCCTGATCTATCCAGTATGTGTGTAAAGATCAGAGAGACACTTAACAGCAAGTCTGATGTTTGACATTGTACTGTCAGTCGACAGCTCACTGCAGAGACACTGAGACAGAGGAGCACAACCAGGTAGATTGTTCTGTCTTTTCATCTGCCTCTCCCTGAGAGACCCGGAGAGAGAAGCCAGGGAACAGTGAGAGCAACAGTATCTGCTGTAATCACACTTGTCTGTCTGCAGCCTATTGACTCCCTGGTTAACTGAGGCCATGTGTGTGTGTGTGTGTGTGTGTGTGTGTGTGTGTGTCTGTGTGTGTGTTTGAATGTCTGAATGTAGCATTTACTCTATGTCTGAGGTTAAACTCTATCCCACAAAAGAAATACATAATCATAGGTAATCATAGCTTCAATTTGGTCAGTACTTGTAGTCTTACTTATACATTTCATTCATAACTGTACTTTTATTTAGCTACATCCTGTTAATATTTTGTTGCCATGACGTCCTAGCTTCATTACCTTCTTCATATTTTCCCATCTCAATCTAAATACAGAAGTAGCTAAACATATGATTTCAGTGTGTGGCCAAACTTCCTGGCCTCTGTGCCCTCTGCCCCTCTAGTCACTTCACCTATCCACCCATTCCTCCCTCCCTCCTTCTCTCTCTCTTTGTACAACCTCTCTCACTTATCTCCTTCCCTCCCTCTCTTCCTACCTGCCAGCTGCTGTTCAGGACCTCCTGGCTCTTAGTGTTCCCCCCTCAGACAAAAGAATGGATAGAACTACAAAAAAAAGAAACTGAATGACAGCTATGAAGTCCTTTGTTCCTCGCACCACTCTGTCCCCCACCACTGCATTGTTCTAGACTAGTTATCTCTCGCTCTCCCTCTCTCTTCTCTGTTTTGTCCCTGAGGGAGTCTTCTTGGTCTCTGGTGTCCCCGTCTTGTCTAACGGCCACTCAGACCATCTTGTCTGCACAACTTGAACTACAATGGCCCGCTCTCTAACACAGGGCCAGCTGGGGCTTCATCTTCAGTCTCGTTGCCACTACGGGGCTCAAACAAGGCTTCTCAGGGTTTATCCCTTATAAGCCGGGTTTCCATTACGGGGCCAAACAGGTCTAGCCAGGGCCAGGTCTACTTCCACTTCCTCTAATCACACTCAGATCTCATATCACTCATTTCCCTCTCACATCATTCTTTTGACTGTGTTTCTTTTTATGTAAAATCTGTATGAACTGGCAAATTAACATGTAGAAATTGTGGACTCGGTCTTTGCAAATGAAAAATTTGTATAATAATAGACAAATTGGCCAGTTGTTTATTCAAACCATGCCTCCTGAAATGTGTTTATTCTACACTATACTGATCTTGCCATTTTTTTGTGAGGAGGCATAATCACTGTTCACTGGCAAAAAGAAAATCTGGTCTTGCACTTGTGTTTGAAGGAGTTGGTCATATTGGATGAGGGCATACAAACCTGCATCCTGAATCATGAGTATGCTAAATATTAAAAAGGTTAAAACATCCTGTCTCATTTTCCTTATGAGGTTGATAGAAAATAATGCAGCTACATTTCTTTCTACATGTATTGATTGCTAGAAATTAATAGTTTATTTTTAGGAGTCTTTTCAACAATTTTTCATCTTTCCAAATACATTTTTTGTTTATATATAGCTTAACATCACATAGAGTTAGTTCTAAAAGAAAAAAGAAAACTTTTTTCCGATGCAATGTTCATATGTAACAACATGTCGAAACATTGGTACAATAAGCACATTTAAGAAAAACAAGCAATACAATTAATTTAAAAATGTAACTATTACACGAGGCATGTAACCTAGGAATAATTATTAAATATTAACTTAAGGAGTTACATACAAAGTGCAAAATATTCTGAAAAGGCAGGAAAACCCATTGAATCACAGCAGCTCTACATTTAATTAAAATGCTGGGGAGTTCTTGAAACCAAGAGCATCTCCAGCACAAGGCTGTAGCGCCAGTGTTGTCTGAAAATAATACAATCCTTAAATGACACCTGTGCACTAACATGATGGGATCCAATTGTTTGAAGGGTATTAGAAAAGCTTTCAGTGCGGTAATAATGTCCTTGAGTTCTTTCAGTGGCGAATGACAAAAAGAGATCGACAAGGATTTTAGGTAGCATAAAAAATACAATACTGATATAAATCAGTCTCCACAGCGGGACTCAAGACTTCTAGTATGTTGAACAATTCATCGTCATGTCACCCAAGGCTGCGAGACATTTGCATGCTTAGGACGCACAAAAGAGAGTTCATCTGTGATTTATTAGGGTCCAGTAAGCTTGGTCGGCCTCGGGAAGGGAGACACCTGAGCTGTGTGTTGTCATCAAATGAGGGTGAAAGTTGCAGGTGAGACAAAAAAAGACACTGAAGCGCCATTGGATTGCCCAGATGCATGCTGGTCCTTTCGAAGCTCATAACAGCCTGAGGTGTGAGCTGCCTAACCAATAAAAACTAAACAAATAGCTGAGGAAAATACGCTCTAAACACGAATACGTAGGATAATCGGAATAGCGGTGTCCAGTAGGTGTTCTGCTATAACATTCATTTCATTTGGCTGTAGATGACCACAATCTACCAATATTGTCTCAATTATGGCTGAGTGGAAAAGATGATGCAATTATAATAACACAGCGGTGTTTATGTCCATGCTCCCTGATAAATCTGTTAATAGGATATTCTCTTAATCTGCCTGAATTTTAATTAAAATGTAGTATTATTATTATTATTATATTTACTTGGACTAAAATAACTCCAAAGATTCAGTTGTAAAACATTTTATTAGAATTTACGTTCAATCCAATTTATAGTGGCTAAAATCAAGAGTTGAATTGTGGCTGACAATTCGTCAGAAGTAGTAATTTACTCTTCTTCCAAATGATCTCACTGATATATTCTATCACATCCTTCATCTCATGTAATCAGATTACTGCAACATAAAATGTGTTCCACATCTCTGACAAACAAGCTGACGCACGTATACAAAAACGGGTTGTTTTGAGACAAAATATGTAAAGCCACAGCTAAGTGGTGTGTCTGTGTGTGCACATGTACTGAGTGACATCTGACATTCCTCACAGGTGAGATGAAGAGTGCATTGTGGGAAGTGTTAATGTTTAACAGTGAGTACACATGAGGCAACACTGACGCAAGACAGGACAGAAGATCTCTCTCCCTCTCTCTCGCTCTATCTATCTATCTATCTATCTATCTATCTATCTATCTATCTATCTATCTATCTATCTATCTATCTATCTATCTATCTATCTATCTATCTATCTATCTATCTATCTATCTATCTATCTATCTATCTACTGTATCACTCCATCACTCCATCTATCATTACAGAGTTCCTCTTATTAACCTGTTTCCCTCGGTGACTTTAATAATACAGGAGGAACTAATTTTGAATTTGACACCAAGGATTGCTGGCCTTTAGCTTTCCAAAATACCCCTTCCATTAATTATTGAGAGGGAAAATCCAATATGTGAGGTCAGGCTGTACTGACAGAGGGACAAATTGAAAGATGGACTGATGTGGCTGATATTCAAAGAGACAGGCAGGTAAAGGTAACGCTAACTGTGGCCAGGTTTCCATCCTAAAGGCAGCACACATTTCTGACTGGATTATCATAAAATCTACAAAAAGAAACCTGAATAGTAGTGCGTGTATGCATACACGACTGTTATGTGAATATTAGAAGTTGGTAAATGCTAATTCTCCAGTTGTGTGCAGTGAGATGACATTGTTACAAGTGTGCCAATCAAACCTCAAACGAAGGGAGGCGAAAATATGACGGAAATATTATATTTATGTTTGTTTAATGTATCCATTTGAGGATCTAAGGTTTTTCTGCTTTCGTCATCTCTTCAGTTGACATATAAGTCACCTGTTTCACGTACATCAAGATATATTCACTAAGTCATTTCACCATTTTCTGTTTATCAATACACCCACTGTTCTACCTGCTCTACTATTTAAGCTTTTCTTTTTGCATTTTTTGCATTTCCACTTGGTTTCACTCAAGTTGAAAATCACTTTCTTGGGCTCCACTTGCCTGAGTTTGGCTTGAGGAGCCCATTCTGCTGCAGAGGAGAATGAATGAATGATAAAATAGAAAGAAACACGTGTTCCTCCAGCCAGCGCGCCTGACATTGACATCGTCTGAGGTTTCACTAAAACTGTGACCTACTGAACCCGAACAGGCCGGAGCTGCTGCACCAGAAACAATAATGCTTTCTTACACTGCTACATTTTGAGGTTTTGGGCTGTTTTGCTTCCTCGTCTTCTTTCAGACTGGAAAGAAAACATTCAAAATACACATCTAGGTGTTTATTTTACTAAACGTTGTTTATTTGCATCTGTAGATTTATCTTAAATTCAAGCAAAGTTTGCATTAGATAATGCAACCTTAGCATTTTTAAACATAACATTACATACACAAAAATCTTATTATAAATAATCAGCTGTAGAACTGGTCAAAACATATGATTTTTTTAAGACACATACTCTGATCCAAAAAGTTTCACTTCAGGAGCACTGACATACACCAAACATCCTGGTTTCTTTTGCTATCCATATCCTGAAGGTTTTTATATCATATATTTTTGTGCATATATATATATATACATATATATATATATATGTATGTATGTATATATATATATATATTAATTTTTTTTTACATATTTTCTGTTGTATGCAATGGAACGATAACAATTTCAAACCAAGTTTTATCCGATATTCACATTTCTATTGTGGAAAATAATTTTATATTATTTTAAAACAGGAGACTTGGAATGATACAAATACTTGTCTTAATGTAAGTAATCAACAGGGGAAGAAGTGTTATGGCAAAATCTATTTGTTAAAGTGTAAGAATTACTTCTTCCATCACTGTCGAGCATGGCTGCCAAGGGATGGGTTATTTAATCCAGAAGCTTTCGGCTGGAATATTTTCCCCACCTCAACCCCCCAAGAACGAGTTGTGACACACCTCCAAGCAGGACAGGGAGAGAGCTGGAGTTGATCTGCATGGGACTGGTGCGTGAGTATGATGTGGTATGAGGATTACTGCTGCTAATACCAGGTGTTAGGGAGCAATCACCCTTAGACACGCACGTGCACACACACACACACACACACATGCACACACACACGCACACACACACACACACACATACACGTCACAGCCCGTTTCCAAGCACCTCAGCTCTCCATCAGCACACAGGTTAGACAAACACAACTCCCACGCACAACTGTGTGACTCACCGTGCACAAACACACTCACACAGGTGTGCACGGGGAATATGCACACCTGCGCAGTAACGAGCTCAGAGAAAAAAAAGCACACACACACACACACACACATACACATACACATATCACAGTGCATTTACAGAGCTGGCTGGCTGCCTAAGCTGCTAATTACAGCTGTGTGTGTGTGTGTGTGTGTGTGAACTCTCACTCTTACTGACTGAACAACCCAATATTATTAAACACCAGAAAGAGAGAGAGAGAGAGAGAACCTCAGGGTAGTTCTTCCCTAATCCATATTTAATGGCTTATTATGGTACAGCCTGTGGTTGTGTTCTGCTTGTGTTTTCATTAGGACGATTAAAGGGATATTTACAGAAACCTTCTGTTCTGTAAATAGTTTCTGAGTGTGTGTGAAGATGCTCCTCTCAAGCTGTACAGTCTTTGACCTTCATGCCCTTTTCTGGGTAATATAAAGTCAAGAAGCATGTTCTGTGCTAAAAGCCTTTAAGCCACAGAGTACAGTAGAGAAGCTCAGGAGGCTTGTGAAAACACATTTTATTCTCTGGATTAAGCAGAGCGCACAAATAATTCAATTTAACCTTTCATTCCCGTCAGTGACCGCTCATTTGTGAATGAAGGTTGGGATCAATTCCAAAGTGAGAAACATATAGTGTGCTTTTTTTGTTTTGGTCCAGCATGTAACACCAAATTAAAAGCCTTTCTGTTCTTTTCTCCTTTCTATTTTCCTGGGAGAGAAGCAGCTCGTCCGTGCTGCTTCCCCAAACTCTGACTCTTGATAATTAGATGTCTCTTCTGTCCAACCTCGGTGACCTCCATTGTCGA
Source organism: Cottus gobio (assembly GCA_023566465.1). NCBI lineage: Eukaryota > Metazoa > Chordata > Actinopteri > Perciformes > Cottidae > Cottus > Cottus gobio. The sequence goes on along the minus strand of CM042217.1, from coordinate 24,165,653 downwards.
GACAGGCTTTTCATGAGGAATCATAAGAATAAGAGCAGATGTTGAAAAGCAAAGCAGAGAGTGCAACAAGTGGAGTAGGCTAATTAAATGTGCAGCAGGAGAGAGGAGTATCCTTGAAGTCAAGTCACAATAGCTGCTTCTGTCTATTCTGACACCATGGTGCTCAAAAGACATGTTGCCTTGTGTTGGTGCAGGCAGTTATAAATTATTCACCCTCTTTTCGATTAAATTCGTCAAATTAAAGCTTAAAGTGTATGATTTTGGACTTGAAAAATAAGGTCCAATTGTATGATGTACCTTCAGGTTTTTGAGGTCCCATTTGAAATCAACTAACCAACCCTGGAAATGCTCATTGTACTGCTTAATCAATTGAATATAAATCACAATCACAATTACCACAATCAAACTAACATGATCGACTGCAATATTAATTATATAGATATACTTTAAAATGCGTGTTCCAATCCGCTTATTAACTCTACTGCATGTCAACTCAAGGCGATCAAGATGTTTTGGCTTCACTTTTAGGGAGAGCACCGGCAGCTGCAGCCTTTGGAAATGTTGCGGCGGCTGTCCAGAAAAGAAGAGTCAAATATTGAATGTTACTCATGTTAGCTGTTTGTTTTTGTATGAGTAGATCATCTGATCATTCCTATTTAAATATGACAGTTCGATAAAAATAATCGTCATTCAAATTTCTCACAATTTCTCACATCTTTCAGACCTCGAAAACGTTGCCCACGTCTTGTAGGTCTGTTAAGAATGGGGATGTCACCGATGAATCTTCCTACATAGCCAGCCACCAAGCTGCATTTCTGAAAAAATAACAACAAAGAAGGTGATAAGTTGCTGCAATAGCAACTGTTAAATCATCACATTTATGTGATCAATGTGAAAAATGTCACATATAAAAGTGTCAATCTGATGAAAATTATAATCTATACGTCCGCCACTACTTATCGGTTAGGGCACGCTAACCAGTGTGGCACGCTCACGTGCACTAAAAGAACACACGACTATGTCAATAAAGGAAAAACAAGTTTGGACGTACTAATACTCCTCCATATCTTTGCAGATGGTTTGCCGCTAAATTAATGCTCTCAATATCAAACTTAAAAAGAAAATGGAATAAAAAGGTCTCTGTGCACACATCATGTAGTACTCTGTTCAATAAATCTGATCAGATTGTCTGTGAAAACTGATTGGGACACATCTTTATAAACAATATGGTTTATTTCTGATCAATTTATTTATTGGTTTTCTTGATTACCCATGAGAATAAAGATAATACATAACGTTGTCAGAAGCTTTTGATGGATGTTCATTTCTAGCCTGCAATGCTAATTAAGGCTGTGCTCAACTGGGGAGGTTTCCACCGGCTGTAATCAACTAGTATTCATTAGTAACTCCAATAAGGAAACCAACCTGATTGGCCACGAGTTTAAAAAACACATTCAACACAATTTTCCACAAATACATCCAGTAAAGCAAAGACTTGAGGTGTTGTGGACTTGTACTTGTGTTGTCGGTGCAAACGCACACACCATCAGGAGCACTCTGCCTTCACCCTGTTTATCCACTCTGAGTGGAAACTTTAGCTCCTAGTCGCTCACTCACTCACTCCAGTATGTCCTGACGACTTGGTCAACATTACACTTATCTGCGTGCACGCTGGGTGTTTTTTGTGTGTATTTGGGTTTGTGTGTGTGTTGGTGTCTCGCTGTTCCCCGGTGAGCCAGCTAAGCCGTCACTTTGCCTCAAACACGTGTGGAATTTTCCCTCTTCAAGAAAAATAGTCTTGAGTAAAATTGGACCTTGAGGAGATGTCTTGGAAAAATGGGTGTTTTTCTTTTCTTAACAATTTCAAATGCTTATGTGCTGTGTCTCCTCTCAGCTCTATTGAGCATTTTGGCATCTTTAAGCTCATTATTTTAGTTTTACAACAACTTTTCTAGTTTAGATCACTCTCATCAGCATTGTTTGTGATCTGGTTTGAATCTCCTCAAACCAGAAATCACGTGAAGTTATGATTATGACACCTGTTTCTCAAAGGCACAGCACCTGATATCTGTGGAGGAGGAGCTTGCTTGCCAATTGGACATTTCCTGATGTCACATCTGTAGACGGACATTTATTTCGGAAAACAGAGTGAATCTATAGCATCTCAGCTTTGATTTACATGTATTCTCATATGATGTTAAAAAGTGTCCAAAGCTGCAGATGGAAAACTGTATGTGTGTGTGTGTGTGTGTGTGTGTGTGTTCATGTACTTTGTGAAGGTGGATGTGTCCTCTCTTCTTCTGGTACTCTGTCCTGCGTGTGTGTGCAAGCATGCATGTCCCCTCGATGATGCCCATCCTAACTGTTTACGTGTGTGTGTGTGTGAGCGCAGCCACAGCTCTGTTAGGTCGAGGTGTCGACAGAGGAGGAAGGGGAGAGTTGCAGAATTTTCCAGATGATTGCAGACACTGATGGTGGAGACTGATAACATATAATGACCAGACTGAACGGGCCAGACAATATGGAGCATGGTGTTATAGTTATGAGGAAGGCCACAAACTTCTCCATGCAGGCATATTTTTTTGAAAAAATACAGTTTAATTCTGAGCATTTGTTTAAATAAAAGGCGAGGAAGAGGCCTCCCAACTACTCCAAATCTGTCTCCTCTACATGTTGTATCTTGTCATCCAGAAGGTTAGTCACCATGCTCTAATATGAAACCTCCAACACCACACATTGGTTAAGTGCACTTGACACAATATGTACATGAGCCACCCTAATTGAGTTTCCCTTGTGTGAGTGTGAGTTTGGAGTGGTTCTAAACTCTGAGATGCAGTAAACCTACAAAGTGCAAAAGATGTCGGTGTCGCAGGAATTTTCCAACTTCAGAAAAGTGTAACCTGCCAATTAGGGATTGAACCTTTTGTGTCAAGCCTGGGCCAGCTGCTGTGACTGTGTGTGTGTGTGTGTGTGTGTGTGTGTGTGTGTGTGTACATGAGGAAGTGGTGGGGATGAGGCTCTGTCAGCAGGCTGGATTAAACCCAGTGTAGCTTCAACAAGAAGAACCCTTTCAGTACATCTCATCAAAGAACCGCAACACACACACCCACACATACACACACTCACACACACCTTCCTGCGCAGTTTCACACTCTGTACCAGCAAATCAGTATTCACACTGGGTACAACACACCTGTTGGCATGTGTGTGTGTGTGTTGACTGGGTGAACCCTCCTCCAAGCAGCAGGGTTTGAGCGAGTGCATTTAGAGATCAGAGGTTTCTCAGGGCGATAATACAGCAAACTCCACTCCCTCACTCCCAACCAAACCAAACCAAATACACCTGAAAACACTCACACAAGTGTGCCTGTGTGTGTGTGTGTGTGTGTGTGTGTGTGTGTGTGTGTGTGTGTGTGTGTGTGTGTGACAGGGGAAGAAGGGGAAGAGAATGGGTGGGTACGGTGAACACACAAGCACTTGCTCTAATATATGAAAACAAACACATGCAAGTTTGCTCTCATATCTCATTTTCTCGCTCACTCTCTCTCTCTCACACACACACACACACACACACACACACACACACACACACACACACACACACACACACACGGAGAGAGAAAGGGAGAGAGATCCTGGGCTGGCAGGCAAAGGATTACGGCTCTGTGGTGCAGCTTAGCTCCGATGTGAAATGTGAGAGGCCTTGGACTGAACTTTCAGACTAATTCAATAATTACTACTGTTATGAGTGAGAAGACAACCTGTCCGTCTGTCTGTACCTGTATGGCCTACCTGTCTGTCTGTACCTGTATAGCCTACCTGTCTGTCTGTACCTGTATGGCCTACCTGTCTGTCTGTACCTGTATGGCCTACCTGTCTGTCTGTACCTGTATGGCCTACCTGTCTGTCTGTACCTGTATAGCCTACCTGTCTGTCTGTACCTGTATGGCCTACCTGTCTGTCTGTACCTGTATGGCCTACCTGTCTGTCTGTACCTGTATGGCCTACCTGTCTGTCTGTACCTGTATGGCCTACCTGTCTGTCTGTACCTGTATGGCCTACCTGTCTGTCTGTACCTGTATAGCCTACCTGTCTGTCTGTACCTGTATGGCCTACCTGTCTGTCTGTACCTGTATGGCCTACCTGTCTGTCTGTACCTGTATGGCCTACCTGTCTGTCTGTACCTGTATGGCCTACCTGTCTGTCTGTACCTGTATAGCCTACCTGTCTGTCTGTACCTGTATGGCCTACCTGTCTGTCTGTACCTGTATGGCCTACCTGTCTGTCTGTACCTGTATGGCCTACCTGTCTGTCTGTACCTGTATAGCCTACCTGTCTGTCTGTACCTGTATGGCCTACCTGTCTGTCTGTACCTGTATGGCCTACCTGTCTGTCTGTACCTGTATGGCCTACCTGTCTGTCTGTACCTGTATAGCCTACCTGTCTGTCTGTACCTGTATGGCCTACCTGTCTGTCTGTACCTGTATGGCCTACCTGTCTGTCTGTACCTGTATGGCCTACCTGTCTGTCTGTACCTGTATGGCCTACCTGTCTGTCTGTACCTGTATAGCCTACCTGTCTGTCTGTACCTGTATGGCCTACCTGTCTGTCTGTACCTGTATGGCCTACCTGTCTGTCTGTACCTGTATGGCCTACCTGTCTGTCTGTACCTGTATGGCCTACCTGTCTGTCTGTACCTGTATGGCCTACCTGTCTGTCTGTACCTGTATGGCCTACCTGTCTGTCTGTACCTGTATGGCCTACCTGTCTGTCTGTACCTGTATGGCCTACCTGTCTGTCTAACCTGTCTGACCTACCTTCTATCTCTATACCTGTTTACCTCTGTGTCTGACCTGTCTATCCTGTCTGTCTATATGTCCGTGCATGTTCATACCCGTCTGCCTGTCTGTCTCACTACGTGTCAACCCGCCTGTCTTTATAAGGTAAAAAATAAACCAATGAGGAGAAGTGAGAGCTGTTGGTGACCAGCATGTCTTTCTTTGTCTTTTCAAATAGCAGATAGTCTCTGTGATCCCCGGTTTGTGTTGACTAGCTGTCTGTTTACCAGCCTGACTTCCTGACGTGTGTGTGTGTGTTACCTGGTAATCATCAGGTCACACAGGGTTTACTGGTTGGCTGTTAGAAACTGTGGTGTACTGCAGTTGCCGTGGTAACATAATATGTAGAGCATGTTGAAGGTTTTAGGCCACGCCTTCTTTGACAAAGTTTGCATGAGGATTTCTGGCCTGCCAGGTTCACATGACATTTACTAATGACATTTATGTCTCTGCGACACCAGATTCATTTCCCACACAGAGAGCGCATGCCAGCTAAGGGTGAGACAATCAAAGGAAGCCTTTTTAAAGATCATCTGCTATCAAGGTGGATGTAATCCTGCAAAGGTTTAATTTAATTAAAGACTGTAGTATTATCTAATACAAGCAAGGGGCATTTAATTTCACCCACAAATGATATGAATTGTAGTACTATCGTATCACTGTACATGTATAGTACTTAACATTAGCTTACAGAACTTCAAATCACAATCACATTCCTCATATCAACGTTAGATCTCCAGGATGATAAAGGGGTCCCTCAAGTGATTTATTATTGCACTTTTCTAATGTTAAAACAAAGTTTTGTTTCGCTAGACTAGCTCCTCCTAATTGCCTCAATGCTGCCAGTTGAGAATACAGCTTTCTGTTAACAGTATGTTGATGACCCTGATGATTTCATACACTGTTCAACTCTCAGACTTGACAAAGGTCCTCCAGAGCCAGACGTCATGATGCAACAGGCCACTCGGCTGGTAAACCGACCTGTACATGTGAAATGTGTGGAGGTGCCCTTTAATATTCAAATGAGTCGGAGACATGCAGTTAAATGTACCTGCAAATTAATGTTATTAAATTTGATAAATGTTATATTGAGATTAATTAAAATGAAATTAATTTGCAAGTTAATTATAGCAGCTATTATTTGGGCTGACTTTGGTCAGTGAATTTGCATTTTTGCATTTAGGCTGATGCTGTAATCCTGAGTGATTCACTACAGCAGTTAAACCACTCTGTGGTTACAAGTCACCAGCATTCAGACAGACAATTAAAATACACTGTGTTTCTGATTTAGATGATTATTCATCATTATCATTTTTGTTTTGTTTTTTTGGCATTGTTAGTATGGTGCAGGTTTTTAATCAGTGGTCTTATTAATTTAATGTGTTTGTAATTATAATCAAATGCTTTTTTGTTTCATGATCATAAAGCTATAATGCTTTGTAGCTCAATGAACACAAGACACAACACTGCATGGAGATGAGTCCCACTCTATTTCCATGAAATTGATTCTATGACTATAATGCTGAATAATAATGTAAAAAGTCAGAAAAAAATGTAGGAAGATGGATTGAACTTCAGGATGTTTTAACAAAGCCTCCATTCAACGTTCTACATTAGTTAGTACAACTTGAACTGAGGTCATGCACAGCTTGTAAACAACAAGCTCACGTTATGTGTGTTATTACAGCAGCTTTGTGGTCGATGCGTACCCGTGTTTATAGAATACATGCATCAGCTGTCTACGTTCAATTAAGTGTATGGAAATGTGTGCATATTGTGTATATGCATATATATATGAGTGTGTGTGTGTGTGAGAGAGGGGTTCTTGTGTGAAATCAGATGAGCTCATTGTAGCACTATGAATGGTAATCATACAGCCCCCTCTCAGCAGCCGTGTGTAACCTACTGAAACCCAAACAAGAGATGGAGAGGGATGATACACAATCACACACACACACACACACACACACACACACACACACGCACACACGCACACGCGCACACACACACACACACACACACACAGGAGATGCAGGGCTATTGTGGAACTTAAACCCTCATGTCTCACCACCAGGTGATATCATGTTTTGGCCGAAATAAAGAGAGAGAGAGAGCGAGAGAGGGGGGGGGGGGGGGGAGACAAGCACAGTAGAATACACCGGCAGTGATACTGTAGTCTGATATACAGTATTCACTTGCTGTTGCGAATGTCTGTCCGTGGACAAATATAAACTGGGTGGCAGGAGCAGAGATGCACATGTGAAAAATCTCTTTTTATTTCCACATAAATATATTTGACCTACCCTTCTAGTACTATCTTATTAATTAGTTTAATTAATAACGAGGGACAGAGGAAATGTTCACAGTAAACCCCTATGAGGCGGGGCTGGGCCTTTAAAACAGGCAAAGACATTAGACCTGATAGGAAAGACGTTAAATATATAAACTTATAATATTAAAAAAGAAGTGGTTTAATCCATTTTCATGCACTACAATTAGAGTTCATAAAAGATAAATTAGTGCTTCACATGCATTCCTTTATTTCTTTAACTCTCCCACGCTGTAGTGTCTGTAGTTTTATGAAACAACTAAAATTATATATTTCTCTTGAGGGAAAAGCATCTCGTGCCCCATGGACCAGAAGCCAAGGCTGCAGTCGAATAGTCAAACAATGACCTCCTAACGTCTAACCTAACCACTTCTCCTTGACCTCTGTGGAAAAGGTCACGGGGTCAAGGAAAGATGGGAAGGAGAATTCATGACAAGTTAGGAATAGACAACCGTGTGTTTAATAAATCTGACTCCATTTTCTCTAAGCCACGTAGTTATGCTGCGACGGCTGGCGGATGTTAGTGACGTCGTACAATGTCCATCTTGGACCACAATAAAGCACATCTTATACTTCGTCTGTGTATTCTTAGTGTTTTGTGTCATGCAGATGATTTAAACAACCCGGTTTATAGTATTTCTTTATCAACAACATAAACAACCTGGTTCCAAGTTACTTTATTAACAAGGTTAGAAATGAAAGAAGGAATATGAAAGTGAATCCAAGGTATTTTTCACAGAGTACAAAGCTACTAAACTGACAATGTCTCATATCCCTTTTTGTTGTTGTGGTTTTTATGCAGATTATAATCTGGTCATAAGAATATGCAGACAACAGTTTATGAAATGCCACACAACTAAGTCTGACCTGTGTTGACTTGATAGTGTTTTATTGTAATGTGACCAAATAGTTGATTCAAAAGATGATAATCAGCAACATGACTCAGACTCAAGAGCTCGTCCAGTTTAACCCTTTCATCAAAGCTTCTGTAGCTGAAGTCAAATGAAGAATGAGGGTTGAGATGCAGTACAACACCAGAGAGGATATCAAATACAGTTTGATCACTTTACAGCAGTTTGATCACTTTACAGCTGTTTTCAGCAGCAGCAATGTAACATTTGTAGTTTGCCAGCAGGTTTAACAGATTATTGAAAGTATTTCCAAGTTAGAGCAACATTTATTTACATGATCTGTCATTCATGGACGTTTGTTCTCGTGAACGGCCGAATGGTGCCGTCACAAGGAATTGTGGGTCGGCATTATCTCCTTTCCTTTCGTAAAGGCAGGCCCAGTGTTTCCTATGCTTAAGGAGCTAAGCAAGGAAGGGTTGACGCTCATTTCCTTTGCATTGAAAGAAGTCGACCAGCACTTATCATGGTGGCCACTTAGATACTTCCGGGTCATTTCACTCAGTTCGAAACCCTCCTAACCAAAAAGGACTATTCGACCGCAGCCCAAGTCACGTTTATCTCTTATAATGACATAACACCGACCGGCGAATGGCAGTGGCAGAGGCGGTATTATTTGTTGTAATTAGTTGGGTGGCCTGGACTTCTCCTCCCTCCCTCACGACTTTTTCCAGTGCCCCCCAGTACTGAACTTTTAAATGTGTGAAAGAGGTCTCAATATAAGTAAATATACAGGCAATAACTCAGATGTGTGGTTTTGTGCCTATAGACCAATAATTGATGTTCATATTTCTTATTACTTTTTCATTTTTTTATTCTGTAAATTATTCTCAAAACACATTGAATGATCATAACATTCAATGTGTTTTGAGAAAAATTTACAGAATAAAAAAGGCTTTTGCAGGGTCGCCCACTATCAATATTGTGATTTGTTTCTTTTGTATCTGTAATTTGACAGTTGTGTAGTCGCTATGCTTTTGCTTTTTTAAAGGTAATATTAACTTGCAACCCTTTTATTTTGGACTACACTTTTCCTTTAAGAAGAGAGAGGCACTGGGCTGAGGAGGAGGAGGAGGAGGAGGAGGAGGTAGGGCAGGAGGGATGGAGGGTCAGTCACCTGTGGTGTGGGAATGGAGCAGTGCTCTCCACAGGGGTTGGTGGCTCCCCCCTCCCCCTCTCCACTTACCTCATCTGCCCTCTTTTCACCCCCTCCGCCTCCTCTCTTTTGGATACAGCTGCAGGAGGTGAGGTGTGTGTGTGCTTGTGTGTGTGTGTGTGTGTGAGTGTGTGTGTGTGTGGGGGGGGGGGGATACAGTGAACAGAGACAAGAAACTGCAATGACCTTGCATTTTTGTTATTTTGAATTGTATCAGAAACATTAAAACATACATATATAGCCAAATACAGAATGTGGAATAAAAAAGTAAAAATGTATTTGTTTGAACAGTTTAATGTCTGGCAGTCCTTCATAACTACAATGTTTGTGTTATTGCATGCTCCATGTTTGCTCTGCCCACATGTTTGCCCAACCTGATGTTCTTGTGCAGACTATAGCGGCTGTTTGCTCTTCTGGTTTATTTTGTGCACTTACATACCAAGTTAACAAGCTTGTGGAACAACTTGCAATAGCATGTTAATGTACATATTGCTAACAATTAAATATGTTAAAAGCTTTACAGTAGAACTGCACTTAACTCGTGTTATTGTGGACAAATATGTTTTCTGTCACTGAGAATTTGCAGCAAATGTGCCGATTGAAATGTTGGTGACAGTGCATCAAACTAAACAGGATGACGTACTTATGAGTGCATGTGTGTGTGCTGCCCTCTGTCCCCTAGGCAGCTGCTTCCAGATGACCCCCAGCAGCGAGCTGTCACTGGACATCTGCATCGCACACACGAGTTTGTGTGCCTGTGCGTGTACGTACGGGTGTGGTGGCCTCTTTTCTGCTTGGTTGGGATTCTGTCACAAGCATTTGAAGCGTCTCGCAGCCACACACACTGACAATCGCTGACACTAACCACAGGAGACGGACAGACAGATGTACATGTGTAAGTGTAAGTGTAAAAACTTTGGTAATAACATGTTGAAGTACAGAAGTGGTTTTACTTTCAACAGCTGATGTGAACTAAAAAAGAAAAAAGCTCATCAGATTAAAGTGCTGCAGAATTAAATCCTAAAACCGGGAAATTAATGAGCATTTTTACTCTTCCGGTTCCTTGGTCTCAAGTAGCACAATGCATAAGTGCACAAGTAGAATGTTTTGTTGTACAATATAGAATAAGTTACTAGATAACTCCACTTTTAATCTTTTATGTTTCTTAAAGTGTCTAAATGAGAAACAAAATGTCATCATGGCAACAAACCTGCCTTTAAAGCCTCGTTGTTTACACTCACACTCATGTGACGACATACAAAAACATTAAAAGTGGTGTTAATTTGTGAACACTATCTTGCTGAATTTTGTTTCATTAACGTTTGTCTGTCACAGAGCATATTTTCTGGAATAATCCCAAATCCCCCCAAAAAGTCACATGTGCTGTTAGCATCACATAGGTTGAGCTCGTACTTCTGGATTGGCAAACACAAATACTTCATATCTGCAGCACTCAGCATGTATCTACATGCATGTATCTCAAACTGCTCTTTGTGCAAATAATTGTTGATTGGAATTATGATATTAAAATGAAAAGCATATCTAAAAGACATAATCGTATAACTGCAATTGAAATCTCATACACAAATTATAAATTGTTTAGCTTGACATGATTTGTCAACCTGACTCTCCACCTTGTTCATTCTGCCTCTTGATGTCATTGTCCAGTTTTTTGGATTGTGTTTCACACTTGCATTTGTACATTAGCACACATGTGGGCTCTAGTCTTGTCTGTGATGTGTCTTTAAATGTAATAAGCATCATATTCAATTTTCAACCTGTTCAAGAGAGAAACAGGAAAGGCAGAAATCGATAAATCGGGTAGAGAATATGAAAGTGGAAATCCCTTTCCTTCAGTTCACACCATTTAGTAAATATTAACCAACAAACAATTACTGTAAATTAGTTTGTCAGTGAAATTGGTATCAAAGATGAAGATTTGTTTAAACAAGCTAATGCTAAAGCTTCAATATTAACTTTTTGATGGCTTACACAAACACAGACAGACAGACAGACAGACACACACACAGACACACAGACAGACAGACAGACAGACACACACACAGACACACACACAGACACACACACAGACACACAGACACACACACAGACACACAGACAGACAGACAGACAGACAGACAGACAGACAGACAGACAGACAGACAGACAGACAGACAGACACACACACAGACACACACACAGACACACAGACAGACAGACAGACAGACAGACAGACAGACAGACAGACACACAGACAGACACACACACAGACAGACAGACAGACAGACACACAGACACACACACAGACACACAGACAGACACACAGACAGACACACAGACAGACACACAGACAGACACACAGACACACAGACACACAGACACACAGACAGACAGACAGACAGACAGACAGACAGACAGACAGACAGACAGACAGACAGACAGACAGACAGACAGACAGACACACAGACACACAGACACACAGACACACAGACAGACAGACAGACAGACAGACAGACAGACAGACAGACAGACAGACAGACACACAGACACACACACAGACAGACAGACAGACAGACAGACAGACAGACAGACAGACAGACAGACAGACAGACAGACAGACAGACAGACAGACAGACAGACAGACACACAGACAGACACACAGACAGACAGACAGACAGACAGACAGACAGACAGACAGACAGACAGACAGACACACAGACAGACACACAGACACACACACAGACACACAGACAGACAGACAGACAGACAGACAGACAGACAGACAGACAGACAGACAGACAGACAGACAGACAGACAGACAGACAGACAGGAAGTGGGAACTTTTCTTCCCAGTCCTCCCCGTCTCTTTCTGCTCTTCACACAAGCTGCAGGTCTGACAGTGTTTTCCGGCAATCTCCTCTAATCTGTTGAAACAATGTGCTGAGGTGTGTGTGTGAGTCTGGGTGAGTAGGGCGAGGTAGGGTAGGGTCCCACACCACTGTGATTGGGGTCAAAGGTCGTCAGGGAACCAGGGAGCTGTCATGCTCCATTACATCGTGCTTTGGGACAGAACTAAAACCAGAGTGAGGGGCACTGAAAACTTTTTTTAGTCCACTTAACAGCCCCATTTTACACTCATCTGGACACTTACAGGTTACACATGACCACACATGCACACACAGACACAAGCGCACACACTGTACGTGGAGTGTTCATTAATTCATAAATGACAGACTATAGTCATATCGGTACTTATGAACAAGAGCATGCACCATGTAAATGCATATATAAATTATATAAGACAATCACAGTCACTATTGTATCTGCAGGAGTGAGACTTTCTAAAAACACAACTGTCATTAACATATTTTAACCTTATCTCATTAATTTAAATTACTTAGGTCAGAATCAGTAACTATGGCTGGGTATAGGGGATATATATATATATAAGCGTTTTATCTAACTTTTTTATTTCATATCCAGCAAAAGAAACACCTACACATTGATACAACAATGCCGTAGTCGTGCTCATGAATTGTGAACATTACCGAAGACAACCACAGACTAATGATTCGGCTAAATTGCCATTGATTGTTTTCTTCAACCCAAACAGACAAATCCATCCTGCTGTCATCATATTCTGGTGCTACGAGCAGCTAACTCACAATTTTTCCCGTCTTAATCTTTTCATGAATGGCTTTGTAGCCTGTCTATGGGAACAACATCAGAAATATTTGAATCATTGGTCAAATCAGAGATATTATTATTTTATATTCAGTTATGAAACTGCTCCACTGGCGTTGGTTTCATGTCAACATTCTGTTGCTAATGCTAGCACAGTCATTCAGTCAGACCTGCGACCAAACAAATATTGACAATGTACTCCTCCAATGCTCTCAGAGCGTTGGTATAATTACTGTGTTGTGCTCGCTGTGGGAGCTTAATGGGGAGCTTTAACTGGAGATACTGGAGTTTCCTTCTGGTTAATTCAACGGGCAGCCTATACTTTTATGATTCAAGTATTCTTGTTGCTGTACTTACTCAGCTTCACAATACTTTGATATTGTACCTCATCGTTTTTCTGATTTGTATGTAAGACAGTGTTTTCACAGTTTCATGTTCCAGTAAAAACTTTGAGGGCCATTTCCTGCCTTGGTAAGTGCCTTTGATACAACTGTGTTAATACCAGACTTTTATTACGACATCCATGGTACTAATGCATGATGTATCTCCATACATCATGCATTAGTACCATGCTTATGTCAAGGGTAAAACCTGTCTTTGCCAAATGTCAGTGATACATGATAACGTCATGGTGGCTGAAGCACTGGGGTAGGAACATCAGCCCCTTGCACCAGGAATGTCTGTAGCTTGTGTTTTTTTTGCTCTGACGGTCAGATCAGAAAACCCACCAGGTATTTCTGACTTCCCTTCTGACGAAACTTTCAGCCATGCACCACTGTACCTTAAAAAGTACCTTCCACCATCTATGGACAGACTATTTCCCTGACAGAAGCTGCTCTCAGCTGTCCACAGCCTATTCATCACTCCAACAGGCTGGCTGACTTAATGTCTGCAAAGAGAGACACGTGTGATGATGGAGCACACGGTTGGTCTGTGCAGCGGGTGTGTGTGTGTGTGTGTGTGTGTGTGTGTGTGTGTGTGTGTGTGTGTTGTGTCACACTGAGGTAGTCTTTTCTTTGTTATCTTTCATCCGGTCTGGTCCAAGATATGATCAATTGGTTGAATGACCACATGAGTGGTGGGTTTTGCCGTTAGAAGTGGTTCTGAAGTCTGAACTGCCCTTTAGCATCAAGTGTGCTTCACGTGTTCGCACGTCTGTCCACAGCCAGCAGCCCGATATCTCATCCATCAGTCTGGATGAGTACACAGAGGCTGTGACTTCCTACATCAGCTTCTGTGAGGACAGCTGTGTTCCAACCAGCACCAGGGTGAGCTACAACAACGACAAACCCTGGTTTACAGCGGAACTCAGAAAACTACGGCTGCAAAAGGACCAGGCGTTCAGGAGAGGGGACAAGGACTTGTACACAAAGTCAAAATACAGGTTTAGCAGGGCGGTGAGGGACGCTAAACGACTGTACTCTGAGAAACTGCAACACCAGCTCTCAGCAAGTGATTCTGCGTCGGTCTGGAGAGGGCTCAAACAGATCACCAACTACAAGCCCAAAACCCCCCACTCCATGAACAACCTCCGCCTGGCAGACGAGCTGAATGAGTTCTACTGCCGATTTGAAAGACAATGGAGTAGTCCTGACGCCATCCCCCACAGCCCCACCAACCAGCCACAGACCACCAGCCCTCCCTCCCCCAGCCCATCAGGGGCTCACGCCTCTGAACCATCGTCCACAGCGCCCCCTACCCCCTCCACAGTGACGACCCTCATTATCCAAGAGAGAGACGTTAACAGGCTTTTTAAAAAACAGAATACCCGCAAAGCAGCCGGCCCGGACTCTGTCTCCCCCTCCACCCTGAAGCATTGTGCTGATCAGCTGTCCCCGGTGTTTACAGACATCTTCAACACCTCTCTGGAGACATGCCACGTACCAGCCTGCTTCAAGGCCTCCACCATCATCCCCGTCCCCAAAAAACCTAGGATCACAGGACTCAATGACTACAGGCCCGTCGCCTTGACCTCTGTGGTCATGAAGTCCTTTGAGCGTCTGGTCCTGTCCCACCTCAAAACCCTCACCGACCCACTCCTGGATCCCCTGCAGTTCGCCTACAGAGCCAACAGGTCTGTGGACGATGCAGTCAACATGGCCCTCCACTCCATCCTCCAGCACCTGGACACCCCAGGAACCTACGCCAGGATCCTGTTTGTGGACTTCAGCTCTGCCTTCAACACCATCATCCCGTCTCTGCTGCAGGACAAGCTCTCCCAGCTGCACGTGCCCGACTCCACCTGCAAGTGGATCACAGACTTCCTGTCTGACAGGAAGCAGCACGTGAGGCTGGGGAAACAGTCTCAGCCTCTCGGTCCATCAGCACCGGTTCCCCCCAAGGCTGCGTTCTTTCCCCTCTGCTCTTCTCCCTGTACACCAACAGCTGCACCTCCAGTCACCAGTCCGTCAAGCTCCTGAAGTTTGCGGATGACACCACCCTCATTGGACTCATCACTGGTGGGGACGAGTCCGCCTACAGGTGGGAGACTGACCACCTGGTGACTTGGTGCAGCCAAAACAACCTGGAGCTCAACGCTCTGAAGACAGTGGAGATGGTTGTGGACTTCAGAAAGATCTCAGCCCCACCAGCCCCTCTCACCCTGTGTGACTCCCCCGTCAAAGCTGTGGAGTCCTTCCGCTTCCTGGGCTCCAGCATTACCCAGGACCTCAAGTGGGAGCTAAACATCAGCTCCATCGCCAAGAAGGCGCAGCAGAGGATGTTCTTCCTGAGGCAGCTGAGGAAACTCAACCTGCCAAAGACAATGATGGTGCACTTCTACACTGCCATCATCGAGTCCATCCTCTGCTCCTCCATCACCGTCTGGTACGCTGCAGCCACTGCCAAGGACAAGGCCAGGCTGCAGCGCATCATTCGCTCTGCCGAGAGGGTGATTGGCTGCAATCTGCCGTCCCTCCAGGACTTGTTTGCTTCAAGGACCCTGAAGCGGGCGAGGAAGATTGTAGCTGATCCCTCTCACCCTGGACACAAACTGTTCGTGTCCCTCCCCTCTGGCAGGAGGATGCGGTCCATCAGGACCAAGACCTCACGCCACAAAAACAGTTTCTTCCCGTCTGCCGTCGGGCTCATCAACAGAGCCCGGGTCCCCCACTGACTCTAATGACTCTGTCACCCCCAGACAATTCCCACCGGACACTCCCCTGCACATAGCCTTATACTTATACTTGACTTTAATACACTTGACACCTGGGCATTGCACTTGCCACTTTCACGCAACACTTACACTCATGCACATTCCATGCACTTTATCTTACTTTTGGTATTTTGTTATGCTGCTGTCTCAATGTAGATATTCATTCATCCATTCATCCTCATTTATTGCATTGCGTTAACTGTTAAATGTGTATTGTTAAATGTTAAATGTATGCACCTTCCCGCCAGGACAAATTCCTTGTATGTGTAAGCATACATGGCAATAAATGGTTCTGATTCTGATTCTGATTCTGATTCTGATTCTGATCATCTCAAGACAGGGGGAACAGCTCGCCCGGCTCAGTCCAACTGCAACTAAATAGACCTGCCAGTGCCGCTCACCAATCAACAACATTTCCACACGTTTTCTTGCAACGTCCACATACCTCTGTGCTCTTGAACAACATTTCCCTGTTGAGAAACCGATAAGGGGACACAAAGGTGAGCTGTGAGAACTGCTAGCGTTGAGATGTTTGGATTTCCAGCCGGCAGGTCTGTGTGAACATGGTGCAAGCTGCTCATGATTAGTCCTCAGTCTAGTGGAAAAAAACCTGCCGAACCTGTCCGAAACTCCCTGTGCTATAACAGAGTGCAAGTGTGTGTGTGCGTGTGTGTGTGTGTGTGTGTGTGTGGGCTACGTACCTCACTGGGTGCTGTAGGAAAAACATCCGAACATTCAACAAAAAAAGCAAAACACAGATGGAGATAAGACGCTGTGTTTTTGTATGACATGGCATGTGTTTCCCTTATAAGAGAGACAGAGTGTGTGTGTGTGTGTGTGTGTGTGTGTGTGTGTGACGGGACAGGATTGAGAGACAAAGAGCAGGCTACAACTAGTTTTAAAGTCACCGCCAAGTCAAATATCTGTCTTTGATTGGAGCGCTGCTGGAGGCCAGATAAGCTCACCTCGGCGGTGCCCGTGTGCATGTGGGTTTCCAGGCTGCAGATTTCAAGGCATCTCGTTTTCCCCTCCAGTCTGATAACAGACATTAAAGGCTGTCGCAGACTGAGCTCCTCTCTGAGCGCTGTAGGTGGGCAAAGCATCCTGGCAACGTGAACCAAAATAAGGCGGCGCCGCGTACGTAACGCAAAACCTGAAAATAGTTTGTTTGTCAAGAAAGACCCATGTGAGCGTTTGTTGATGCGCCACCTCCGTGGTTACGGTCTGGTTAGCTTCAGGCTAATGATGCTCTTTGTTCAGGTTCGGCAAAGATCGCGGTCATGACAGCAGAAATTCACACGTCACATGTTTTGTACAACAACCCCCTCACAAGTATGTGGTCCAAACGCATCACAGCGCCTTATTTACACGGCCACAAGAGGTTCCTAAAATGTAATCATGGGTCATTTTAAATATCTAAGCATAAAATATGCTGGATCTAAACTCTATGATTATGGAGTAAAAGGCTTTAAAAAAAAACAATCAGTTACTGGCAATAATCAACCACAGACATGACAAGGTTATTTCTCAAAAGAAAAACACTGTAATTTTCTGAACTTGTGTCCAGAATGTAATAATTAATACCTTCTAATTAAATTCCTGCCCACAAACTAAGACATGTTAAACAATGTCTCAATCAACGTTAGGTCCCATCAGTTCCAAATTTGGAACATTGGGTTCAGCCTCTGGGACTGGGCATATCAAAAAAATATAAGAATAAATCAAATAAATAAATTTAAAAAAACAAAAAATGTCAAATCCCTGCCTCGCAAGTCAATATAAGTTAATTGTGTCATGTTTATAAAACTATTACACAATAATTATAAACATTAACCATAAGAATGACTCAAAATTACTCAAAATGCCCCCCAAATTGACTCAAAATGCACCCCGAGTTTTGAAGAAATGCTGATTAAAAAAGTTAGGAACTAGCTA
>CM042217.1:24060149-24142649 GCA_023566465.1 Cottus gobio | reverse complement strand
TACACACAGACAAGACAAGGCAAGGCAAGTGTATTTGTATAGCACATTTCAACAACAAGGCAATTCAAAGTGCTTCACATAAAAGCATTAAACGCATCAAAACATAATGCAAAAGAAAAGAAGATTTCAAAACAGTTAAGGACATTCATTTAAACATTAAAACAGTCAGTAGAACATTAACAAGCTAAGAATAGAATAAAAGTTGCAGTAGTGAAATGCAGAAATTGATTAATATCCTTGAATGTGGTTAATTAAAAGCAACAGCAAACAGAAAGACAAGCATCTCCATGGCTCCATGACACAAACAACATCAGATGCAGGAACTCAATCTTTATCTACAGAAAACCCAATAAGACAATGCAACAAAGTAGAAATTATGTTTTTTAGTTTGCTGACTCGACCTCGGCTGCGTGGGCACGCTGAGGTCGGCCATATTTGTATCAATGAATGTCTCGGTGGAGCTGAACGTGTTAGCGTTAATGCACATTGATTAGCAGGTGAATTCTGCAAACATCTGCCGTCAAGGTGTGACGCACAATGTTTTAGTAACACTGGGTTGTGTGTTTGAGAATCAGCCGTGTGTGAGCGTCAGTGGGCCGCGGGGAGCTCACAGAGTGGTGCTGGTGGGCACGGCAGCCACAGAAGGAACGTCTGTTTACTGAAATACAGTGTTTACTATTAGGGTTTTGGCAAGTGATGGTCAATGTAGACCCTCAACACATATTCAGGGATGAAGTCACGCACACACACTCACACAAACTCACACACACACTCTCTTTCTCTAAATAACAGCACTGTTGTCAAAACCTACTCAATACAATGTTGCCAGTCTGTGCTTCTAAAAATACTCTACGCAAACAACCTTGTCTGTCTAGTCTGTGTGTGTGTGTGTGTGTGTGTGTGTGTGTGTGTGATCCAAGCAAGTGAAAGAGGCCACTAATCGACGCACAAAGAGTTCTTGGAAGAGAGAGGAGAGGAAAGGAGAGAAGAGGAGAGAAGAGAAGAGACAAAGTTCTAAAGAGATGAGTCAAGAGTGAGGAACTCAAACAACAAGTCATGATGAGACAAAATAAATGTAATTTGCACTAAAACACAACTTTTCCCAGTACATTTGTATGTATATGTGGTTGTTTAAACAGACCCAGCTATAAATGAAAACATAGCTGGAAGGATGTTTCCTGGTTAGTAACATGTTGCACAGTTGTTGTTCATATCGCACAATTATCTTGTGCTGTGATTGTCTAACTAAAGATGCTCATGTGTCCTTTCTGCTTGAATACACATCTTATTAAACAAGACCAGGCGGCTACCTCTGGTTCTGATTAGTGAAGCTAATGCAAAAGTGTCTTAAACCTGCATTCTCTCTAATGGCCATCAGGTGGCGACTCCTCTGGTTGCAAAAAGAAGTCAGATTATATTGACGTCAATGCGAAAATGACTCCTTTCTTAATTCATCACCTTGTAAACATGAGTTTATGGTCTAAATCTTCAGCATGATGCTCACTTAGTAAATTATGGTAAAGCAGGCTATGTTTTAGGGCGTGGCTACCTTATGATTGACTGGTCGCTACCACTTCAAACCCTTTCACATTGTGTTTTCAGTTCATGGAAGTGAATTGTTACATTCTAAAAATGTCTTATGTCCAACTAACTAACTAGTTGGACATAACGTCTTAGTTGGTGTAGTTACTTTTACTTAGCTCCACCTTCTCATGTCACTCTGGTTGCAAAAAATAAACAATGGTGACGGCCAAAATGTCACTATAAACCACCACAACAATAAGCATCACTACTGCCATTGAGCCCAGGAGCCATGAGCGAGTGGACGAGGTAGTTCGGTCCATTGGAGGGTAGTAGTGCTGGGACTCTGCTAATTTACAGTTCAGGGACAGGAAATGACCATAATCCCCTGAGCTTAATCTGCAAACTCTTTCTGTTCTTCATGCTCCAAATGATCGGGCAACATAAACACACACACACACACACACACACACACACACACACACACATTTGTGCACAAACCACAATCCTAAACTGCTCAGTGGTTAATAGTAAAGAAGATCCCATTCAAGGTGATTAAGTCTTTTCTTCAAAACACAAAGAAATAATCCAGAAAACCTTGATATTGCGGCCGCTGTGACATCGTAGTGGCTGCTGTTTACCCTCTGTGCTTTAAGTTAACTGTGTATCTTGACGTCACTCTTTTTACGATTTTCCACAGAATGAGACGACGTCTCAAGGAAACTCTACAGATTTGGCCTTGATGGTTTCTTCCCTTTTTCCCCCGTGAAAGGGTGTTTTCTATTTTTTGGGGGAGCTTTTCCTGATCCGATGTGAGGTCCTGGGAGAGCGATGTTGTATGTGAGGCAAATTAGTAATTTGTGATTTTGGGATATATAAAATAATGAATTGAATTGAATTGTCTGCAACTGAGCCATTTTTGTGGCACTATGTTTTTTTTATTTTTTATTGACACTTTATTTCCAAGAGCAAAGGAGAGGTCTTCCTGTTTGTTAGCCTGAACCTCAGCCATATATATATATATATATACGTTTGGCTGTCAGTGGCATCCTGTGAGCCCCTAACAAACTGCCAAACCGGCGGGTCGGAGCCAGCGGATGCTTTCCGATGTGGGCCGTCTCACCTTGGTGATGACATGGAGGATGCTGTTAGTGCCAGCAACACTTAGCTCTGAGTGCTGGCAAGGTGAACGGCGTCCTCCTGTGAAATGCCTTTCGGCCCGTTTCTAAGTGGTTAATGTGGTGTCTGTAGCCAAGGCAACGCAGCACCTACCAAAATTATGTTTTAGATGTTTGGCAGCGCATAACAACCATTTTGACAAAATAAAGCGTAAACAGGTACACATATATTTGCAGTGAAGTGGTTAGGTTTTTCTCATGAGCACCCCCACTGAGATGTGAGACCATAACACACACCTCGCTGAGATGTGAGACTATACACACACCTCATTGTGATGCTGTGATGTGTGGTCATGTGACAGCAGCACTCCTCTCAGTCTGGCCATTACTGCATTTTCACACTTCAGCTAATGTGTTTTTCAATGGAGAAATGTGTTTTTAAAATACAATAAATTATTCTTGGCTGGTACAAATTCAAGACAAATTTGTGAAAATATAATTTTTTTGCGTAATACCACTCAAGCACTTGGCCATGCTCCACAGTACGGGCTATCCTGTGATGGAGTCTGGGTTAGCCGAGCAGGCGGCATGCTCTGGGGGTTGGGCAGGTGTCTATAAGTGCATGGCACCGTGCCACCTGCTGTTTATTTCATCGCCTCCTCTCTCCTTCCTGTTTCATTAGGTCTCTGCCCAACAGTAGACCAATGAGGTCCCTCGCAGGACTTTCGGTGTGAATTCTTTTTTTCACAACTTTAAAAATATGGGGTTATGTAACGGTCCCCTATGAGATGTGTCCATATCGGCATTCTGCTCGTCACGATTTACATCCAATGTCCACATCTAGTGCAAATGCAGGAAGTAGTTGGCCCTCCATGAAGCGAGGCGAAAAGTAAGAGCGCTGAGGTGGTGGATGGACGCGTAGTGTCAGACTTTAATGCAGGAGACCGTAGTTTGCATCCCTTCACAGACATGCAAGTAGACTTTGCCTCTTTTCAACCCGTAACCATGATCTCTCCCGCACCTTAACCAGGTGTTTTTGTTGCCTATAAGCTTTTAAAAGTAACTTAGACCCAGGCTAAGTGTTTCACTGCTCTCTCTGTGAGAAAGTGTTCGTCCTGTTCCACCTCTGGCTTCTGCAGCACACCTGTACATCACTGCAGCAAGGTGAGAAGTGAAAACCACTGAATATAAGTAAATGTAGGATTTTCAAGGGGTGTTAAATTACTCTGTAACCCTGTTTTACGTGACATGACCGTGATGTCTCCCTGACCTCCACCATACTTGAATTTGAACAGAAAATGAATACGCAACCCAGTTTCCCGTATGTATGCCTCTGGGCTGATGACACACTGGGAGGAACACAGTGTGATCACTACGACCACACATGTAGTTTGTGTGATATATACTGGAGGAAGTGACAAAACATCTGTAATGGACGTGAACAAATATAATTAAATGTAATCTGTGGCTTTGTAGATTTCATTTCTTAAAGTTTTAGTTTTCAAGGTGCGATCCAAGTTTATAGTCTGATTTCCTTTTGCTCCTCTCCTCTTTCTATTCCTACCTTCCTTTTTTTCATGAAGGCTTTAATGTTTTTTACAGAAAATATTCATATAAATATATATATATATATATGTATATATATATACATATATATATATATGAATTTCGCACAGCAGTTATGTCCTCGAAACCCAAAAGTTCATTCTGGAGAACGAGGTTTGTAACAATATTCAATTCAACATCTCATCTGCATAGAGATGTAATGATGAAACTGAACATAATGAGCCTTACATGTAGAAAATAAAAGGCCGCAGACTGGAGACGGGAGGAGAAACAGACAGACAGAGAGAGAGAGAGAGATAAAGACATGTCTGTGAATTGTTTCCTGTTGTGATGAGGAGAAAAGAGTCTTGTCTGCTGTTGTCTCTCACACTGAGACCGCATTGTATTTTGTGTTTGTGGCAATCCACACCATCAAGTCCAGTCGCTGGCTGCACTTCATTAGGACTCTGTTCTGCTGCTCGTTCAGAAAGGAGGGGCGGGGTATGAAACGACTAGCCATAGTTTGTTATGACAGTTTGTTATCAGGAGGAATTGCATTATTTTATGCTTTATTATAAGAGGGCAGAAGGATTGACGTGAGGTTATTCAGAGACGATGGGAAGAGATGGAACAAATGATGAAAGGGAACGAGATTGGTTGAGATGGGATGCGATTAAGAGACGAGAATAAATCAGATGGGAAGTAAGGAGATGTGTTCAGGGGATACAACGTGGGCAACATTTAAAATAAAATATTATTATTATATTTAAAATATGACTGTGTCCACAATATGGTGAACAGCACACATGACATTTGCTGTTTGAGTCTGTATTTCTTTTTTTTTTTACACAACTCTAAAGCTATTATTGAAGGGTCACGATAAACTAGTTAGTAAATCACTGCACTCTTAAAAGGTTTTTGGAAGTTTGTGTTAAATTATGTTGATCCCAGACTCGACAAAGTGCTTCAAAGACAATTTAACAGCTTGTATGTCTGTAGTTGAGAGTTTAGAGTTTAGTTGATTTGGAGAACCGGATGCTGAGTGTGTCACTCTGTGGCTGTTGGGCCTATTCAGCCTCTTGCAAGAGACAAACTGATGACTCTCACACTCTCACACATGTATCAGCCAAGTGATAGGAACAATTGTGTGTGTGTGTCTGTGTGTGTGTGTGTGTGTGTGTGTGTGTGTGTGTGTGTGCGTGTGTGTGTTGAAGCATCTTTGTAAAAACCCATTATTTTTAATATTACATCATGTGTTGAGAGCAACAACAAAGCCAAGAGGCCAAACGTTAACTCTGTAGATATTCTGCATCATAACAATAGGATCCACATGATTTGGTGGAGTTATACTCATCTTTCAGAGTGATTCGTATTAGGGGGTTTTGAACCCCATAATTAACACTTAGGATCCTCTAACAATGTCAAGTTAAAATCTTGCTGGGGTCCTAAATGAATTATGTTCTTATCTCAGTGGTGGAAGAAGTATTTCTTATGTAAAAGTAGCAATATCACACTTTGAAAAAACTCCAGAAAGTATCAAAAGTAAAAACACTCATATAGCAGAGAAATCACTGTGTGAGTTGTATATAAATACATATTAGTATTTGATATGTATTATTATTATTATTATTATTTATAATGCATTAATTTCTGGGTAGAATTTTAATGTTGAAGCTGATTTGGACTGTTATAAGCAACCCCGGTTATAAGATATACGATGCATTCATATATATATATATATATATATATATATATATATATATATATATTCAATTCAATTCAGTTTATTTTGTATAGCCCAAAATCACAAATACAAATTTGCCTCTAAGGGCTTCACAATCTGTACACATACGACATCCCTGTCCCGGAACCTCACATCGGATCAGGAAAAACTCCCTCTAGAAAACAAGGGGAAGAAACCTGAGGGAGAGCAACAGAGGAGGATCCCTCTCCCCGGATGGACAGATGCAATAGATGTCATGTGTACAGAATCAGCATAACAGAGTTACAGCACATTCAATGGATGTCACAGAAATTATTCATGAGTAGTAGGCATGGCCACGACCCAGATGACTGTGATCCATGACAGCAGACGAAGGTAAAGATGAAGGGCATCAGCAGGGCCGCCATGGAAGGGAACAGGACCCGCTTCAGACAGCCACGATCCATGGACGCTTGAGGAGAGGAAGCACAGAGGCTCCCGAGAGGAAGTAGAGTTAGTAATGAGCATTAAAGAGACATTCATTAATTTATCTAGAAGTATAGAGAGGAGAAAAATGAGAGCGAGAAGAAGATATAAATCCCTCGGTGTTTCCCCAAGGCGCTCCCCGGAAACACAAGTCCATAGGAGCACCCCAGGAGCACCTGAGGAAGGGAAGAGGAGGAGAGAGAGAGGCCAGGAGAGAGGAGCTCATTGTATCCTAAAATGTTCCCCAGCAGTCTAAGCCTATGGCAGCATATCTAGGGGCTGGACCCTAGGTCCGCTGAGCCAGCCCTAACCATACGTACTGTCAAAGAGAAAAGTCTTAAGTCTTCTCTTAAATGAGTTGACTGTGTCTGCTCCCCGAACCGAAAGCGGAAGCTGGTTCCACAGAAAGGGAGCTTGATAACTGAAGGCTCTGGCCCCCATCCTACTTTTTAAGACTCTAGGAACCACAAGTAGCCCCGCATTCATTGAGCGCAGCTCTCTGGTGGGACAATATGGTGCTATAAGCTCCCTAAGATATGATGGTGCATTACCAATTAAGGCTTTATATGTAAGAAGAAGGACTTTAAATGCAATTCTCTGTCTTACAGGAAGCCAGTGGAGATCAACCAATACAGGAGTAATGTGATCTCTCCTCTTAGCTCTCGCTAGCACACGGGCTGCAGCATTCTGTATCAACTGTAGAGACCTGAGAGACCCAGCAGAGCAGCCCGATAATACAGAGTTACAGTAGTCCAGTCTTGAGGTAACAAATGCGTGGATCAATGTTTCTGCATCCCTTCGAGACAGGATGTGCCGGATCTTTGCGATGTTGCGTAGGTGGAAAAAGGCAGTCCTTGAGATCTGTTTCACGTGGGAACCGAAGGACAAGTCTTGGTCAAAGACAACTCCCAGGTTCCTCACGGTGGTGGTTGACGCCAGTGCAATGCCATCAAGAGAAACAATATCATTAGATAATTGATTTCTCAGTGGCTCTGGGCCAAGCAAAATAACCTCAGTCTTGTCCGAGTTCAGCATCAGGAAGTTGCAGGTCATCCAGGTTTGTATGTCTTTAAGACATGCTTGAAGTTTAGCCACCTGGCTGGTTTCATCTGGCTTGATCGATATATATAGCTGGGTATCATCGGCGTAGAAATGAAATTTTATTGAGTGTTTCCTGATAATATTGCCTAACGGAAGCATATAAAGGGTGAACAAAATTGGACCAAGGACGGAGCCCTGTGGTACCCCATTTTTAACACCCGTGCTCACCGAGGCCACATCATTTACATATACAAACTGAGATCGATCTGATAGATACGATCCAAACCAGCTTAGTGCTGTACCCCTAATACCAATCAACTGTTCTAGCCTTTCTAATAAAATGTCATGGTCAATGGTGTCGAATGCAGCACTAAGGTCTAACAGAACTAAAACGGTTACAAGTCCCCTATCTGATGCAACTAAAAGGTCGTTCGTAATTGTCACTAAAGCTGTCTCTGTGCTATGGTGCTTTCTAAATCCGGACTGAAAGTCCTCAAATAAACTATTGCTATCTAAAAAGTCACATAACTGATTTGTAACTACTTTCTCCAGAATTTTAGACAGGAAGGGCAGGTTAGAGATAGGTCTATAGTTAGCCAACACTTCTGGATCGAGAGTTGGCTTCTTGAGTAGAGGTTTAATTACAGCCATTTTGAACGACTGTGGCACATAACCAGTTAGTAAAGAACCGTTAATAATATCCAGCAAAGAGGTGCCAACCAAGGGCAACACCTCCTTCAGCAATGTCGTTGGGATGGGGTCCAGGAGACAGGTAGACGATTTGGAAGCCGAAACGGTTGAAGACAGTTGGTCCAGGCTTATGGGGAGAAAGCCATCCAAACACACATCAGGGCCCACAGCCGCCGCCGCCGAGGCCAGTCCACTTGAGGATAAACAGCCAGTAGCTGGGGGCAGGAGATCGCCAATCCTGCCTCTGATGGCCAGAATCTTGTCATTGAAGAAGGTCATGAAGTCATCACTGCTGAGGTCCGTAGGAATGCACGGCTTCACAGAGCTGTGACTCTCCGTTAGCCTGGCCACAGTACTGAACAGAAACCTGGGGTTGTTCTTGTTCCTCTCTATTACTGATGAATAGTAGGCTCCTCTGGCATTACGGAGGGCCTTCTTGTAGGTGGTCAGACTGTCCCGCCAGACTAACCAGGATTCCTCTAGCTTGTTGGAACGCCATAAACCTTCCAGCTTCCGTGATGCTTGCTTCAGTATGCGGGTCTGAGGGCTATACCATGGAGCGAGCCTTCTTTGTTTGATGATCCTCTTCTTTAGAGGGGCTATCGAGTCCAGTGTCGTTTTCAGTGAGCTTGTAGCACTATCAACTAAATGATCAATCTGGGATGGACTGCAGTTAGCAACATAGTTATTTATTATATTGAGGCATGGTAATGAATTAAATACAAAAGGAATCACTTTCTTATATTCATCAATAACAACATCAGTTATACCTCTGGTGTAAAAACTTCTGTCAGAGAGCACACACACCGGCAGCACAAACTCAAAAGTTATAAGACAATGGTCCGACAAAACAGGGTTCTGCGGAAAAACCACCAAATGCTCTACATCAACACCATATGTAAGAACAAGGTCGAGGGTGTGGCTAAAGCAGTGAGTCGGCCTATGTACTCTTTGACAGAAGCCAATCGAATCCAACAGTGACATAAATACAATACTAAGGCTATCATTGCTAACATCCACATGAATATTAAAGTCACCTACAATAATAACTTTGTCAGTCTTAAGGACCAAACTTGTCAAAAACTCAGAAAAGTCAGATAGAAACTGTGAATACGGACCAGGTGCCCGGTATACTACAGCAAACAGAGTTGGCTGCGCCGTTTTACAGCTCGGATGTGAAAGGCTCAAAACAAGGCTCTCAAACGAGCTGCAGTTCAAACCAGGCTTAGGGCCTATTAACAGGCCCGAGTCAAATATGGCAGCTACTCCACCACCTCGACCGGTGCCTCGAGGAATGTGAGTATTTAAATGACCTTGAGGAGTTGATTCATTCAGGCTAACATATTCCCCAGGTCTCAGCCAGGTCTCAGTCAGACAGAATACGTCAATGTGACCGTCTGATATTAACTCATTTACTAAAACAGCTTTTGAAGACAGAGACCTAACATTCAGGAGTCCACATTTAATCCTCCTACCATGTTGCACTGTTGCAATGGTGGTGTTAACCTTTATAAGGTTATGTTCTATAACACCCCTATTAGTTACTTTTACATTAAAAAGTGGTCGTGGAACAGACACAGTCTCTATAGAGTTTAAGGTGGGCAACTGCCCTAAAGGAAATGCAGAGAAGGGTGTAAGACTACAACTCTGCATCCTTGTCTGAATTCTAAATAGTCATGGACAAAGTTGACCAATAAACTTGGCCATATTTGCCGAAAGGAGACGTGCTCCATCCAGAGTGGGATGAATGCCGTCTCTCCTGATCAGACCAGGGTTCTCCCAGAATGTCTGCCAGTTATCCACGAAGCCCACATCGTTTGCCGGGCACCACCTTGACAACCAACGGTGGAGTGATGACATGCGGCTATACATCTCATCAGTGACCGCATTTGGGAGAGGGCCAGAGAAAACTACGGAGTCAGAGATTGTTTTGGCGTAAGCACACACCGATTCCACATTGATTTTAGTGACCTCCGAGTGGCGAAGTCGGGAGTCATTACCACCGACGTGTATTACAATCTTACTGTATTTATGTTTATTCTTACCCAGCAGCTTTAAATAAGACTCAACGTCGCCCGCCCTGGCCCCAGAAATACATTTGACCGTGGTCCCCGGCTTTGCCACCTTCACGCCCCTGACCACGGAGCTGCCGATAACCAAAGTTGGTTTCTCAGCGAGTGTATCGCTGAGCGGGGAGAACCGGTCAGAGACGCGAAGCGGCCGCCGGTGTCCAGAGGGCCGCTTGGACCTCTGCTTCCTTCGTTCAGTCACCCAGCGTCCCGGCTGCTCGGGGGCTGCCGGGGAACGGCTCAAGCTAACAGAGGCTAAAGCTAGTTGGTCCGCACCGACTAGGGAGGGGGGGCTGGCTAATGTAGCTAAAATCTGAGCTTCGATGGTGCGGAGCCGTGTATCTAACCCACTAAGGCCTGCCTCCAACCTAGCAAATAAACTACACTTATTACATGTACCGCTATCATTAAAGGAGGCAGGCGAATAGCTAAACATGCGACACACTGAGCAAGAAAGAGTAGAAAGTGGAGAAGAAGACATTGCCAGCAGCTAAGCTAAAGCAGGGTAGCTAGCGTCAGCTGAACTAACGATGTGAAAATATGATTTAAGCAATGAGTCGATAAAAGAAGAGAGTCGAGTGTTTTAAACTCTAGAGATGTTCAGCAGTTATATATATATATATATATATATATATATATATATATATATTATTTTTTATTGAAATATTAAGGAGCCACATTATATTATAAATGATTAAAATACATAATTATAAAGACAACTGAGCTCAATGGGAATAAAAGAGATTGTTTCTCTGTATTATTGTCACCTGCCTTCCAGTCTGTCAGTCTGTCTTCCTCCTACGAATGTAAATATAATATAATAATTAGCAGAAGTCTCCATCAGGAGTGAAACAGACGGATGCCTTTTCACTGATTTTGTGGCTGAACTGTAATAATGTTCAACCATTTCTCTTTTTCGTTTGTGTGTGCGTCTGTGTGTGTGTGTGTGTGTGTGTGTGAGAGAGAGAGAGAGAGAGAGAGAGAGAGAGAGAGAGAGAGAGAGGTGCGCTGAATAGAGTATTCCAGAGGGCTTCAGGGCATTTCACAATGTTAAAGGAGTAGGTTTTCAATTACAGTGTGTGTCTGTGTGTGTGTGTGTGTGTGTGTGTGTGTGTGTGTGTGTGTGTGTGTGTGTGTGTGTGTTTGCATTCTCTATGACAAACTGACACCTCTCTGCCACGACAGTAGCTGTCGTGCATGCAGAAACACAGACATTTTATGATACCATAACTGACAAGATAAAATTCTACACGATTATTTTTTCCTGACGATGACATGAGACATGAGTATGTTGAGAGATCAGTGAGATCACAAGGAGAGCACTGTCTTCTCCACTTAATTTCACATTCTGTCACCAGTGCGGTTAGCGCTGGAACTCAGACGCTTAACAGAGACTGACTTCAACAGAAAACCTTAATAATTGGTTGATACGAAAAATTATCTACACTTATATTTCCTGGTATCCTGCCAACAGTCGGCACTGCTTGTGTTGGTCCTGAACCAAGTCTTAACCACACTCGTGTCAGATCAGATAATTGCCATATGAATCATTTTAGAACTGCCAATTGTAAAAGAGAAAATCCCAAAAAAATTGAATCTCCTCCTGACGATAGCGGTTCACATCAGAAATAAACACATTTTGACATTTGGAGGTTGTTTGATTTATAGTACAAAACAAGAAGAATCAGCTGTTTTCAGTCTTTGTTGTCCATGTTCAGTAGTTCTATCAATACAAAAAGATAGAAAATGGTTTGATAATATATAAGAAAGACTCACCAAATCTGACCCTATGAATAAATCGGTTACCTCCCATAACAAAACGTGTTCAGCGATTCTGGGAATGGTTTAGTTAAATTATAAGCCATCATGGCATTTCATCAAGCAGAAGAAATAACATTGATTGATTGACAACGTATCGATCCCCAGTGTTTGTGTTCGTGCATCAGCTCCTTGTTGAGGTTCAGGTCCCCTTCGTTCCTCCTCCTGTTGGCCGGGGAGCTGTCTGGGCTTCTGACCATCAACAAGCAGTTTGAATCTCGTGAATCTGAAAGCAATAGTAAAATAGACATTTTAGGAAATAGGCTATTTGCTTCCTTACTAGTCAGATGGCATGATCGATGTGTTGACACTACCTACAGCGCGACTGTGGAGCTGGGAATCAATAATCTTAGCTTAGCATAAAGACTAGCAATGGTATCATTACGCTCATCTAACTCTCAGCAAGAAAGCAAATAACATGATTTCCCAAAAAGATTCCTCTAAAATATCACTAAATGGAGATATTTCCTGACACCTACACGTTGCCACACCATGATTTCTCATTTAGCTGGAGTAAAGGGAGGGTTGCTCCTCGCCGCTCAGTCTCAGTTTAATCGCGTGAGCCTCATCCACCTGAAGCATCTCAGTGAGGATTGGTTTATGTGAGGGCTGATTTATAAACAAAGCTAGATGTAGAGATAATGTTCCCATTGCTTTCCTCAGCGGGGGTCCCAGTCCTGTATGATCATTGAGCAGATGGTCTGGGCTTTCTTTTTGTCTTGTTTGTATACATTATTATCTGGATAAGAGTTTGTTTCAATAAAATATCTTCTCTTCAACAGAAATAAAAATAAATAAGTGACAAAGCAGTGGAATATGCCTTAAATATTTCTCTTATCACTTCCCTGTACTCCTAAAGAACTACAGAGCAGTGGCCAACTAAAATAATCCCAGCAATGGATTATCCATATCTTCTGTACTGCATTGATTTCATCCACAAAACTATGGCAAACATGTTGTTGGACTGATTTTTTTTTTTCAGAATGAGAATGCAGAAAAAGAAAAAAAAAATATATATATATATATATTTGTAAATATCACTAAGACAAATGCATTACAAGTACAGCCACTTACATGAAACCATAAACACAGTTATTTCCAGAGGATAGTTTTTAGATAGACCAACATATGTATCCAGACAGAGATAGAGAGAAGAGTTTTACTTTAATTTGAAAAGTACTCAAGATGTACTGCAGACACAAGTTATGTTTAAAACAAATGTAAGCTACCTACCAGATGTCCAGTGGTGTTGTATTGAATCTCAGTGTTTAAGTGAAACTTAATCAGAGGCAGCAGTGAAAGAAGTACCAGGATGTTAGCGCAGTTCACCAAAACCGCAGTGTGGAAATACTCTGTTCCAAGGTAAAGTCCTACACTATAATTCTTACTTGACTAAAAGTACAAAAGTATCAGCAGCAACAACTTTTTAGGCTGAATGATGCATTTTGGATAAAACTTATAGATTTGTCTACAGGACAAACGTAATGTATTGACCACATAAGCACTTGCTGGTTATGTGGTAACAAGTATATATATATATATATTAACAAGTATATCTGTGATATTTTTTATTTGATAATAAAAGTAAAGAAAATCCTTCTGTGGAAAAAAAAAAACACTCCTCCGTGGTCATTGAACGGTCCTTGCTGCGCTGCAGCATGCAGAAGGCCGTGATTAATCATATTTCAACCATAAGTAAGTCAATTTTCATTTTTTTGCTGGACGCATTTGCCCGTATTAGTGGATTCAGCAGGTTCTAAGGATTCCAAAACTGTATAGTATTCCTGTGTAGCTTCATGCTATCAATATTAAATGGCATCAAAACTCTGGGTGCTTTCTCGAGCCACTCTCGAGTCACTTGAGTTATATGTTAATATTTATGGAGGAATTCTTTTTTTATGTCACATAACTCTTTTGGACTTAGAATATTGATATCAATGGGTCTGCTATTGATTCTGGGTTCATATGACCACAGAAACACATGATTAGAGCTCATTTTTAAGAGCTCAGACCCCCTTTGGGGTCTTCTGTGCTGAGAAGGTGGAGTTAAAGTTGTCTTCCTCTAAAACCGGTCCATTGTTACTATAGTATGTGTGTGTTTGTCCATGCTCTTCACTCCACCATGCTTACTGATTAATCAGCTCATCCATCAATATCAACTCATCTCCGCCCCGCAAACATAGATATCAGTGACGGATCACTCTGATTTGTATCAATAGACAAGACCTAATCAATATGGTTAAACACACACTGATGTGGCTCTAGAGGGCAAACAAATGTGCGAGTCTGTAGAAGGGAGGAGGGAAAGGACGGCTGGGGGTGTTGGTCTGATACAACAGAGTCAGTTTCATCACCCGGGGCATCGACGAGGAGGAGGAGGAGGAGGAGGAAAACGAGAAGAGGCGGAAGGGAAGCAACATGAAGAGTCTAAAATGACTCTCTCTCTCTCTTACACACACACACACACACACAGACATTGGGTGTCATCTTCCTGTAGGGCTGTGAGTTATGACCACAGCTATACGATCATTTACACTCAGTGCTGCAGATAGCCAGGGGCTACTGGTCTGTGTGTGTGTGTGTGTCTGTGTGTGTGTGTGCAGAGATTGTGTGTGTTCTTTGCTAACACTTGCTCAAGTGTGTTGAAGCATACGACATTAGACTCACCTTTATCCCAGATGTATAATAATAAAAGACACAAGCTGTCAGAACTAGAGGCATTTCATGTTTATTGGATGTATATTAAATATTAAATATTAAATACAGACATGCAGCTTCATTCTAACTATGCAGTAAACACTTGCACACATGTGGACAGAAAGCCTCAGAAACATGCTTCAACATTCATTTATAGATGTTTTGTGATCATTTTAGCCGCTTCAGCAGTTTTCTATTGCATTGGGAAAAACGATTGCTTCTCACGTAACTGTGCAGACTCACAAGGTGAAGACATGACCACACACACAGGAGAGGACAAGTATTAAACAATATCATGCAACATGAGAACGCTGTCATTGCGTGAAGTGTCAGCGTTAATTTAGGTTGTATCCCTGTTGAACAAAATACAAGTAATGACATAAAAGAATAAATCGAGCGAGGAAACAACGGGCATCAATGACGAAGGTTTTATATCTGTATTATTTCAACGTTTCTTCTCTGCCTGAATTCTTCTTTCCCAAAACCCTGAGCCAGTCGGTGTTCTGTCCAGATGAAGCTTTCGTTTCAGTTCAGTTCAGGTCGTTCCAGTTCAGATCCGTTCGGCTTCAATTAAATTCAGTTTGCTTCACCTGGAAATGGCTCACACCTCCACCAGAAAGCTCTCGTTCCCTCTACATCTCTTGTACTCCTACTGGCTTGATGTTTCACCTGCAGGGAGACAGAGAGGCAACGTTAGTGTGTGTGTCTGTTGTTGAGAAGTCATACGTATGTGTGTGTGTGTGAATGCAACAACTCTGGTGTCATCAGACTGCTGCAACATGACGAGCCCACATAGTTAAGGAAGAGGGATGAGGTTCTTTAAAAGTGTTCGGTTCAATGGATTCTTAATTTAAACAATGACAGGAAAACATTACAAACCTATAAAGTATGTACATACAGCCACGTGATGAGGTGTCAAATCAATGCTGTCTCTCTCGCTCTCTCTCTCTCTTTCGCTCTCTCTATCTCTCTTACACACACACACACACACACACACACACACACACACACACACACACACACACACACACACATTCACACACACACACACAATTCAATCATGTCTCTGCTGCTGCCTCGGGGAAACATGGTGTGGAAGCCTCACTATAGTGGAAAATCACCTTTTCCATGTTATTTTACACAGCAGCACTGACACGACACACACACACACACACACACACACACACACACACTGAACCTGGATGCATTTACACCAGGAACCAGGAGATCAGATTTTTTTCCTCTTTGTGGTGCAGATCTCACCGTCATGGCTGCCTCAGCCAGAAGAGTCAGCGAGGAAAGTGATTTTTAAACAACCGTGAAAAAAAACGGCGCTTCAAAGAGCTAATGTGATCTCGTGACAAAAGTGTTTTTTTTTTTGCAGCTTGCTTTATGACATTTGTATCATTGTTATACCTGACATGATCAACATTGGAACAAGAAGAAGTGCATGTATTTTAGTCTGTATTATCATTTGGCAGTTTCCTTTATAGTATTATTGATATATAAGGACTGTATAAGTCACCAAAATACTGAAATCACTGAACGCATAGATGGGGGTTATGGGGTAGACAAAATAATATGAACACCTCATGGAATGGGACTGTGACTCAGAGGTAACTTAAAGGCCGTTTGAAATAAATACATTAGTTTAGTTAAAATACCAATAACTCTTCCTGGAGTGTCTGCTGCTACCTAGCAACCTCCCAGGGATGACAAGACAGTAGGCAGCCACTGCCCCCCACCTAGAGGTGCTAAATAACATGTTGAGCATCTCGCCCAATTGCCCCGGCTTGACACGGCCTCTCTCCAGAGCGTGTTTAGGATATTAAAGGCAGAGGATTTTTTTTCATAATTGTCTATTTTATCATTTTATTACAGCTAGCTTTCCTCTGATGGGCTCCCTTTATGATTAATCAAATACAATTACCGCGTGACTTATTTCAGGAGCCTCTCCATTGCTGAGGACCATTACTGTGTGTGTGTGTGTGTGTGTGTGTGTGTGTGTGTGTGTGTGTGTGTGTGTGTGTGTGTGTGTGTGTGTGTCAGCTCTGGTGTATTTAAATAGCATTAAGTAATTA
Organism: Cottus gobio; assembly: GCA_023566465.1. NCBI lineage: Eukaryota > Metazoa > Chordata > Actinopteri > Perciformes > Cottidae > Cottus > Cottus gobio. Next base: position 24,125,881 of record CM042217.1, on the reverse strand, counting down.
GAAAAACAGGAAAAGAGGTTGGAAAAGCTAAATTGTCTTCGTGGATTTATACCCCCATCCCCAAATGTGTCTCTCTTCTCCTCTGTTGCTCTTCCTCAATATTTCAGAAGCAGCCATTAAAAAGGTAAAAAAGAAAGAAATAATTGTACCTGATACAGAGAAACTAATTTGGAATAGTTTAATTTTTCTGCTTCAAAGATATTTCTTCAGGAGAGAAGAAACAGTCAGATAGAGGGGAGGAAAGAAACAGACACACAGAGGAAGAGGAGGAGGTTAATTCCATACCTTCTCCTCCCTGGTAATAAAGTGTAGGTGGCGTGCCGGTCAGTGCAGCTAATTGAACAGTGGAGATTACAGCCGCCGCCGCTCCTCTGTGAAAAGAAGGCCAAGTTCATTAGTCGCTGCCATATAATATTCATTCTCTGTAGAAAAGTGTAGATAGTAATCTGAGCACAGAGCCGCTGAGATGATTTGAATGCTCTCAACATGTTCTGTGGTAGCAATAACTCAACAATCATCATGTGAAAAAGGACTGCTGCCTATGTTCATCATATCTATACTTTTCTGTTTGAAAGTGCATTAATCACCCTATAAAGAATAGTCTATTATTTGATCCTAAATCATTTTATTTTTGAACATTTTAAAAGCTCAAATTAAACCCCAGAAAGGATGAAGGACTCATGTGTGTGAAGGGCTGTGGAGGAAGTTCAGACCCAGCGTGTCCGGTCACGAGGTCAGGGGTGAAAGAAGAACTCTTACTTACAGTATAAAACTACCAAGAGTAAAAGCACTCTTTTAAACTATGCCCCTTTTCAGAATTATATATATATATATATATATATATATATATATATAAAAATAATGATTGGATTATCTTTAGTGTTGCAGTTGGTAAAGGTGGAGCTAATTGCAACGGCTTATTATACTGCTGAGTCGCTAAAGACATTTCCATAAATCATTATATCTATATATATCTATAATCAATACAATTTTGTAATAAAAAATGTAATCTGCAAAGTAAATAAGAAATGTAGAAGAGTAAAAAGTAGAAAAAAAGTACTTAGTACTTTACTGTCCAAAACAGCCCAGCGGATATTTCAATATCATTTATATAAATTAAACTATTTTATGTAGAGATATTTGCGAAATATCTGTTTTAATGTTATGGTATGGACCACAGTTCATTTATATTCTGTTCTTATACTTCTTATTCTTATGAGTCCATAAAGCCAAAAGGAGTGATTGTGGAATAAAATGATTCTACTGTCACTGTCTGTCCCATGCTATTCCTTCTACAGTAGATTGGGTCAGTGCTTCAACGAACAACGGATACATGTATGTGAATCATAGAGCATGTTTGAAGGGGATGAGTGTGCAAAACAAGATTACATCATTTAAAAAAGCACCAGTGACCCTGGTAAATTGTGGCGTTGCATTGCTGCCTCTGGCATGTTACGTTATTACCATGCATTTTATTTGTGTCTTCACACCATGTGACGTGTGTGTGTAAATGCTGAAGTCATTTTTACACTGCAGACAATGTAAGAAAAGGTGGAAGCAGGTATCATACAACTATGTTTCAGGAAATAAACTCCATCCATCCGCCTCAAAGGCATCTCCCCTCTGTTTCTATATATAGTTGGTACAAAACCAAACCGTGCTTCAGAGCAGGTGGATGGGATGCATCTGCTCTCCTGATGCTGCAAAGAGCCCTCAGTAGAAACCAGCACGTCAAAAACAAACTCTGCTTCTGTCACTTTTCTAACCCCAACAATCCCTCTCCTCTCAATTCCTCTCCTCTCCCCTCCCCTCCACTCCCCTTCCCTCCCCCGTTCGGTTGCCCGTCCAGCTCAGTGCCCCCCCCCCCCCCCCCCCCCCCCCGACCTCCCTCTCTTTCTCTGCCAGTCCCGGGATGTCTCTCTGCCTCTCTCGCCCCCTCCCTCAGGGCAGAAGTAAACCACGCCTTGAGGCCCTGCTCCCATTGTGTGTCCTCTGCTACTTCTGTTTGGGGCCTTTGTGTGCCGCTAATCAGCCGTGGGGCCATGCTCAGCCCCGAGTGTGTGTCTGCGAGTGTGTGTATGTGTGTGTGTCTGTGTCCCTTGCCCTCATTACGTAGCCACACTGGGAGGCCAGCATGGGAAGTTTCTGCTGCAGTATACACCTCCCTCCATCCCCCCTTCTCTTTCTCCCTCCCTCTAGCTGTCCATCAGTCCCTTCCTCCCCCCGTCTCATCTCGCCAGCCCCAAGACATAAAGCTACACAAGCCACGGTTTTGAAATAAAACTAGAGCGGCTTTAGTCAAAATCAAGCAGCCTTGTCCCGTAACAAAACTTCTCCTGGTCCTATGCTCAAACTATTTTCAGTATAATTTTCTTTTCCATTGAAATACTTGTGAACTGATACTGAAAAAGTCTTCTAAACAGCACGCTGAGGACCCCTCAACCTCAAAGTTTTTGCATTTGCAGAGTTTTCTTTTTAAAATGATATCCACCTTGATGGATATTCTTTACTCCGATCCCTGCGATTACAGCAGCTGTCGACATTGAAATTACGCAATTGATTCCTTCTTGTGAATTATTCCAATGGACACAGAATGATTATAAAATCTAAGTCTATTAATATATTTCAATTCATGTTTCAAAAGCATTTTGAAGGATGTAGCAAGTAAAAATGAGTAAAATCTTTCTACAGATTAGAGAAAATAGCAGTGACATTTTTAATGATTATATTGATGACAGTAAATTATCTCGAGAGTATGAATTTTTAATTGCAGCAAAACAATCTAGCAATCTGAAAGAAATCTAAATAATTAGCAGAGTTTCTACAGATATAACAGGTTGACAAATGATTTTGTTTCTCATCCATTAAGCTCTTACATGCTCAGGATGAGTCCACTGATGATGAGAAGTCTTCCAACAATATTATGCTGTCAATAAAGTGCAATGTGAGTTTGTGTGGAGGGTTATACCTCTTGTTTTAAATGTGTATTAATATGTTTATTAATATTCAAGTCTGCGTATGTTTTGTGTTCAACCTGGCTACAAGATACATTTCCCATCTTGGAAAAGGTTTAGTTAAAAAGCCTTTTCCCCTTTAAATATAGCAGAACGTGGCAGGAAACAACACCCCATACACAACCCACTGTTTGTTTGGGGCGATGCAACAATAACGAGAGCTCCCCTCAGTAATGGAGAGTGAAGAGAAACTGAGGAACAGCGTCTGGAAGTGTAATCAGTTTCACCGTTGCTTATGAATATGCTGGACAAAGTGAACTGTCCGTTGATCTTTATTGCTCCCCTCTGTCACCAGCTGGGTGCCCCTCACCCTCCTGCTCCCCTACCACTCCTCCTCTTCACCTCCTTCTCATCTGTCCATCCCTTCTTTTCACTCTCTCTCTGCCCAGTTTGCCCTCCTCCTTCCCACATCCATGATGTATCACCTGTCCGTGTGTGTGTGTGTGTGTGTGTGTGTGTGTGTGTGCGTGTGTTTGTCTTGGTGCCCGATGGGGTTTTAGCCACTGGAGCTCTTTGACTTGAGGACAAGAGTTGTCTGTTCATCGCTCATCTAAACACACGCACACACGCACACACACACACACACACACACACACACACACACACACACACACACACACACACACACACACACACACACACACACACACACACACACACACACACACACACGCACACACACACACACATACACACACACACACACTCTCTCTCTCTCTCTCTCTCTTCAGTCAAGAGCTGCACTCCTCTCAAATTTCAGTGTGGGACCGAGAACATCTCTTTCTCTCAATCTCCCCTCCCTCTCTTCCTCTGCCTCCCTTATCTTAGTTATCACACACGTTTGTCAATTTACTGACCCATATTCGTGTTACAGCACATAAAGAGGTTGTTACTTATGTTTATTATTTGCAGATGGAGGCACAGAGAGAGAGCTTAGTGACTGATTGATAAGAGAGATTTCCTGACTTTTTCTTTCCATCTACTGTATCACAAGCAATTCTTCTTCTTTTTATTTTGGCTTCCTGGTTAAATTGCTAGACGAGTAAGACAACGCAAGTGGAGGAAGTGCATCACTTTCCTTATTGAAGAGAGCAAGGCCCCAAACGACCCAAGCGGCGCTTCAGAGGTGAACAACAACCAGTGAATGACACGGATCTACTCTGAGGTCTTTCTGGATGTCCGGGTTCGGCCCACACACTCTGCGAATCAAACTTTTTCTGTTCTCTCACACTTTTGGTCACAAACCTCAAACTCCAGCACAAAACACAGATCAACTGGTAAATCAGGACCCTCCTCCAGGATAAACTCACTCTTCACCATAACAGTCCAGTACAACTCCTGTGTAACTGTGGATATTGCACAGGGAGAGATGGAGCTTGAGATCGACAGGTGATGCATCTCGCTCCCGATCCTGAAGGAGGAAACCCACCATCTTTCCAGCTGTTGCCTGGGACTTGAAGGTGCAAAATCTCATATCAACTTTTTTTCACACACCTTGAAGCCAACAGAACTACATCATCTGCAAAAGGAAGAGATGCAACAGTTAGTAACTCCTCCTCTTTTGAAAACCTCCAACCCGGTCTCACTGCAAACTCGTCAAAGACCAACGCCTGGTCACTGCCTCTTGGAGTCTGAAACATACAGACAGAGGCACACTTCAGCGCCTGTACATGACTTCTGGATCAGTGGATGGGTCAATCAAACAAAGAACTTTCACTCAGGAGACCACTGTTCGAGTCGGGTTGGAAACAAAAAGTCAACTTAGACTTATTTTGTCGGATCAGCGTGACTCATTAGTCACCAAAGTCGTTAATCAGGACAATTAACATCAACCACAATCTTTTCTTTAACCTAAGTTAGCGTTTTTGTGGCCTAAACCTAACTTACTATGAAGAAAAAGACACAATTCCTGCCACGTCCAAAACGGCTGATAAAGGGGTACCTAGCATCACAGTGTGAGGCCCGGGGCCACTGACCAGTTGGGAGTGAGAATATATTGAAACCGCAGAAGCTTTCCACTTCCAACACCCTCTTGCATCTTGAACACAGCATACTGTATCTCATTTACGATTTGCGAGTTAACATGAATTTACTTTGTGCCCATCGGGTACGCACAGTTCTATACCACGCATGCTTGACAGGTGCCGGGGAACACGCACACCAAAAAAAACATATCTGCCACTTCATTGTAAGCCAATTTAAAATAGTATTTCATATGGACGATTAGACCTCAAAACAAAAAGAAAGGCATGTTCAGGTATTTATTTATCTTGTGGTGCCCAAGATCACAAATAGGTTGGGCTGAAATGACCTTGTTGTCTTTTTAACCACATCACTGGGAAGGCCAACACTCGGGCACCGGGCTGCCACTGGAGCTAAAACATTCTAAACATTTAAAAGTTGAAATTAGCATGTTTTGAAGAAAAAGAAAACCTGGAGAAGAAACATCAATTCCTACTTGGAATTATGACTTGATGACTGAGGGTCAATTTAGCACATTTGAGTTGTGATCAGTTACACGAACATTTTCAAACGTCTATGACAACTTTAAACTTTATTGCGTTCGTCATATTGCATATTTTTACATACATGGAATTTGGTCTCTGCATTTAATCCATCCTTAGCTATTTAGGAGCAACTCATATACATGTCAGACGGGTTGCATTATGGGGACCACAGTAAATCCAATTATTTTACATCAAGCCTGTCTTCAGTGTATTAGTTGTGATCAAAGTGCTGAGACATAAGAAGAGACTCAGACCTCTTTTATTTGTGTAATTATTCAGGATGGTATTTTTTATTTATTTATGATTCTGTCATTTCATGGAATCATGTCACTGGTATAGCACGTTGTGGTTGGAGTAACACTTTCTCATGTTACACACTGTTTAAGAGTGAAGAGAGTTTTGGGCGAAGATGGAGGAAGGTGAAGGATACTGAAGGGAAAAAAAGAAGACTCGAGTCTCTTGCTTCTTTCCCTCCAAACTTGTAATGGAGGTTTGATTAGCAAGCATGTAATGTACTTTACCCCACGGATGGGGGAGGAGGGTGAAAAGAGGCGAGGGATGGAGGGAAAGGTATAGCAGGAAGGAGGAGTGTATAGAGGCTACCCTCTCAGCAGGTCTCCTCATCCCCCCCTCCCTCCATCTACACTTTATTCCTCAACTCCCTCAGACCAGACCAGGACACACAAGTTTCCGCCCTACTAAAAAACCTACCATCACCCCCCCCACACACACACACACACACACACACACACACACACACACACACACACACACACACACATTAAAGCCTAAAGCCTAACGCATCCCTCCACCAACTCATTCTTCCTTATAGCTGCACCATGCTGTGCAAGCGGTGGGTGTGGGTGGGGTAGGATGGGGTTGGAGGTCAGAAGCAGGAAGAGGGGTTTTCTTTTGGGGAGAGGCAGGGGGGAGGGGGGTCGCCCCCGTTAACAAGCTGCACGTCTGCATGCAGGAAGTTGTTTGTGCACAGACACAATGCAAGTTTATTTGAATCCAGCAGGGAAAAGTCGGCTGTGTTGTCACTCAGCTGATTTGAGGGTTAAAGGCTAAAGAAAATGTTGAGGTAGCATCTATCACTGTGAAAAGATCAGGAAGTAAAAGTCAGGAGAAAGAAAGAAAGAAAAGCATGCACAACAAACTTCCACTAAAAATGCTTTCTTTGTATTTTACTGGAAGATGGTTCTGTTTTAATGGTTTAATAACAAATAAAACCAATGTTTCAAATGTAAAACTAACAATCTAGTTTTATTTCTAAAAAGAATCCTGAGAATAATCACAAACTTTTAATTTATTTAGAAGAATATACTTTTTTGACCATCAAGTTTTCTAACTTCACAACTTTGAACACTCAATGTTTCATGAAAGTATGTCCCAATTTCAATGTCCTATTGTACTTTAAATTATGGAACTAATATAATAAAAATACAGTTCTTTCTTCCAAGAAAAAGGAACAAGATATAAGAAAGTAATATAATCTTTTAATAATCTTTTAATTTAATTTAATTTTAAACATCACTGATAACCTAAATTTAAAGGACGCATTTCAGCCCCTTTAATCTTAATACAAATTCAAAGAAAACATATTTTTAAGTTTTATTACAAAACAATTCTCTGTGCCTCCCACCGGGCCGGATCAGTGTTCCCCCCCCCCCCCCCCCGCCTCGCTGTGCTGTCGGCTCAGGGTGTGAGCAGAACAACGTTAATGTGTGGGGACACCTGACAAGCCCGCTGGCCTTTAGGGCTCAGCCTAATCACTCTGGACCCAAACCCATCGGGAATTAAACCTGCAAAACCAAACAGTCGCTGTGGGAGCTGGCTGGCATCTGCTGCAGCCACTCCAATGGCTGCTGAGGGGCAAGACTCTGCAAGCTGCATGTTGGTGAAAGTGTGTTATTCAAAGTGTGCAAAGTAAGCAAATATATATGCAAACCTGAAGTGTGAACAATGAGGAGGTATGTTATGAAATATATAGCTTTTCCTAACAAATTAGGCATTGGGAAGTCTGAAAATTAGGAAATGTGTGCCTCAATTGATAATTTGTGTCACTCTTCCAGTCATATGTAAATTAACAAATAAGACAATTTATTAAACTTCTACATCTTTTACTGTTGCTATCCGTCTGAAAACATATTCATGTGCCCTTATATTTAAAAAGAAATCTGGTAAATTATAATTCTGTATGGGCAGAGTCTGGTAAATGTGGCTTACACCAACAAGAAGAAGGTTTGACAGCTCGAGGCCAAGAGTCAGTCCAAAGATGGCGCCGTAATGTGTTTGAACTAACATTAAAGCTCCTTTGCCAGCATTCAGAGTACAGTAGTGCGTTAACTTTAAAATTAATGGGGATTTTCCAGTGTTTAAAGTACAGTAGCTTGTTAACTCTGGTATCTGTTAAGCCACGCAGGCCCCTCTCCACACTTTCCCTCTCTCCAGATGCCCTCATTAATTTTAGATTGGCTCTAAATGAGTCTCCTTCATCGTGGCCGAGGTTTTCTAAATTAGATTAATTTATATTTAAATTGTGAAACAGGCGTGGTTAATGAGAGAATCATTATTTGGGGGTTATTTCAGATGGGCTGATAGTTGGGCAGCAGTGCTGTGTGAAGGGAAGCCACCAGAGGAGGCACACATGATGTGAGAAGCACAGTGTTTTCTCTGACTAACATTGAAAACCACCTAGCCGCAGGATTTCAAAATAAAAGCATTCTGGTGGAAAACGTAAGTTAATTTTAGCAGCACAAGCACTGTTTAAATAAGAAAAAAAAGAAGATCAAATGAAATTGAGAAAATGCAAAGTGAAATCTACCTGACTGTCATACAACAAAACCTTGTTTGCCTCCTTTGCTTCCACCTAATTTAACACTCTTAAAGCTAATGTGCCACTTTCAACACATCTGTGTCATTTTTGGCACCACATGTGCCAAAAACGCATTACAAGACACACATGTTGACTCAACAGGTGCCCCTATCGACACATGATGCCCCGACAAAGCAGCAGGACGCCTCTCCACCTAAACGGCTCAGATGAGCGTTAGAAACGTCACATCTGAGGGACGGAGGCGTGAGGTGGAACAACACAGCTTCCACTCCTGTCCCCATGAATCCGTCCATCCTTCTCATAAAAAGCACAAGTCACACAGCGCTTTACAGCTGTACGTCTCCTTACAAGGCGTCTCGCAGCTCCCGGCGTCCTATAGCAACCCCCAGCTTCTCCCCACCAGGAATTTGACTGTTAGGAATCTAAGTGCCAGGCGTTTAAAACCCGAGGAATGCTATTGTTCTGGTCACAGCTGCACTAGCACTGGCTACTGCTGCCACTGTGTGAGTGTGGTGGGGAGGAGGGGGAGGAAGGAGGGAGGGAGGGAGGAAGGGAGGAAGGAGTTGAAGGTGTGAAAAAGACAACTTTACGTGTTTCCAGTGCTCTGCGGTTTCATGACAAAGCAGCACATAATTGACAGCAAGCTGAAACATTCCTCAGGCCTGGATGGCTGCAAAGCTCTCTCCTCCCTCACTCTCTCTCTCTCTCACTCTTCTTCTATCTTTCTCCAGCATCATATGTTCTACTTAATGTTTACGGCTCTGTCTTTTGTTTTAATCAGATAAATATACGCAAGACCAATGCTCAAAGTTGCAGAGAACACGGAGGTCACTTGCTGGAGGTATGTTGACCCCAAATGTATTGTAAGTTAGGGAGAAGCTCTTTCAGTGTAACGTTTATTAAAGCTTCTTTAGCATATCAAAACTTCTTTGACATTGTGAGTCTTCTCAACCATTTGAGACTGGCGGCCCACGACAGATCATTCAAAATGCTGCTGTCAGAGACCTGATGAGTGTATTCATTTGATGACATCACACCTGTTCTCAGATCTGTGCATTGACTTCTGTTAAGTGTCAGAATTGATTGCAACCTTTTAGATCTTAGTATCACTCACTGTGGACCTATTGGTCATTTAGCAAGGCCTTACATGCAATGTTGGTGAAGCTACTTTTATTTGATTAAGGGTCCATTAACTTGCTATATTTCATTATATGTGCGCTTACATTGCCATTAAAAGGTAAATACATTTAACAAAATGATCATGCACATTGCATTTGTATGTCATTTGTTTGTGTTTTCTATCTCTCTGAACAATATTAAATGTCATTTTTGTATGTGTATGCCCTTCGCATTGGTTTAACTTGTGAAAAAACCCTCAAAGTCATATATGACGATCACTGACTGGAGCCATAGTTTGACGACTACACCACTGATCCTTGTGTACACGTCGATAGATTGTTTCCTGTTGTCTCTAGATCCACAGGACTCCCAGCTCTGCTCTACTTGTACATACAGTATATTCTGAAGCAGAAGCAACAGTAGTGAGGTGGCAGGGCTCCCCTCTCCCTTTCTAGTAATTACCATCCAGCTGCTCCCAGGAACAATGCTTGGCTCTCTTCCAGACGGCTGACTTCATACACTCTGTGCCACGCTCAATTTGGAGCGCAGCGGAAGCTGGGCATGACTGGCATCCTCCAGGGCATTGCTGTCTCTGTATGGGACTCACTGTGTGAATGTGTGTGTGTGTGTGTGTGTGTGTGTGTGTGTGTGTGTGTGTGTGTGTGTGTGTGTGTGTGTGTGTGTGTGTGTGTGTGTGCGTGTGTGTGTGCGTGTGCGAGTGCTTTCCCTAAACCTACCAGTTCTCATTTGCCATCCGGTTCATGCTTTGTCCTGGATTCTTGATTGTGTCTTCACTTTCCTGTAAAGTCACTGGAAAAGAAAACAAAAAGAAGAAAAAGAAATGATTAAAAGTGATTAAAAGTGATGATCAGTGAGGTTTTTGTACCGTGTAGTTGATCTGTTGCTGCAGGGTCCCATGAAGGAAATCCTTATGCATCAAGGAAAATAGGTGTCATATTGTTTTGCTTCGTTTGCGGTATTTAGGTGAAGATTAGTGCAGAAATGGGAAGATTGACAACTAGAAAAGCTCATACTAGTTTGACAGAGGATCAACACTGTATGGCATATACAAATATTATTTCAATGTATTTAGTAGAATGGATGTGGTTGAAGACTTCACTCAACCTTGGTGAGACGCTGCAGAGTGAATCCCTGCACTGCTTTGCTGATACAAAGTTGTGTTACCAGGCAACAAGTACCGTCGAGGCTCGTAACTCGCTGAATTTCTTCCCATAATGCAAAGCAGCAAAGTTAAAGCGGACTCTCTAAATGTTCAAACTGCTTTGGCTAAAACCAATGTACAGAAACACAACAAGCAGGAATTTAAATGTGAAGAACTCGCTCATTATATGGGTCGAAAATGTGCACACACACACACACACACACACACACTCTCCAAACTTGGCTGAATAGGGTGCAGCACACCCCGGCTCTTCCTCCTGCAGCACAATGAAGACCTGTTTTGGTCCAGTATGCTTAGTTACCCCAATCCCACTGCCCCCAAAAAAGCAACACAATCTCACACACACACACACACACACACACACACACACACACACACACACACACACACACAATCAGCCCCAGTCTGTCTCCCACTGTTTGGGACAGAAGGGCATTTAAATAGCAGAGACAAACAGCAACAGTTGCTAATTGTTGTGTAACAGTTGGACGAGGCGATGGCAGCATTACAACACAACGCCTTACAGTTCCCTCAGAGTCGCAGCATCCAGCTGACATGACACCACTCACAGACATCTCATTGGACGATATATGAGTGCCAAGTTGTATTAACTAAACAACCCAAAAGTCACTAAAGTTATAGCAATAACAGTGTTCATGTTGTTTCCCCCTTGTAAATCTCTTGGGGAGACCGACTGTCTTTTTATTTCTATAACTGTGCTGATTTTTTTTTAATAATTTGCTCCGTTAGAATAATAATATCAATTAAAATACCTATTGTTTGATACATGTTTCGCACTGTGAGTAAACTTTAACGAACATGAAGCGTCCTTTACCACACCTACACTTCTAATATCAGCAGACCGACACTGGAGATCTGTAGCGCTCATCAAGGTAACACCTGAAGCCCACGTGGACTATAATACATCCCATCATGTTTTCTAACGTCTCTTCTTCTGCAGTGGTTAATGGCATCAGCACCACCGGTATGACCGAGTATCGCTGTACTGTATAAATAGCGTGTGAGGGTTAGGGGCTGTATTCCCATGTAGCTTAATGGGTACAGCAAGATACTATTACTTCCAAGCCACTCAAGTAGAAAATGTATGTATAGGGTACGGTTACAAAGCTACCTGAAACTAACCGTAATGGCAGTGGGGAGAATGGAAACAGAAAACCCGCAGGGAACAGGGCGACTGCGGTAAACAAATCAAATGCGGATATTTCTGCATTGAAGCTGCCGATACTTTGTATTTGTAGTTTTCAGCATCTCTAAGTAGCACGGCAGAGAAGCTTGGCTGGACGGCCCATAAGATAACCCCTTCCCATCAAACAGCTACGCTATCTAAACACGTTATCACATCTACGTTAGCGTCTGCCTCACACAGTCACAGTATATTCCTCTGAACTCCACCACAATAACAGTAATGTCACTCCCCATTTGCAAGCCGTGCGGCTGAGGCCGGTGCCGAGTGGCAGCGGGCCAGCCCAAAGCAAACAGAGGTGTGTTTCTGATTTGACTGCTCGCTCTCTGCTGTTACGGAGTTAATACACAGGCAGGGCAGGGCTGTGTTTCAGGACCGCACGTCTTCATGGCGCTGAGGCTTGTGTCCGTTTTACTTTTCTAAAACACGTTCCAGCTGTATTTGGGTTTGCTTCCCTTAGAAGGTACTTTGTAGTTCATTGTACTTACAGTTGATATTACCTGCCAACATACACTTTCCAACATATACTTTGTGAATAGGTTTTACTTTCAGTAAGGTTACTACACTTCACATTTGGATTACATTTTTTAATTTAAGTTAAGTTAAAATGTACTTTACAGTTGGAATTCCTGTCCAAAAAGTACTTTTAAAGTACCTTCCTAAACTGACAGTTTGTTGTACTTTCCTCAATGTAATTTAGACTTGGTCTTAGTTCCAAAAAGTACTTTTTAGTTGGTTTATATGGAACAATATTAATGAAACCAAATAACCCAGTTTAAGTCCATTGTAAGTGAACGTGAAGAAAGATTTCAGATGACCAGCTACACAAAGTATTTCTACATGTATGTATGAGTGTACTGATACTGTTATATTATATTTAGGTTGGCATGAATGAGTAATTGAGCACATGATTGCATATTTAGTAAACGTGTGCATGAGTTTATGCCGTCTACATGACATGTACACGCATGTATGAATGCAGTGCATGTTTATCACCGGCCATGTGAACGCAACTGCATGTGTGTTCATTTCTGTGCAACTATGCGTGTGTGTGTGTGTGTTAATGGCAGCGGGCCCCCAGGCAGGGCCCCCCCGCAGTGCCCAGGGGAATTGTGGGTAGTTGGGAGAGGGTTTGGATTCTGGCTTTGTTTGTCTCTGTGTGCTGACATCACTGTGCTGATGGCACCAAATCCCCCGTTCTACTGCACACAGCACTTTCTATACAAAACACCAACACACACACACACACACACACACACACTAACACACATGCTGCAAGTAATGCCAACTTGGCCAAAAATAATTCTCTTTCTCTTTTTAACACACATGCAGACATCCATGCATGCATATATGGATACGCCACACTCTCTCTCACACACACTCTCTCACACTCTCTCTCTCTCTCACACACACACACACACACACGGGGTGCAGCGTGTTCATCATATGTATCGCTATATTTGGCCTCCTGCAGGAACTCTGAATGACAAATGTACTTTTTAAACACACACTCAACATTCCTCCTGTTGATAAAGGTTTTACGACCCCACGACGTCCTGTCTTATCAACATCAACACCTAGACGCCCAATTAATCACCAAGTTGAGATTTCGTTTACGTTTTGAGACCAGTAGAGAAAATGTGTGGTTGTATTGTTGAGAATACCGTAACTGATACTTCAGAAGTACTACAAACATGGTGACATCGCCACGTTAAATACCTCAATACATTGAGTCAGATTAGAAGTACAGGTATTTTTGAAGTACTGCAGTGCCTCTTCAGAACTGCAGTATTGCCATACATGCAGCCATTAAACTGATTGTTGTCACACACACACACACACACACACAGTTTGTTTGCTCATAGGCTCAGCTATCTGACTCGGCCTTTACATAGCCTGGTTAAACATTAACAGGCAGCCTTTCTCTTCCCTCCAGTGCCGTCTTTGGTATGTATGGAGCTCAGAGAGGGGCGGGAGGAGTTGGACAATTGGGTTGATGACACTTCCACTCAAGCCCAGAGGAAATGGGGAGCCATTTTCCTTTATTGTTGACTTGTTTATTGGTTACATGTGTTTGCTACGCACAGAGAAATAACTTCTTGGTAGTCCATTTCCTCCTTTAATTGTCGATATGCACAAATATGTATGTATGAGAGTCACAAGACCTCAGTGATTATTGTGTGAAATTGACTTTTCATACGTGTCTTGCTCGAGGACACTTCAGCAGGGCAACTGCCCCGTGACACAGTTTCAACCTGCATCATTTAGTTGAATTGCACTCTCTAAACCCCTCAGCGTTCCTGTTGCCCTGTTATGGTTTCGTCGGACATTCAGGGACTCAACATGGTCAAACTGGGACATATCTGCAGACGCACACAAGGAAATGGAGAGACTCAAAAGGCATTGGCAACATGCACACACTCACAGACACACAACGCACTGCTCCTAAGGACCCCGGGAAGCGGCTGGGATGGACCCAGCACTCAGAGCCACTCAAAGCCAATCAAAGCTCAGACATTTACACCAGCCATCCACTGCCGCTCTCACACACATACAAAATGTCTTCAGGCCATCGCCATCATCGTTACCACATCACTCCCGCGAGGAGGGAAGGAGGAAGAGAGAGGGAGGGCATTCAAACAGAGAGAGGTGGAGTGGGGGTTGGGGGGGAATTAAGGAATATGTGTGCCGAGCTCTGTGAGGAACACACTACTGGTGAGGGCTGATGCTTGAGGTGAAAGAATCATTTGTATAGATGTACAGAGGAAGCATACGCTCATCCTAATGAGAGTGAACAGGTTTGCATCCCTCTGCGGTGCAGGAAGCCTCACGCTTTTAACTTAATAATAAACACATCCACAATTTGATATTGTTATGGTCAACATGTACATTAAATACTACAATGACTCTGAGGCACACAGAAGACGTGTAGTTAAATGATACTAAACACATCCTTAATTAACTTGAGTCTAATTACCACACTTATGTGGACCTAATTTCACTTTCTGATTCTTCAGGACAATTAGTATTTGTAATGTCTGTAGAGAAGAGGTCTGTATTTATAGGTTATAAAAGATTGGTTCATCATATCAGATACATCCCACAATACAAATTTGCCTCCAAGGGCTCTACAATCTGTGCACGTCTGTAAACAACGTGTCTAAAACTGGTGCACTGACAGCTGGCCAACGCAGTGGTCATAACAACACCATGGCGGCAGGAAGAGAGGCCGTTTTTCAGAAAACGCTGAATGGATGACTTTCATCACAGAGGTGAGAAAATGTTTCTGAAGTAAAGAAGTAAGTTTCTGTCGTGGTGAGCTTAGTCTCTCTCTCTTGCTCTCTTTCTCTCTCTCTCTCTCTCTCACACACACACACATACACACACACAAACACACACACACACTATGCACGATTGCCACAACTGATACTCAAACAGATTTTCCCGACAACTGAAGACTTTTTAATAAACTTTTAATGACCACTTCAAGAACCAGCCCCGTTCTCTGAGTGCTGCTTTGCTCTTTCTCCCTCACACACACACACACACACACACACACACACACAGGGTCCTGTCAGGGCTAACTAAGCGGAGTGGCGGGCAGGGCGGCGTTTGGATTGGCTGGACAGGGGTTGCCGGGGTTACGGTGGATTTGGCGGACCACCTGCTGAGACTCAGCCGCCAACTGACTGAAAACATTTACATCAGAAACCACCCAGGATAGAGACACAGAGGGGGAAAGGAAGTTATGAGAGTTTGTGTTCTTCATGGAAACGACCTTCATCGCCGCTGCTCCGATAACCTGCGTTTCCTCTTCCGGGGCAGTGGCGGCGCCGCGCTGGCCTTTAAACACATGATGCATGTGGCGCTGCCAGAGGAGCAGACTTTAACTCACCATGCAACGCCCACTGCATGCAGCCCACAGAAAGGGCACGACATCGCCCTGCTGTAGCTGCTGTTGTGGCGGCTTGTTCCTTCACAGTTTAAAGTACTGCCATCTGGTTGTGTGCACTTTATTTGAATTGTATTTTCTATTGTAAATGTAATGTGTCTATTGTTTGATGTATTGCACCGCCCGCCACGACACATTCCTGCTGTGTTCCTCGGGGTGCAGCTCCGTCCCACTGATCAAGGAGACCGTGAGTCTGAACTCAGAGCTGGTCATGTGAGCGGAGTCCGGCCCAACCACGAGCCTTCGCTGACAGCAGCACAATCACTTGGGTGCACGTTGGACCTTTGGGTGCTGTATTCTGATGGTTAGCACCGAGGATATGGATTCATCCTCCACATTTTGTTGTGGGTACAGTTCGTCTTGTACTCTTCTTATATCCATAGTCCACTTTACACTGCGCTACATTTGCACTGTATCAACATTTTTGAGGCAAATATAAAACAATACATCATTTATTTGTCAGCCTGTAGACTGTTCATGGTTATTTTGCAGATTAAGTTTTGCATTAAAACATATGATCAGCTTATGAAACTAAGTGTAATTATGTTGGTCTCTAAAGAAGTTGAAAATAATAAATGAGCTCCACCATAACCAGCTGCAATATTAAATGCTGCTTAAATGTTATTGCTTCTGTAATAATGAGCCAACATTTAACAGTAACCTCCTGCACTGTAGACTTTTACTTGTGCTGTTACAGTGTGTGATTTGAGTAAAGATCAAAACACTTCTTCAATCACTGCAAGTAAAACCAACTGTAAAGTACATTAGTTACATCCCAAAATAAAAGCAAGTAAAGATTCATGAAAGTAAAACCAACTTACTTTAACTTGCAGTGTATTTCACATTGTGGTATTGATTCATTTACTTTACTTTCTTTAAGAATCAGATTTTTTTTTCCAAAGATGGATTGGAGACCCGTATGAATACGAGCCGAGCATCAATGGAAATGAACATCAGGGTAAGTGAACTGCAAAAAATCCAATTATAACAAAGACTCAATCCGAGTCAGATATTCAAACACTCATAATCAGCTTAATTTCAGTCGCAGAGATTGAAAAAGTTCTGGTACCAAAACTGTTATATGCAGAGCTTTGCAGCGGCCGCTGGCCCCCAGAAGCCCTCCACCCACCCCGGTATGAGGGCCAGGGCCCACATGGGGGCCTGGGCCTACTCTCTCGCAGGTCCTCTGAGTGTGAGTGTGTCTGTGTGTGTGTGTGTGTGTGTGTCTGTGTGTGTGTGTGTGTGTGTGTGTGTGTGTGTGTCTGTTTGTGTGTGTGTGTGAGTGTGTGTGTGTGTGGTGTGTGTGTGTGTGTGTGTGTGTGGTGTGTGTGTGTGTGTGTGTGTGTGTGTGTGTGTGTGTGTGTGTGTGTGTGTGTGTGTCTGTGTGTGTGACCCGCAAACTGACCTCCTCAAACTTCAAACTGAATACTTCTGGCAGTTACCACGACGACAGAGCTCTCCAAGCCTTATCCTACTTACTGAGACGAGACGAGGAGCGAGGAGGGGGGAGGAGGGGGGAGGAGGGGGGAGGAGGGGGAGGAGGGCAGGAGCGAGAAAGTAAAGAAAGAAGAGAAAGAGAGAGAGAGAACGGTGTGGACAGAGAGAGAGACACACACACACACACACATATTGGTAAAGAGAGAGAGGGGGGAGGAGGGGCTGGGGGGAGGGGGGGGGGGCAGAAAGCGAGACTTGCTGCTGTTGCATCCCTGTGTTTTTCATGAGTAGACAGTTTACTGGGAGATTATTCACAGTCTGATATTTAGTCTTATTAGGCCACAGCTCCCAGTACAGACGTCCCCTCCCATCATGGCCACAGCGAGGCGGTTTTGTTTGTTTGTTTTCCTGTTTTCCTGTTTTCCCTCCTGTATCTATAACTTGTATTCAACTCAAACGATTTATTTTCTGATGTTGCAAAGTGGGAAAAGATATTTTGAGCGTTCAGAGGTGAAGGTCCTGCTCGTGTTGTGCGCGCACGATGCCCGTTGTGGAGCACTTCCAAAAATATCTATTTTTTATATATTTATATATGATGCCCCCCCACCCCCGCCCCCTCTCCAAATGACACATCCAGTGTGAGTGTTTTCCGACGTTATGGTTTAGGTTTGGTTATTGTTTTAGGGAAAAACGAAATGCTTTGTTCCCCCATCCATCCCACCTCCTCGACCTCCTTCCTGGTTGGACTCTTTTCCATCGACACACTATTTACTTTGCTCTCTGTAGGAAATCGTCAGAATTCGTCATCGGGGTCTCCGCACTTCAATAGATTTTTCTTTTTCCTTTTTGTTATGAGCTATTTGCTGGAACAACTCCTGTTTTACTTTGGACAACAGTCTCATCTTGAACTACTTTTATTTATGTGTTCTCATTTCTTGCTTCTCCTCCATAGCAACCACATTGAAGGCTAATGGGCACTGCAGTATTTAGAGCTGTTAGATACCAAACCGACAGGAGGAATATACTCCTCACATCCAAAGTTGGATTATCAACGACTGATGGCCACAACAAAGCTATGAGTTAAAACGAAGGCTTTGGATGAAGAGCACCTCATTTTAACATATTGTACAGTTTTATCCTAAAGACTGCTGTGTATTTGTTGATAAAACACTGTGAATATCATTCAAAGAAAATCTTTTTTTTACAGGAACATATTCGTAAAAAACACAAGCTCCAGTCAAGCTATTCCTTAAATTGCCTTTTATTAATTTAACAGCACAGCAGCATTTCTTGTTTTTGTAAGTACCAATAAGTTTTAACTTTTTTTTCCGGGGCTGCACTTCTTCACAAGTTGTAAACTACTCAGTATATGACATTTTATTGCTAATAGCTTCCTTCAAGTGTCAGACCTCCCTCCATGCTGCTAAATATCCTGTAGGCCCGTTAGAAGACATGGCCCGGGGGCCATTCCTGCCAACAGAGGTTCACACAGCAAGAGTCCCACCCAGACCGGCTGAGTGCGTGAGAGACGCAGGCAGAGTGGCCGAGTAACAGAAACAAGGCCCATCCTCATTGTGTGTGTGTACGCAATTGTAAATGTTTGACTGCGCGCATGAGCCTCGAGAAGAGCAACTCAGTGACATCTGATGGAAGGAGACTCAAAATCAATAGTGTCCATGTTTGTGACCCCAGGCTGGCTGTCGCTCAGCGGCCCAGAGACTGAAGTGATTGATCCATCTCTGCTTTAGTCTGAGCTCCACAGCCTCACCTGGCTCGTTCCCAAGGCCTCACATCCTGCATGCACACAGCCAGCCCACAGACGCTCAGCACTGGGACAGTGGTGTTGACTCACACACACACACACACACACACACACACACACACACACACACACAACAAACATCTCATGTCCGGTCCTGATTTACTGTCTTCTCCTTTCACATATATCTGTTCTGTCCTTTCCATGAAGTCAAAGCCTGAGCTCGAGCAGCTTCTTCCTCTCCTGACCGGTCCAGTCCACTATACTGTATGAAAGAGAGCTAACCGGTCAGGGCTTGAGTCAATTGTGCTTTTAAGATCAAGGGTTTTTTATTTTAAAATAATCTCTTCTCTCACAAGGCCGCTAAAAAGCTTCAACTCAAACTTCATTCTCCACATTAAACTTCTCATTCAAATTGTTCAAACATGTTGCGGCCTCATAGATGTGGAGCTCCTCCCTCCGTGTACAGACTTTTTCAACACAATTTCTATGTGGAATTTGGGTGTGAGTATCATTAACACATTTTGTTTCTTCATTTTTGTCCTGTATTCACATTTCATGTTCTGCTATAATAATGTTTTTTTTATGACTTGATATATTTGCTCAGACAAATCTTGTCACTTTTTGTCCTGTTTTGTTTTATTCTGTTCTTTCATACAATATCATATTTCACTATTCTGATCTATTTCTTTCTGCGTTGTTCTGTTCTTGTATACAGATGTCCTCTTCTAAAATTGATTTTGTGAAATACAAAGTTTACTTTAGCCTACCAAAGGCTCTGCAAAGATTAACGCTAAGTTTTCTTTTTAAATATATTTGAAAGGAAAATACTATTTTAACAACATTTTGTCCATCATTTCTAACATTTTACTAACAACATGTAAAGCTAACATCTGAGGTAGATCTGACTTCAGCACACAGGAATGACGGCCTAAAGCAGACCGGCGCACTAAAAGTGATTTGTATCTTAAATCCGATGTGAAGAGTGTAATAATGTGTGTCACAGTGTGATAGAGGAGATGCTCTGATCATAAACTGCAGGCTGCCCGGCCTAACAGGAGCTCCCCTCAGGGCTGCGTCTCCCGTTGGAGCTCCGTCAGTCGGTAAATCGGTAAATGATCCCGGCTGTCATTTAATCAATATGAACAGGCAGCAGCTGTCACACATCATCGTCTCCCCTGGGGGTCCTTGTCAAGAAGCAACATACAAGTGTGTGTGTGTGTGTGTGTGTGTGTCTCCTTTTGTGCTTTATTTGATCCATTTTTCATCTGCTTTTATTATGACAACCAGACTAAGTGACGAGCTCACACTGGTTTAGTGTTGTGGCCATAGAGGAGGGGGCCTTATATTCAATTAAAGACGCCATTCATTTGGTTTAGTGCAGAAATGATTAGCTGATTTATTTAGTCAATCAACCTAAAGAAATGTCAATTATTTGGATAATCAATTCATAATTTAAGTTATGTATCAAGAATATAAAAATGCTGATTCCAGCCTCTCAAATTTGAGGATTTTCAGATTGTATCTGGGAAAGAATACATTTATTTAACTCTTTGGAAATTGTATGGGCATTTTATAAATGCATCAATTAATTCATGAAAATCAAACACAACGGACAGATGAATAATCAGTGAGTTCAGATCACTTTCTCTCATGATTAAAACTACAATTTTGCACAATGTTCAAACCTCAAGAGAAGGTATGGAGTGCATTACATGCATGCATAATATCTCCACATTACACATTGTTTTCTTGTCACACTTGTGACAGATAACACAGCCAACAACAGAAAGGGATATAGTACTGCGGGGGGTATTCCTCTCCTCTTTCCTCCTCTCCTTTCCTCTTCCTTTCCTCACCTCTCCTCGTGAGACAGTGAAATCTCATCCAGCCACTCTGCCTGCCCTTATAGCCAGCAGGGAGGGACATGTCATTTCACCTGTGTGTGTGTGTGTGTGTGTGTGTGTGTGTGTGTGTGTGTGTGTGTGTGTGTCCCTTACTGCGCAACACACAATGACGAGAGCCGAGGGGGAGGCCGGCGGTGGGTGACAGGGCTCTGATCTCTCAGATAGGGAGATAGCCACCTGATTCAAATGGCTCGCTTGTTCCCGGCAGTCACTTGATCGGCGTGTGAACTGACTCCTCTCTTATTTACAATCAAATGCTGCTGCACTGACCTGCCCAACCCAGCCCAGGCCAGACCTCTCTCGCTCCATCTCTCTCTGCCCTATATTTTCCATGTCTCTCTCTCTCTCCATCCCTCCCTCCCACACATACACAAACACACCCACGCACACATACAGGTGCACCGTGGGATGGAAACTTCCATGGAGGAGGCCAGTTATGATCTTTTGAAATATGAGGCTCACGCAAAAGCTCAAAGTTGATTTTGTTAACGTTCGTAAATAAAAACAAAATAAGAAAACACGTGATGAAAAGCTCAATCTCAAGTCACCTTTAATTAAAACTTCCTCTCACAGGAATCGAGCAGCCACACAAGCACTGTGTTCATAGATTGTGGAAAAAGTGAGTTGTCAGTGACAGCAACAGACATGGAATATTTAAGAAAAGGGAAATCAGGGATAACGTGAATATACATGTTCTCGTGAAAAACAACCTCAGTGTGAAGCAGACTTTGACTAAAGGTTAAAGATCACTGTAAGGTTCAGGGACATTACCAGTTGCCACAGAATGCATATATGTGTTCCCCTGAAGAGAAACAACTTTGTTTGTGACATGATTTAAGTGTCTGTTGCATGTGTAATTGTTCATTTTCATATTATCAAGAGATACACGTTGTACTTAAAATAAATCGATCATGAAAAACAAAGTTTTTTGTTTGCAATGTATCATAAGAAGTTATGTTCATGCAAAGGCGGTGTCTTATAAGTCCATGTGGGCATGACAATACATTACATAACCAACTAAAAAACCATACCATACAGGGTCAGGCCATATCTCTCAACTTTAGGTCTGAGGGTTTCAGTGACGCTAAAACCTTTTTTACTTGAGCATTATGCTTTGCTGCACTTTAACGGATTGTGCCGTGACTTCCTAACGCAGGAACCGGTACGACTTCTTCTGATCTGATCCAATCTAATCTCATATAATCTGTTTTCCTGGTTTATGCCTTCATGTAAGACGATAGTGGAGATGTTGGCCAGACTTACTAACTGTGCTACTGAGTTTCAGACATCACCCTCCCTGAAGGCAGGATTTACAAAGTTCACTGAAACAGCAAATAACGCATTTATAAAAATGAAAAGTCCTTATGATACAACAGTGAGTTCATTGCTTACAGAAAACAACAAATGCCCATCTCAATCCTCCCAAATGTGCCTCGGTCTGAGTCAGGCAGCAACAGCTTCAGTCTGCTGCGTCTGTCTGTCTGTAACTGTCCTGTCTGATTATCTCTCCCAGTTGGCCCCGAGGGGACACCCACACTGAAAGAGGCCACTCTTCCATTCAACAACAGCTTCTGTCAGAGAGTCGGAGAGAGGGAGAGGGAGACCGCAGAGCCACCAGCTCCAGAACAGCCCGATAGTGACTGATGCAATCAATCGAAATCTAGGAATGATCGACTGGGAGCGAGGTTTTTTTACGCTCAATAAAAGAAAATTGCTCATGCATATGGAGCTGAACAAACGCAGAAACGTTGAGGCGGGAGGGTCCGCGCGGTGTTGCACTGATTTCAGGTTTCATTTTTTGCAGAAACACAGGTATGCTTTGAGCCAATCAAGGTCAGGAACACTGCAGCTGCTTTATATACTGTACTAACACACATGGCTGTCTGAGTCACATCACAGAAGCACCGTTTAAAGCAGTCAAAACAAACTCACGTAGAGATATTTTGTGTAAATGAGCTTTACAAATGTGAGGGACCGTATAATGTGTAGGATGACAAGATGTCTGATTACATTAAAGCCCTAATTATGACATTATTGTCATCTTAAAGATTAACTGTGCCAGTAATCGATCATGTGGCAGCTTTTAAGAGCCGGGATGTTAAGTGGTGATAATGAAGTGGAATTATTCTCGACAACAACCCACAGTGGGCCCTCCTTGTGTCCGCTTCAAGTTAGGAAAATGTGTTTTATGAGTATTTTTCCTGTCGGAAAGTTCACTCATATTTGTTTCGATTTTTGAACAGACTTATATTACAGTGGGAAATACGACAAACAGCAAGAGGGACACATCATGCTCAGAGTAACTTGATCTGCACTCCAAACTTCAGACTGCTGGTTACAAATGCAGATTAATTGGGCCAACATGGAGAATACGATGCAAGCAAACCGGTCCGCGGGTCAGATGAATAACTCACCACTGAAAGAGATATGACATTTTCACATGGAGGAATCTGGGGCGGGGCTCTGTGTGTCAACATGATTTGTGTCGCAGCACTGCACTATAAATTCATCAGAATGTGAGACAAAAACATTTGGCGAAATAACATTTTCAGGATGCTGTCATCATCCTCCGTACCGCAGATGCTGCTGTCTGATTCCTGAAGAGAGGAGGAAATAAGTGCAGACTGAGGGGAAGCACCAGTGGGGAGTGTGGTCTGAAGGATGAGCTTGGCCCATAGTAAGGTGTGTGTGTGTGTGTGTGTGTGTGTGTGTGTGTGTGTGTGTGTGTGTGTGTGAGTGCTGTCCTGTTGATGTCGCTGACAGAGCCTTTGAACAGCAGTATCTCTGTGACACGTTGTAATGTAAGCCTCCCTTAACGCACGTTAACACCTCGTCCTGCTTAACGCACACTGATGGTGTCGACTAATGAAACGTAATCTCCTCTAAAACACTTTCAATACCAAACACGTTTTAGTTTGGATTGTTTATTTAATGAATCAGCAGCATTGGCTGTCCTGGGGTACGTTTGATTAATTATCATTAAGTGTTCTGAAAGGGTTTTTTATTTAGGCAACTGTAACTAAGCTCAAAAAACATATTGGCATTGTTTTACATTATTTATCAAGACTTTCTCTCAATATTTGAAGAAGAAAAAAGGTCAATTTTGTTATTATTATTACAAGTAAGGCAGTGGGGTCAGCGGGATAAAGCAAATATTAAGGTTAATGTAGGTCTCTCGCTGCTGTTTTCCTTAATTTAACTAATTCAAATTTGCATAATCCTTCTGTGCAGTGCCATTTGATTATAACATATACAAAATGTGAAAATGAATACATTGATTCTAATTCATTATTCAAAAACACCCGATGTAAAATATTTTAGAGATAGATTAGATAGATATAGACGCACAAACACACGCACACGCACACGCACACACACACACACACACACACACACACACACACACACACACACACACGGTTTGTGCAGCATCCATTCAGAAGGCCCGCGCATGTCCCCGAGGGCCTGAAAGGCACGCGGGCTGTGAACACCCCTTTTTCTACCTCCAGAACATTTCTAAAGCTTTTATTCTGAAAAGCAACACACGCAGCACAAGAGACCAAACTGTGGCTACTGTTAGCAACAACCTGCTATTTGGGACTCCTGAAATAATAAGAAATAATTTGTATCTGAAATGAAAAATAAGCCTCTTTTTAAGGTGTCACATTATATTGTTAAATGAACGGATTATTCTAATCTCTTTCAGATCATAAAACGTATCATCCAACATGTGTCTCTCCACGTTTCCTCAACTATTTATGAATGTGTAATATTCTAAAATAGGACAACCCCCCCCCCCCCCCCCCCCCAGTTTAATGTGCGAGTGTTGTTGGTCAACAGTTGGGTCGGGGGGCCAGGCGGAGGGACGGAGGGCCGAGAACAATGGACGGTGCTGTTGTGTGTCGGAGTTGGTGGAGAGAGAGAGAGGGAGAGAGAGAGAGAGAGAGAGAGATAGAGAGAGAGGGTTTGGCTGATGACAGACTGAAAGAGGTTAGTGTCTATGCTGGGAAATGAGACCAGTGGAGGGGTTCCTGTGTCTGTTGGCTTGTTAATGATGATTCAGTCCCATCAGCTCAACAGCCTTCTCCATCAAGGAATCTCTGAATGCACGAAACAGCTCCGCCTCACAGGAAGTACAAGTACTTTTTCTTTTTTTTAGATCAACGGGAGCCTACAAATACTTAAATAAACGCCTGGTGCCCTGAGAGTTGAAAAATTGAGACGTACTTTAAACAAATTAAATAAATAAAAAACGCCCAGATTCAACAAGTGATGGGGCCAGAGAGCAACACAGCTGCACCAATAGGATCGCAACGTGGCCCTCGCGCTGTCAGTGACCACAGTGTGTGAATGAAGCGACGAGCTGCTTCTCCACGAGGCCCCCCCGCCCTCCTAAAGGGGGGTTTGGAAGCATGATAATTATTGTTCTGCTTCAAAATATATAAAACAGCGCTGCGGGCCGTTGTATAAAAACGATTAAGTTTGTATCACTACTGCAACCATCTCTGCCGTTTTCCGTTTTTTTAAACTGAAGTTTGCCTTAATTTCCCTGACATATAGAGAGGATTCAGATCTGGTCTTTTTTTTTTTCTCTCCCTTTGGCAACAAAGGCGCAGCAGACCGTGGGCCACTTTCCCCCATAGCTGCAGGACGGGCCGGTCCCGCGCAGCCTCACCTGTTGCTCCACGCCGCCTCGATGAACCGATGAGTTGAAGCCATACGGGAAACGACATACTTAAATACATAAACGTCACGATGTCTGCATTGTGGATGATTGCCTTTATTGTTTATTTGATTTAGAGACGTGTTTGAACCAAGCCCCCCCCCCCCTCCTCCTGCCTTTTCACACTCAATCTGTTCAGATTTACTGCTGAAAAGCCTCTGTCCTGTCCTCGCTCTGTTTGTTTTTCTTCTTCTTCTCTTTTAGTGACCTAGCTGCTGAGTGGATCTCCTGAATCCGAGCTGCATTGTCCTCTTCCCAACAGCAGACAGCAGCAGCCAGCAGCAGCCAGCCAAGCGTTTGACGTTATTAAATAATAAAGAGATCCGATCCGGTCGCAATGTTGTGAAGGGGAAAAAAGGCCAATTAGCGTGCCGTTATACTGTCATTATGGCTGCATTAACTCGAATTAGTTAACGACAATGTGCACATTGAAGTATATAAAGGCCTAACACGTAAACACGAGTGTGACAATATAAAAGCACTAATGCACGTGATGGATTTCTGTCTCCATTTCGGTATAGTGCATGTTTAATATATGCATTATGGAGTGCAAACCAGAAAGAAACAACATAACTACCCCAATAAACAGCTCATAATATTCAGCACTAACGAACAAACGATGTGTTTCATCATCTGTCTTTTTGTTTTCCAAAATGCCGACAGAGTTTTGCTATGGAGTTCATAATTCAACACGAAAGGGTCCTGAAGGAGAACTAATAAAACTTAAAAGTTGTGCAGTAGCAGCTTTTGTGTAATGAGCTCATCTGATTTATTATCGGTCAGATGGCTTTTAGCGCAGAGCTGAAGCGGCAGCCTCGTGCAACAGGCCTCACAGTGTTGTTGGTCGCCTCAGAGAGCTCCCCCCCCCCCCCCCCCCGCCTCTCTACATCCTCTGTTGCACTTTCTCCTCCTAATCTCTCCAAGAGGCAACAGAGGCAGAGGACAGAACACGGAATCAATAAACTCTATTGTTACTCAGGTGTCCGTCAGCCCCTATAGCTGTGTTATTAAACTAGTATTTCAGTATGAAAACGTTAATTGTTTTTTTTATTCTCCATTTTAAACAGCAATTGTCTGACGGGAGACAGAATCAACAAAGACAGGACGCATTTTAACACTGTAAGCGGCCACGAAACAATAGTGTCATGTGAAGTAGCTAGCATCCAAAAATGATCAGAGATGCAGAAGCAAAAATAAAATAAAATAAGTAAAGTCAGAGAAAACAACAACAAGAGCATGTACTATATGTATTGCCCCCTTCTGTCCAATGATAGTTACATTAAAAACAAAACTCTTCTTTTATTTTGGTCCAGAGTTGTTGATCCGCTTCAAACCGTGCATTTATGAAATGACGCTCTATAAAGCTGTCAGCATCAATGAGAAGAAATGATGAACGGAGCTCGAGCCCCTGGTGACGGAGGAGGGGGAAGGGGGGGGGGGGGGGGGGCAGAGGCCTCGAGCCTCTGAGAATGCAGGCCGAGAGCAGCGCGAGGCTGATGGCATGCTGGTCTGAGTCAGTGTGTGGTCCAATTCAATGGAAGTGACCGAGTGTGTGCGTGTGCGTGTGTGCGTGCGTGTGAGAGTGAGAGAGTCAGCCCTCTCCACACACACCACCCGCTTCCCTTCCCTGCACCTGCGCTTGATCAGCAGGCTACTGGCTGCCATTCAGTCCTTCTGCGCCGCAACACACACACACACACACACACACACACACACACACACACACACACACACACACACACACACACACACACACACACACACACACACAGACAGCTCTCATGCTCTGACAGTTTTGCTATTCACCCATTCTTACAGTCTCTCTCTCTCTCTCTCTCTCTCTCTCTCTCTGTGTGATGAAGGCAGAGATGTCGGTCTTTTAAAAAGTATTCTGGGTGTCAGAAGAAAACCTGAACATTGTTAGTTTGATTATTTTCGAGATATGTTGTATTCCCTCTGCACAGCAACATGGACGGGTTCCCTCTGCCAACTTCCTTCTCCTTTGACAAAAGCCTATTCATGGGGCACGTTAGGAACGTGTGTGAAAGTCTATCATTTCAAAAGGCTCAAGCTGCACTTCTGAGGCCATAAAATAAATCCGACGTTTATTAAAATAACGGAAGAATTAGTGAAAAAAAGGAAAATAACATGATAAATATTGTATTTGTAGTCAAATGCATGCCTGCTGTGTCTGCCTGAGAAAGTATTGATTTGTTGTCTTTCTATTAAAATACGTGTCAGTCAAGAGTCATGTGTTCTTGAAAATATATTTAGGATGCATAAATTAATGATTTTGACGATACATTTCTATACTTCTGTATTTCACACAGTGAGATGAGGCCTCCCCGTTAGAAATAATATTGTCTAGTCAAAGAGGCCTACATATATTAGGGGTTCTCCTCATGACAATTGGATTACGTGGCTGCCACAGAACACAGAACAGGCTATAGAAGTAAACTAGCCTACGGAAACACATTAGGACCAATGGACTGCTTTATGTATGGGTGACGTCATGCCCCCTCCTCC
Source organism: Cottus gobio (assembly GCA_023566465.1). Taxonomy (NCBI): domain Eukaryota; kingdom Metazoa; phylum Chordata; class Actinopteri; order Perciformes; family Cottidae; genus Cottus; species Cottus gobio. The sequence goes on along the minus strand of CM042217.1, from coordinate 24,097,711 downwards.
TTATCCGCAACGTGGTGAAAAAGGAAAGTGGCTCTTGTGGCATTACAGGCCACTAAGCTCGTTTTGTTTGCGTGTGTGTTTGTGTGTGTGAGAGAGAGAGAGTGGGTTGGGGGGGGTCATTTGACCTAATTTAAAAAAATCATATAATCTCAGCAATAAACAGGATTTGGAAAGCGGCCAGTGAGACACAGCGAATTTTCCATTTGCACTGAGGACTATCTTCATGTTTTAAATTATATTTAGTATTTTTGTGATGAGGCCTTAATTGTCTTAATTAAACGTAAATATCAAGATCATATCGATTATATGCCCTATTTGTTAAAATATGTATAATAAACTTGCCTTCTAAAATAACGGGAAAAGTGCAACACCTACACAATGAAACACTTCTATGTTGTGATAAAGGCCACTCGAAAGAGCCCGAGCTCTACACGCGCACACACACGCGCCAGGTTATCATAGATAACATCTGGGAGGTTTTTGTTTTTTTAAAGCGGGGGCAAAAAAAAAAAAAAAAAAGCAGAGGCGCGCGCTTACCACCTGTTGCAGTCCAAATATCCTCGAGCTGCGACAGCCAGACTCTGCACGCGAGCAACAGAAGGAGAGACGGATGGAGGGATGAACGGAAGGATGGGGGCGGATAGATGACTGGATGAAAGGACGCAGGAACACCTTCACCGGGCCTCTGCATCCCACAAAACACACCTGGCTGCCCGCGTGGTCAATACAAATGTGACTAGAACCAGAGTTATTTATTATATATATTATATATATATAAAAAATTAAACATCAGGCCCTTTTTTACAGCATTTTAATTTTAAGTAAGACGCGCGCATTATCAGGTGTAACATGTTGATTCCCTGCATCGCCGTCAGCGCCTTTATTTGATGTTTGAACCGGAGCGCGTGAGCTCAGAGCGCCTCTGAGATTAAATCACATTTTGTAAAGCACAGGGCTAAATGCAGGCTAACATTTTCTCCTGAGATATCAGTGTTTTCAGAGTGAACATGCCCCGTGTCCTACTTTGTGACTGTTTTGCCTCACTCACAGTGACTATTTCATATGACAAGTTTTAAATGTATTTTTAAAATACGAAAGACGAGTGACAATGTAACGCATGGACGAGTTTAACCATGTGTTTAATCTGGCAAAGAAAGCAGCATCTAAGGGCATCAGCATAATAAAAAGGAGCCTTGGCCTTAAACTCTGCATCCTGATTGTGTCAACATGCATCTTCACAGGCGTTTCAAATACGATCCAGCTTTGTGTGAGACAAGTTAACCATCAAATACATCAAGTATATTCTCTTCATTCAAAAAGCTTTTCCACCACATCAAAGGTGCAGCCGAGAAAAATATATAATCATTTCGCGGGGCCTCCGGGCCTGCCGGGGCCCGGTGTTCATGGAAGAAAAAAATGACTTTAATGCGTCTACTCGTCCGACCTTTTAAAAACAACTTGTTTATCACCGGTGGCCGCGGCTATTACAACCAATTCAGCTGCTCGGATCAATAATTAATGGGACAACAAACGATCCCTTGACCTCTTGGGAGAGAGAGAGAGAGAGAGAGAGAGAGAGAGAGAAAGAGAGAGAGAGAGAGATAGAGAGAAGGGGGGGACCGATAAATACCGAGGGGCCTCTTCAAATATTCATCTGCCGGTTAATGTGAGCTCTGCTCCCCCGGGACCCAGCCTGCAAGAGACAACGGTCCTAATCTACCTCGCTGAGCGCGCGCGCGCGCGCACACACACACACACACACACACACACACACACACACACACACACACACACACACACACACACACACACACACACACACACACACTATTTAAAACCGTTAGTTAAATTCAGAGCGAATGAGCGGTTAGCTCATCATACGGATTATTATTATGGGGGGTGGGGGGCAGTCTGGCCGGAAAATAGATGCATGGGAACATTTTGGAACCGGTTCCGTTTTTTTTTTTTTGAAAGGCATGAGGGTGGTGATGGTTTGGAGGCACCGGAGAGCGTGAACCGTGAGAACCGGGGTTAACGGGAAACAGCAGGGCCCGTTTGATTACATATGCAATTGAAATGGCCACACTCGAGACTTTATATAGCCATTACATCGCGGGAGAAAAAGCATCCCGGCTCCTTACAAGAGGGCTCCCCTTCAATTTAGACCCAATTGAACATTTAGGGCTGATAAACTCAATGATTTAGAGAAGAAGAAATAAAAAACAACAGCAGAAAAAAAGCGTCCAAAAAAGACTCGCACTTTGCCGTTGAGTGTTACAACACGAGAAGAGGCCTGGATTAGGCTGCTGCGGGCTAAATAGGCTGCTCATGAATACCCAGATATGCTGTTGTCACAGTCAAGTGTCATTAAAAAATATAAATCCACCAACGACAGAAATCCTTCTGTCAGTTGACACAAATATATAATAACTGAATGAGGGAAATAAATCCGATTTACACCTAGATATGTAATTAATTCTCTCTCAGTCCCCTGTCCCATTCAAAAAACAGGTCCACTATTCTAACACGTCCACAAAATAATATGCAATACAATCATAAATTAATTTAAAGAGGAAATATATATTATTAAATGTAGCCTGTGCCTCAACAGCAGTGATTATTGGTGATTATTTTTGTTGTTGTTTTTAATAAAGAATAAAAGAGGAGAAATGTCAGTCTATACCTGGGGATGTTATGTGGTGAACAATCTTCCCCCTTTTTAGGAAACAGGCAACAAACTTTGTCTTGAAGGCTCGTCCGCAGCTCTAGAACAGAAACCACGACGCACAAGCGGAGTTATTGATCAGTGGTTTGAAAGCAATGCACCCCAAAAACTGTTATTTTTGTTAGCTGAAGTCCAATATTTATATTCATAAAGACGTAAAAAGTCAGTGTTACATTTACAGGGAATAATTAACATCAGAAGAAAGACAGATGACAATTTAACCTGCACACATAAAATGACAGAGAGCAATAAAAATCAAAACTCAAACAATATCAAGTATCCAAATTTCCAAAATTTATTCATTTCAAACTGCATATTGAAAAAAAATATACTCAGCTGAAATTGTAACTGTTATAAGGATGGTATTAGTTCCGGTAGATATATACATAGAGTGGTTGGCTTCTGCGTACAGGCCACAATTTTTAAAATACAATACAACTACGGGAATGAATTGTTTTGAAATAAAAACTTAAAATATCACAGTAAATATACAGAAATTGTACAAATCAATTAGAAAATAAAGAGCACAAGCGTCATACCTCTAACAGATGAAAAGTGGGAGACGGAAATATAAATTAACAACCTATATTGTAAGCTGAATGAGAGAAAAAAAGTGTCTTTTCTTTTTTTTAAGAAATGAAAATGTTAAGTAATATTGACCTTAAATGAAGAAAAAAAACAGTATTACCTGTATCGTTTGTATGTCCCTTTTCTTTCCAATGTTTGCAGTAATAAAGGAGCATAACTGATCGCTCCCATATAAATCCAGTTCTGCTATCTTCATTTTTTATATTTTCTGCAGAACTGGCGTTGCTTTATATATAGATATAAAAAAAGAAAAGAAAAATGCAACCTCTTGCAGTTTAACAAACAATTTCATCTGATTGTAATGTTTCTTTGATAAATACTGTACAAAAGGTGATTGCAATAATAAAACATTTGATTGCGACTCCCACTTTCTAGTCTTCCGAACGTTATCCACCAGTGAAGAGGGGGATCTCCTACCGTTCCTCTAGAGCTCCCTTTAGAATAAAATGAAAGAAAAAAGAGTCGTGTGTCCTTTTTCTGAGACTTCTATACAACTTTTCCCACCCCGAAATTTTTCTGTACAAAAATAGTCCAACGTTAATAGTCCACAGTTTCTCTTATAAAAGTTCATTTTCTCTCTCTCTCTCTCTCTCTCTCTCTCTCTCTCTCTCTCTCTCTCCCTCTCTCTCTCTCTCTCTCTCTCTCTCTCTCTTTTGTGTCTCTTACATGTGTGTTAATGGCAGCGTGCCGTTGATCGTCGTCCCCGGCACGGCGCTCTGGTAGTGCCCGGACATGTGTAGCCTGGTCTGGGCGGTCTGCTCGCTGACCTCCGCCCCGGGCAGGTACATGCTGATCATGTCCCTCAGATCTCCGCTTTGGCAGCCCGGGCCGGCCCGGTGGGATGACGAGGTGACGACGGGCGGGCTGGAGCTGCTGGATTCGGACTTCACCACCGAGGAGGGCCCCATGGAGCCCAGGGAGGTCATGCCCGGCGTGGCTTGCTGGGAATAGGACATGGAGTAGGTCGGGGAGCCGTTCATGTAGCTCTGGGAGCTGGCCATGCTGTTGTACTGCAGGGCGCTCATGTCGTAGCGGTGCATGGACTGCATCTGGCTCGGGTTGTGCGCGTTAAGCCCCGGGTGCTGGTAGCTCAGCTGGTCCTGCATCATGCCGTAGCCCCCGTTGGTCCAGCCGTTCATGTGCGCCGCGTAGCTGTCCATCCGCTGGTTCACCCCGCCGCCCAGCCCGGCCCCCACCCCGACGCCGACACCGCCACCCATCCCGTTTCCTCCCGCCGACAGCAGCCCGCCGGGCAAGGTGTACTTGTCCTTCTTCATGAGGGTCTTGGTTTTCCTCCGGGGCCGGTATTTGTAATCCGGATGCTCCTTCATGTGCAGGGCCCGCAGCCTCTTGGCTTCGTCGATGAAGGGTCTCTTCTCGCTCTCCGACAGAAGTTTCCACTCCGCGCCCAGCCTCTTGCTTATCTCCGAGTTGTGCATTTTGGGATTCTCTTGCGCCATCTTCCTCCTCTGGCCCCGGGACCACACCATGAAGGCGTTCATGGGTCTCTTGACCCGCTCCGGGCTGTTCTTCTGGTTGGGGCCGGTGCCGGACGTGTTGGTGTTGCCCGGGCCCCCCGTGTTGGTCTGGGGAGCCGGGGGCTTCAGCTCAGTCTCCATCATGTTATACATCAGGAACAGCGTTCAGTCGGAACTCCCGCGAGCACAAGAGGGGAAAAGAAAGAAAAACCACGGAGACAAACTCCACGAGCAGCGGCGCAGTGAGGAGCACGGGCTGAGCAACTAAAGTTACCTGGCGAGGTTTTCTCTGCAACTTTTTCTCTGGACAAAAAAAAAAAACAAGCACCGAGCCGCGTCTCCACACACTCTCTCTATCTCGCTCTCTCCCGCTCGGTGAGTGTGTGTGCGTGTGTGTGTGTGTGTGTGTGTGTGTGTGTGACAAAGAGCCTTCTCCCAATAGGTCCCTCGCTATGTTGTGTCCACAAAACTTCTCCCGTCGCTTCTCCCAAAAAGCATCAACAAACTGTACTTTTCTCCTGTCCGCCCGAGCCTTGACAACTCCAGATACTTTTTGAACAAGTTAATAGACAACCATTCATGTGACGGGGCTGTCAGCGAATAAATGGCTTCGACCTGGCCAATCAGAGCCGGCCTGCTCCCCTGACACGCCAATGGGGGGAGGGGGTAATTAGCATAAATGGGCGGGGTCTGCTCTGCCCGAGACACACGCATACATGCGATCTTCAGGCTGCCCATATGAGCAAGTACATATTTACCATCTGCAGCAGGCTCATGGAGATATTTATGTGATATATATAGTATACAGTGGCACTTCATGAACAGTTTATTATATTATAGGAAGAGGGAGTTTCAAAAGTTTGCTGACAATGTGTCGTTTGGATAACTTAAACGGGGAAAGTATGACGAAAAATGTCCCTAATATACAACATATATGTCTTGGTAGTGACTTCGGAATTTCTAATAAATAAGGCGATTCTTTTAGGTTTTGCTTTATATTTATATGTGTAGCCTAAATGACATCGACAAAGCCACATCAGACAGGGTGACTGGTGAAAACAAATACAAAGTGTTGACTAAACCGAATGGTGACAATACTGGTGTCAGTATCATGTTGTCCGGACCAGCTTTGTCTGACATGGAGTCCCGGCCCGTGACCCCGCTGCTGCTCAAAATCAAAAAGTCACTAATGCCCCCACTTACGGCCCCAGTAACATAACAACACTTAAATAAACTTTGCTGGTTAACTCAAAGCGCTGAATAGCGGTGCTGGTGTGTGTGTGTGTGTGTGTGTGTGTGTGGGGGGGGGGGGGGGGGGGGGTTGCTGGTTTTTAGCGTTGAAAAGAGGAAAGGTAATCCAAGATGTTTCCCCCAGTCCTTTTGTTTAGTGAAGTTGAATGCCAACACACAGAAGGCAGACGGGCTCATCTCAGCACAAATAAGCGGGTTTTGTTTGGGATGTTGTCGCTACATCTGTCCGGACAAAGACCCAACTCCACTCCACTTCCAGCGCCACAGTGCTGCTGTTGTTGTCGGGGCTTTGCAGGGGAGGGGACGGGCTGCGGCCTACCGGGGACACGAGGGGAGGAGAAATAAAGGTGAGGAATATTTTAAGATAAAGTGTGTTGGAACAAAAGGCACGGCTCATTCATATAAGCCTGAACAAGCGTGTCAGCCAATTAGTGTGAATGAAAAGCGGCCTCCACCTGCCTCACTTTACCCGGGATCAAACCGAGCGCATATTATCAGAGGAAGCCCGCATCGTCCTAATTAAGTCGACATAATTCACTCATATGGTTTTAATGTCCAAAACGACTAAAAGTTTGATTGCGGGTTGGGAGTGCTGGTGCCACTCGCTTTGCTGCTCCTTCTGAATCTGCGCGTAAAGCCCAGGCGTCCTGCTGCGTGGCACCAGTGCCGCCTACTGGACAGATGGGGTACTACAAGACAACCCCAAAAAGCCCAGGCGGGTTTTTTTTCTCTAAGTGGAGCTGGGGAATGGATGACGAGAAGTTCAGTTAAAGATATATGAAATACTACAAAATGTGTATTTAAAATATACTCATCAGCAACAACGCCAAGCCTAAAACCAACAGACAGCTCAGCACAGCCTGTCTGGATCTGCAGGCCAGACAGTCCAATAATTAAAGATAGATCAAGTACATACACCTGAAATAATTAAATTGAAATGCGTGTCTCTAGATTAAATCGTAATTGAAAGTGAATAGATCAAGCCTTATTATTTTGTTTTAGTCATTTGATAATAAATGGAGGAGCGGAGCCCCCGTGCTCTCATTATGCCGGCCCCGGCAACCTTACATACGCTTCATCTTGTGCTTAATAGGCTGCGAGAGGCGACACATGCAGCTCGGCCCATTATAATGCAGGGTTGAAATGGGCCGCTCGGCTGCTATCTGCATCTGAGTGTGTTCCCCGCTACCTCTAATCTGCTTATGATAATAAAGGAACAGCGGGGCCCTGCAGCTCTCTGAAAGCAGGCCCCATCCAGCCGGGAATGGCCCTGCATCCACAATCATCCTGAATTAAAGCCGTTGTTTGACAAAAAGCAGGAGAAACTAGCGGGGCGGCTCACTTGGACCACTTGTAAGCCCCCCGCTCCTCCAGGTTGGGATGGATACAGCAAATATAGCGAGCGGCACGCTGTAATATCAAAATACTGTTTTGAGGTTGTGCACATCTAGGTGATAGGATCAGTGCAAAACCAGCGAGGAACAAAAGGCCAACAATATAACTGTAAACATATATATATATATATATATATATATATATATATATATATATATTCTAACAGCCGCCGCGCAGGAAGTATGCCGCGTTTGAACTCTGAGAAAAGTAACGTAAATCATAAACACTATTTCTGAGCTGATCGCTGTGATATTGGTGTTGTCAATTTATCCGGATAAAATGGAAATATACACATCTATACAATTATGTATTCCAGTAAAGGAAACCTAACGTATGGTAATTGTATAGCTCATGGCAATGAGGGAGACATATTTCAGGTACAATTAAAATAAACTCTTACCACTAGGGGCCGTACCAGCAGCTGGAGACGAGCCGAGGAAATACTTTATGAAAACATTAATACCTCTTACATAGAAATTAATTTGCCAATCATGTAGAGTGCTATTTTTTTTACAGTACAATTGTTCTAAATATTTGAAGACCCCAAATTAGTCTTTAATCAGACGCGCAAGTATTGGTTTCTTATAATGCAGCAGATGTCTTTCTTTTCCTAAAAAAATATTTACTGCGATGATGAACTAAAATAAAGCAGATTATTGCATAACGAACGTCTATCGGGTTGTAAATTTGACAAGATGTTACAAGATGCAACACTTCCGAACATAATACATACAAAAATAAACCAATAATAATGAAATATAAAGTGGGAATACAATTTTAAACATTAAAATAAAATAAATAAAAGCACCGATGAAGCCGGACTAAGGCGTTCTGCTGTAATTATAATTCCAACCGTGTTATTTCCCATCCTTTAAAATAAATGCCGAAAGAGGAACATAAAATAATTATAACAAAATTAGGCGGCATCAAGGAAACATGTGTGAAATTTGATAACCATATATATATTCTGTCTGTGTGTAGTCGAGTATAAAAAACAAACCGGCCAACAACAACAACTGAGTCAGTCAGTCAAGCTCATGATGCCATGCGGTGTCATTCCACAACACTGCATGTTTCTCACACACACACACGCGCGCGCGCACACAAACACGCGCACACGCACACACACTCCTCTCCGCCGCACTCCAACTTACTGCCAGTTTGAGAGTCCTCTCGTCTCGACGGGCAGAAATGAAACAAGATGCCTTTTCGCTCAACTTCCTCCATTCCTCCCTCTCGCCTCACCCGGCGAGGGAGCCTCAACTTGTCCGGGACCCGAGCTCCCGACGCCGGCCGCTAAACGTCCAACCGGCACGGTCCGCGTGTTCCCGCATCCCCGGTAGTCCGCGCAGTTTCCATCCGGCAGCCGGCTCGCGTGGTCCGGCGTGCAGCCGCGCGGAGCCCCGCTGTCTGTGTGGAGCTCCGCTGTCTTCTTTCCGCTCGCCATGCGACAAGAAAAGCCGTTTATGGCGACACACAATGTGGAAAGGGGGCCGATTTAAAAAGGGAGAAGAATGCAAGCAAGAACAACAAAAGTCAGTTATAGCAAAGTCTATGCCTCTCCTCTCCTATCTTCCACCCCCTAGCTTAGCCCACATAATGAGCAGGAAAAAGCTTTATATTTTGTTCACTGGGTATTCACAGATAATTTGAAGCCATTGTTTCTGCCACAGATGGTTCTTTTTAATACAATAACGGTGCTCTTTGTGAATAGCGAGCCCACAATAAAAATCTAAAGCGTCCTCCTGAATAACCATTTTGTTCTCTCTTGTATAGGCTGAACAAAAGCGCCAGTGAGGTAATGGCCTGCCTTATTGAAAGCCTCAGAATGGGTATTTGATAAAGATTTTTTTTTCGCTCCTTTTTTCCTTTTGCACAAAGTACATGCCAATGTCAAAAAGAAACTGACACGGCATGAAAAGGAAACAGGCTAAAAATATGCATGCTGTTACAGGTTGCAACGATTATTACTATTATTATTATTATTATTATTATTATTACTATTATTTACACTTCTTAACTTTGTGCGAAAGTCAGAGGTGAGAGGTTGTTTTGGGGGCTGCAGCAGAGCAGGTCAGGTGCAGGCGTGTTATGGGTTTTACAATGGAGCTTAAATCCAGAATACATTAGCCTCCAAAGGTCTGCTGTGGATTTGGCACAGTCTCATAATTTTGCATAGGGTGAGTCAAGTTGTGCCTGATAGAATTAGATATTCAGGGAGCATACCATTGGTGTCTTGCCGAAACCTCCTGTTTCTAATTCTACCCTTTTCCCTACAATGGCCCAGAAAATATTGCATGCCCTTAAAGCGGCGATAAGGCACTGTGAAATGTCATAAATGCACGGCTGCTAATAGGGGGGTAGCCTAATGTAACCTGCTGGTTGAGATGCACGCCTGCAGGTGTGTGCAGTCAACATGTATTAGGTCCTGCAGGATGGAGCCTGCCGCCATGTAAGCCACCTCAGTCTGCCCACGCTTGATGTAATTTGTAATTAACTCACGGCTAATCAATAAAGCGTTTAACAGAAAGCACAATGGACACACGGGGGATGATCCCAAGCCAAACATATTGGATGTCACTGATCGTTACAAGGTGAGGACACCCTGTCCATCACAGGGCCGGAGGGCGGAGGGGGGCGGGCGGGTGGGGGCAGCAGGAGAAGATAGGGGCGCTGGATGAGGGGATGAGGAGAGAGAGAGAGATGAATGGAGGGCAGAGAGGGAATAAAGGGGGAAATAATGGAGGACAGGAGAGGTGAGAAACAATCCTATTTCAACTCGCCGGGCGTAGTTCATGGAGCCACACACAGTTATAAAACGGTTATAAAGCACACACACACACACACACACACACACACACACACACACACACACACACACACACACGCACACAAACCACTATCCCTCGGTCTCAGCCATGCAGCGATCACATGTACCAACACTTGCAGTGGATTAAGAGCAAGGCCTCACATATTACAACAGCCTGCATCACATGGAAAATACAAATGGAAAAAGTCAGTAACATATATTTAGGATTACTCAGGTCATATTATAGGAAAAAGAGAGCTAGAGAGAGACTCAGTGCTCCTAGATTGAATAGGCTTAGAAGAAATATGTCTTTGGCTCTTTATCTGATCAATCTGAGCCACGCTGTCTAAATCACAAACATAGCACTCATATTAGAGAGCTGGAGCACTTTTAATTATAAACCCATCCACAGAGGCTGAATGTGAAAGCACGAGTCCAGTGGCACCACGTGAGCCTTTAGAAACGCCAGCATCATCACAGAAAGCGTTTTCACATTGAATCTGCCTCTCACACTTTAGCATTTCCATATGCATGAGAGTGAACACATTTGCTGCATCTGTTTTGTGTGTCTTCTCGCACCTCGGCCTGATGGGAGATCCACAGTGGAGCTCCCTTTGTGTGTCTGCATAGTATGTTTTGTGTGTGTGTGTGTGCATGTGTGTGTGTGATACAGACACAGTAATCAGTGGAAATGGGGGGCCCTATTGAGGGAGATGTGGCCAGCCAACTGTCAATCATGTCACACGCACCACACATTAACACACATGCATTCATTAACACTGCGATACAGTATTATATCACCCTCCAGTAGAAATAGTAATGTTGTCAAATGGCTGTTTTAAGGCTCATGCTGGGAGTTAAAGTCTGCTTTTTTTGGGACATGCTCCCTCAAATGGATGTAAAGGTCGATCGGTGTTGGTTTCGCTGAAAGTTCAAAGTTCTGCAAACAAGGTTTCAGCAGAATCAGAGAAGCAAACCATTTGAAATCTGGAGCGTTAAGATGAGACGTAACGCCGTAGAGGATCACTTTTCTGTTTAAAAATAGAAGAGGTTTTACCCTAGAACACTAACGTTAGAAATAGTAACATCATCACTAACGTCGGGTATATTTCACCCGATATAATGTATCAAATAAAACATACTTCTCATCAAACTATATTAAACAATACAAGGCAAATTGAAGTCCTCTTCTTTTATTTTACCCTATAAAACTTCTCATAAAACTAAAAACAGGTATCATGGGGGGACACTAAAAAAAGGCTCAAAATCGAGTGAAAAATCAGGGAATCGTCAATAAAACATGATTAAAAATATAAATAATGGAGCTATGAACTTGTTCTTTGGTCCACATGTTCCTGGGACATGTGAGCCTTGTCCAGTGAAGGAAAAGTTTCTCTTCAATGTTAAAACCCATCCGAAAATTTCAGTGGTTAGCATGTCCGTCTTTTAACCAGAGGATCGGTGGTTCGATCCCCGGCTCTGCTAGTCCATGCCGATGTGTCCTTGAGCAAGACTTAACCCTCATTGCTCACCGTTGCTGTGTCTACTGTCTACTGTATATCATGTAAGTCGCTTTGGATAAAAGCGTCAGCTAAATGTAATGTTGAGAAAGCAGGGATTGGAGCAGAGAGACACGCCCTCCTTCAATAAAGACACGCCCACCTTCAATAACATCAGTGAGCAGCATGAAGCTACACAAGGACTCACACAACTCAGACAAAAGCAACACAATGAAAATAACAAGCAAAATGGCTCGGGTGAAAATGTGTTCTAGGGTTAAAGTATGTGTAAAAGCATTACTGCTCCACAGACTAATTAACGTCAACTATGAGCTATTGGCCATAACAACGTCAACATAAATACACAAGTCAAAAAAGGACGTTTCAATATCACAACATAAACATTTTTAATACTCAATTTTCTAGAACGCAACTACAGTCAGTCATTTTCAAAATGTATGTCGCAACATATAATGTATATTGTTTCAATTTGATGTGCTGTATTGGCATGAATGTTAGGGGGGAAATGGCCAAAGCGTCAAATAACTGTGTGTTTATGAATGTTTGCTGATTTTAATCTTGAAAACATGTGCCGTCTAAATTTTAAAACACATCTTTTCCTCTCCAAACTAAACCAAGATATTTAGTCTTTATCCCCCCAAAAACTGGATTTGTCAGAATGGAAAAATCTGCAAAATATGGTCTTAAGTTTTATTGCAGTAAGGATGAATGATCACACATGCCTGAACAGATGAGACAGAGAGCGTAAGTAACAAAGTAGAGGCCAAAGTCCTATTTTATGCTCTTTTATTTGTTTGATAACAGTGAAATACGTCAATGTGATGGACAACATCAAATTGAGTTTGACAGTGACTGTCCTCTATCAGATGATGTCATGCCCAGCTTTCATGCTGCTTTACAAGTTTCAGCGTAGATGCGGACAACTTAAAAAAAAAGAAAAAAGAAACTTGAGTAAGCCAGTGTGGACATAATGTTCCTGTGTAAACATCATTTTAAACAATCTGCGGTAGTATGGGCCTGGTCGTGCAGGACCGACAGGTCAGGTTGAGGATTAGCGCTTTAAAGGCACTAAAACATGCTCACGGCCAGACATGAGGCGGTCGACCGGCCCTCCAGATGTTTGTTTGGGAGCCAAACACGCAGACACAGCTGTCAGATATTTACAGACCCCCTCTCCTCACTGGCATGCCATTAATGAAGAATGCAGCAGAGACCGTTTAAACAAAGTAGATAGAGAGGATTTCTGTTGGAAAAGCCACCGTAGAAAGAAAAAAAACCTGTGGTAGATAAAGAAGCTCTCCAAAAACAAGTTTTTCACTCAAGAAGTAGTACTTTAGGATGAAGTGAAAAGAATTTGGGGATCCACTGATGCGCCATCATCGAGTTAAAATTAAAATCTGACACATTACATGATGTTTTGTTTGTCAAATACTCTCAAATAGTAGATACATGCTTAATTAAGCAATTAGAATGATGTATTTAATGAGCTGAATGATTATATCTCGCTCAGTGTCCTCATCAACTCATTTGGCCTTCCATGAAGTCATGAGAATCTTGCCTTGGGTTTGGTCCTAAGAGGTGTGTGGGGGAGGTACTGGCATGCAACAGCCAGGTACACGTCTTCAAGAAGATACGAGTCCATCCAACCATGAAAACAAAGAAACATGTGTGTGTGGTGTTTTCTGCTTACAGAGGTGAGAACTGAGCGGGGCAGACTCAGTGAGCTTTTCTAAAGGGAGTCTGGAATGAATATCTTTAAGATTAGATATGAATTTAGGCCGTGACAGTGAATCCAGTCACAGACTTAGATTATGATGATGAAAATGACATTTAAGTAGTATGGAGAGTATATACTTGATTGCCGGCTAACTTGCACCATTTAAGGAGGACTTCATGGCCACCAAACCATTATCGGTGACGGATGGATACTAATGGCTGCGTCAGATCATTTGACCAACTACATAACTGACTTCATCCACCAACAAATAACAATGATTATCATCGTTGGATTGATCCAAATACTGGATGAAACACGGAAAGCCTCATCATCAGATCGGCTACATATTTATCTGACATGATATTAAAATGGATGATTTATGATAGCAAACTCAGTCCATTTGATTGACAGCTAATAATGATCAAAACCAATAATTACAGATTACTTATAAGATTGATGAGCATCAGAAAATGTGATTGATGGTTTATATGCCAGTTGAGCATTTGGTGACATTCCAGTGCAGATTAAAGCCCAAAACATCCGATAGAAACAGCAGATCAGTCAGATAAAGACGGCTATGTTAATGTAACTTACTCACTGAGCTGATTAATGGTTCTTAATGATCAAGTCAGATTAGCAGACTGCCTGAAAGGACAACTCTTGTTATTGAGTTACTTAAAAAAACAAAAAACAGGCTGCCGCATATACTGAAAAGAGCAGAAAATGAAAACATTTGAATCTGGTTTATGGCCTTCTGTCACATGAGAAGAAGAACCAAACGATCTGACGTAGGTTTGGATCTATGCTTAAATGGTAGTTTTATTTTACCACGTTTTGAGACATCCATGTCTAAGATTTGTGCCCTGACCCAATACAATTACATTACATTACAATACAATACAATAGAAGTGAATGGAATTTTAGCCACGGAGCTCATAAAATAAAACAATAATTCAACAATCATGTGTTTTTCCACATTTGAATCTGAAAAGAAACGTGTATTTACATGACGTTAGACATTCTTTTCAGAGCAGACATTTTGACTACAATAACTGCTAGAACACAACAATAATTAAAGTTACATCTTTTGTTTTTCTTGCTTTGTCAAGACAAAACCTCTGGTGTGTAAATGGGCTCATTTGAAAAAGCAATAATACTCAGAAAGCAAAATGTATTTGCTGAACAAATCGTGTTTATTTTTTCCCCAATCTCAGCTGCAAAAAGACGAGCATGAATTGAAACCTTTAGGAAGCACAGCCCCGGATGATCCACACGTCTCACTGGAACGACCTTTTACTGAATAAATAGTATTGAATAAAAGTGTTTCTGTGAATTATCCAAAATGATGGGGACGATAATTCCAGAAAGAAATGTTGCCGCTGATATTTTTTAAATCGAATTCCTTCACACCGCCAAGTTCACGAGCGGCGCGACACTTCAGTCACAGACCTTCTACAGGTATCAAATCCACATTAATAATCCATCTTTATGGTAAAAAGCCAGAAGCTGCAAGAACCAATCAAAAGGGAAGACACATTTCAAACACCTGACACAAATAGTAATAACTGATCAAATGAGAAACAAATGAGACAAACAATATGTGATAAATACACGAATACACTATTTAGTTCTCCTATGGGCCTTTGACAATTTAAACGTAATTTTGCAAAGCTTTAAGCACCAAACTTTTCTGTGTGTCTCTCACATGCTGCAGCTACATTACACATGTACACATACAAGATGTTTCACAGCCGCTGCATCACACACTCATCTCTCTCCTCTCTCATCTCTCCCCCGGCCACCGCTGGTTTTGTTTACGGGCCAATTTGAATGAGAATAAATCTCTCTCTCGGATGTTTCTCGAAAGCGGTCTAATCCACGCAGGCTGCTGCGAGGCCCCGGCCCTTTGTTTGGGATTACTGCAGCTTAGCGCTAGCTAACAATGAGGAGATGAGCAGCTCACCTCATCGCCGCTAATGAAGTGTGGAGAGTCATTTAGCCGCTAGCTAGCTGCCACCGAGCCGAGATGATACCTTCTCACACGCCTGCACACACAAGCCCACACAGATGCACACACGCGTTTGCATCGCTATACATGGGAGGACTCCGACTGACATTCACGTCTGAACTTGTTATCCCTCAGTTGCTCTTAAATTGTAGTCTTAGAGTTAGAAAAAGTACATTATTGCAGACGTCACCACCTCGTCCCATTCCTAGTCTGCATCGTATTTGTTTGAACGGTCGACTGAAGCGTGCTTGTGTTGAGTGAAACATACACATTCAGGAGGCCATTGTTTATTGCATTCCTTTATCATGTGTGAATTCTTCGGATTCTTTGAAAAATTGTAGGTTTTCCGGCTCGCACCTTCACTGTTTCGATTTGCTCTCACCGTTCTCAACAGCGTTGTTTTGGGGCACAGCTGGCAGATGTTTTCATCAGGAAACCTTTTCACGGCTCCGCTACCTGCCCAAGTTAGCAGCTAGCTGGTGAACATGGAGAACGTCACCAGCTAAAGAGTCAGATAGTACGCTCAGCAGCTGGTGGAGAACAAAAGCAGAGCAAAAAAAAACACTCACTATTGGACTTATGGAAATAGGCAACTTTATAATGTGATAATATGTCCTTCTTGTGTTTACAGCTTGTTTATGCCACCGCCCTCCAAAAAATTATGTAAAACTCTGTTATTGCAGGTTTTATTATAGATGTTTTCTCTTTATTTTTAATGTTGCCAAAGTGTTTCTGGGGTTAAAGAGGTAAAAAACGTACTTGTTAATTACCCTTCAAAGTGTGAGTTTCTGTGGTCTTTTTAAGTAGCAGGATGTTTTGTTTTTCTTCAATAAAGTGCCAGCTTCTGCTTTTAATGTGTTCAGACCACTTCATCAAAAAATGGAACCTGCTTTTGCTGCCATCCCATTCAACGTGATACAGCATTGCAAATGTGTGGAAGCACACATTCCTGGTAAATGACTCATGTTATTACATTACACTCTTTTGTGTTTTGACATCTATTACATACAAAAAAAATCATTGATATAATATTGAATGTGGATTTTGGGACTGGTCTGAATTTCATCTTCTGAAATGCAAGCATAACAAAAAAGGAACACACATCGGTGTTCTCGCTGACTGGTTTGTATTTGTGGGTGAGGATATAAGCAATGGCCACCGGGGTAAAGAGGCACCGAGGCAGCAGGAGAGGCAGGAAGATTTAAGCCTGGCAGAGACACACACAGAGAGAGAGCAGCGGTCCACACAGAGCGGGATGGCGTCTCTTCTGACAAAGTGACAAGAGCCTGGCATCTGATTAGCCAGGGCTGAAGAGAGGAGAGGATGTTGATGTTTATCCAGGTCCAGGATGATCGTGGCAGGTTCAGACCTCTGTGGCGGGTTGGACGGCTAGCGAGGGAATAGCAGTGCTCTGGTTATGAACCAGGACATTCCCCTGGCTTTCACACACACACACACACACACACACACACACACACACACACACACACACACACACACACACACACACACACACACACACACACAGTCTCCATTAGGCCTACAGAATGTCGAACAGTCAGAATCACAGAGTCAACAAGCTGTGAAGTGAAGAAGTCATAAATGTTCAGTGTTTATCTTCAGGCTGAGGAACCTCACACCTCTGTGATAATGCGTGTGATTCAGGAAGGCCTCGGACTCTGTGGTGAGACAGTCGTGACTTAACACTCCCTGAGCACACACACACACACACACACACACACGTCTCCGTCCTATTTAAATAGTGTCTGTTGAATTTCACAACCAGCTCATAAAGGACGGAGAACTGCATTGAGGTCCACGGGAAAATAAATCACGACTGTTTGCGTAACTTGTGTGTGTGTGTGTGTGTGTGTGTGTGTGTGTGTGTGTGTCTGTGTGTCTATGTGAGTATGCATGTGTGCAAAAGGTAAATAACGTGTGACATTACAGAGACCCAATAAGTATATTCACTCAAATTGTAAATATGTTTACATTCACCTGCTTGTGTGCATTTGGAATTTGTGCATTCAAAACCTTAATTCTAGAAAAAAAAAAAAAAAAGCTAAATGGTGACTTAATACGTTTATGTTTTAGAGTAAGTAATAGTGTTGGAGGACATGGTTTCACTTCCACTGTAGATGTAAAACCAGCGTATTATACAGCATAGAACGAGGAAAGTGTAATATTATATTACATGTTTTCTTTATTCTTCAGCACATCTTGCAATATTTTACTTTTTTTTTCCAGCTACAGCTGCTTTTATTAAGCAAATTATCTGAGTGTTTCTTCCACCGCTGACACGGTTTGTGGCACATGCAACAGATGGGAACATCTGTCTATGCAGTATACTTGCAGTGTGTGTGTGTGTGTGTGTGTGTGTGTGTGTGTGTGTGAGAGTGTTTGAGTGTGCTTGTCATAACCAGCAGATTCATATTGACGGAATATGTTCTTGTGAACTGCTGCTGTGTTGGCATTTATTATTTCGCTTGTGCATTCCTGTGATTATCATAATGTATGAATGTGAAAGTGCGTATGTGTGTGTGTGTGTGTGTGTGTGTGTGCCCTCTACTAAAGAGCTCCAAGCTGTCATGTTTTAGCCTCCTACGGTTAACATCTGCTGCATTTAGTGCTGCCATGTCGCTCTGTGATACACACACCGTCTAATAGAATAAAAAAATCACACGCTGCCACAGTTTATCATGTAACACACACACACACACACACACACACACACACACACACTGTAAACCAGTGTACCAACCACAGACACCTGGACTGAAGGACTCAAATATGAAACATTTAAGGACTGGAGACAGTTTATGTTTATTAAATGCACAGTGGTTATAATATTAAGACCATGTATGAACCACTGTATGTTTTCACCTTCTAATCTCTTGAGTTTGATGGAGTTGTGTGTGTTTGCACTGAGTCTGACTCTGATCACATCCAGATGACAAGGCTCCACAAACAGCTTCTTGGTGACTTCAGCTTTTCTTTTCTGGACCGGGTACTTCGGTACTCTCAAAGTAGCTAAAAACCACTCCGCTCTCGCTTCCTCTCAATCCAATCTTCATAAGACATATTAGCTCTGATGTGGAAAACTAGATGACACCACTGATGTTCACATCATCAGCCCCAATACTAAATATTTCTGGGCTCTCGAGCCCAAACAATGCCGGCATCTGCTGGCGGACCACTTCTTTAATGGAAAAGCCTCTCTCTCTCTGTCCTTCGCTCGCCCATCCAGGCACTAATGTAAATGAAAAGCAGGGGGACAGGGTGTGTTGTTAATGTGTGGACAGGGACAAAAAGACAGGATCTGGGGGTATTGTATTGGCCCTGTGACACACATCCCAACCTCAACACACACACACGCTCAGCCGCTCCTCCTCCTCTTCCCTCTCCTCTATTGATGGCCCCTCAAAATCAATAAAAATGATCTTGGAGTCCATCCACCATTTGGCTGCATCATCTTGGAAGTGCCTTCTTTAGGATATGGCGGCCATACTGTACAATGGGCCAGCCGAGCGCATGTAATTTGCCATTGATTTCTCCCCCTCCCTCTCTCCTCCTGACTCCTCGCCGCTAGTCACTGCACACAACACACAAAACTAACTTCATCATACACCCTGTTAATGCACACGCACAATAACCCTCTTTTCTCCTGCCCTCTGGTAATTTCACTCTTTCTTTATCTGTTTCGCTTTCTCTCTCTTTCCTCCTTTATCTCTTTCGTCCTCCCCTCGCTTTGTGCTTCGGCCCTATTCCTGAAATCTCTTCACAGGTCACTGTTCCTTCTGCAGTAATGGACGACTTGTGCAAATGTTGTTTGTGCGCAACCTGTTTTTTTCTGTCTTCTTCCCATCACTCTCCCTCTTTTCTCTGTACGGAATATCACATAAATTGACCCATTTCTGAAATGTTCCAAGTAATGTCTTATTTATTTATAATTTATACCATCAACTTTTTTAAGTTTAAACGCAAATTATTATTATTTCTCTCAACCTCAGACCTCTTAAAAAGAGTATTTTAAGGGATAACCTTTATTTTCTTTAGGTTTCTGAGATAGCTTTCTGTTGTCAACATTTGAAACTAGAATTGCATGACTGATGATGTGCATATTTTGTAATGCTTTATTTAGATAAAGACACTTATTGATCAATTTGATACTGATCAAATGCCTTGATGTTCACATTTTTAACAGCAGTTTATTTGGCATCATTAATTCAATTGTGGATCACACATAAAAACAATCAGGTCCAGTTCTTACGTTAAATTGCTGCATACATCTCACTGAAATAATGACGGCAATCAGCAGATATATTCCATACAATACCATAACTAAAACAATTTGACAGTGTTGTCTCTAGATTTGATCATGATGAACCGCATAAAATACATGAATACATTATGTTTTTTTTATTATCTGTCATGTCAAACTCACACTGCTGTATATCTGGTGCATGAGTCTTAATTGAGTCAAGCCAGAGTGATAAAAAGCCATGTGACTCATTGTGGTGACATAGCCTTAAAAAAAAGTGATGAACCATCATCACTGCAGACGAGTGGTTATGCACAATATCCCCTGGTGAAATGTTGTATTAGTTTTAGAATCAAACGCCTCAGCCCTTTGGCTCTGGTGGTCAAGCAAATCAAACAAAATCAGTATGTGGCATTAAAAGAACTTCATCTTCTCAAATCAAACCAGAAAAAAATAAAAAATTAAATCAGGCATGATTATGTGAATCAGATTCTCACATAGTCCTGAAACGTAGATGTATCAGATTTTTTTGGGGCCGGTCATCCAAAAAGCTCATTACAAATAATTGCATCAAATCAGCATTGTATTGTATTGTCTTTGCTTGAGGTTAACGTGACTCGCAACTCACGTGAGACAACATGTCAACTTTCCTTTTAGTTTTTCATGGGACACGAATATAACGAGAACTAAATAAAGCTTTGGGGCATTAATCATAGACGTTCATTAATATAGACTATAGATGAAAACACAACAGAGCTTTTGATGATCTTCCCATCGAGCAAGCACACTTTATCCAGCCTGGTTCCCGGCTCATTCACATGAACAATGAAAGGAAAATTAGCAGAAATTAGCACATTTTACAACTTTTAGAAACTAAAGAATGAATTAATAATCAAGTATTCATACTACAAATTGATTCATCTAAAAAAAAAAAAAACAGCTTGCTAATTTACAGCCATCTCTTACCCAATGTAATGTACGTCTGTTATGTTACTGAGAAGACATAACATTGTCCAAAAAAAAGTGTCACATGGGAGGATGCATTTCCAATTTACACTTTGGAAACTGGTCTCAAAGTCAAAAAGTTGCTGATTGTGCATTTACATGTTTACATGTGCGTCACTGCCAATGACGTTCCCGCTCACGGAGGGGAGAAAGTGATGACCTTTCTAAACTTGCTGATGATGTTTCCACCAACAGCGGTGTCGCTCCTCTACCTGGTGAGGTCACTAAGGCAACGCTGACAGTGACCTCACAAAGTGTCATTTTCTGGGTTGAAGGCCTCTCGTTTGGTTGATGGCATCTTTAACCTCCACAAAGCAGCAGTGACGGCGATATGATTGTGAAACAACACATATTCAAGTTAGTCCTGAATCTGGAGAGCTGGTTGAACTACATGCAACATTCATGTTCACACACACACACACACACACACACACACACACACACACACACACACACACACACACACACACACACACACACAGACAACTGTCAGTCAGTCTTTGAGAGTAGTGTGTTGTTTGTTAAGTCTGACACTTTGCCTCAGCCGCTTTAAGCCTATTACTGTATTCTTTCTCTGCTGTTCACAACACACACACACACACACATACACACACACACACACACACACACACGGTGGTGCTATCACTAAGACCTTATTCAATAAGCCTAGCATATCCTCCAGCCATATCGCACATCATTCTCCCTACAAACACACACACACGATATCCGAACCGTTTTTTTCCAGAGTGGTGTTGTCGTCGCTGTTTGTTGAGAGTATCATTTACAGCCACGGTGTTTGAAGAAAGACACCTCTCCTGTGGCGTGATGCGTGTGTGTGTGTGTGTCTCTTTAGAGTGGGGCTTTGCTGCTCCTGACACCGTTATCAGCTCTAGTCGAATGTATTTCTTATCGAGGTGGAGGTGTGTGGGGGGGCTGGGGGGGGGCGACCGACAATACAAGCTTATCAAACGTCCTCAGCCACGATTCGGCCTGTCACTCAAGACCCATGCGCTCACATGCATGCACACACACACATATAAAAACACACAGACAGCTGGCCTTTTTTGATTGATAGATGGCTTTCCCAACAAATAGAAAGCTGGGATCAACATCCTCGTGGACCCTTTTTACCTTACACACTCGTGCAGTGGTTTAACGTATGTATGTGTGTGTGTGTGTATCTGTGTGTGTGTGTGTGTGCGTGCGAGACAGAACATTCCAGAGTAACAAAGGTGGGATTAGGGATGCATTAGTTGGCCGTGGAGCGAGAGGCCTGTCAATAACAGCAGCCAGAATAAACCCTGAAACCTCGATAAGAAGACAAAGGACGGGCCAGATAGCAGCAAGCAGAGAGAGAGGGGGGAGAGAAGGATCAATAGGGGGAGAGAGGAGGGGTGTGACACAGAGAGATGGATGGATGGATGGATGGAGAGGCAGAGAGGGGATCAATATCAGGAGAGGCAGGAGGAGAAAGTTTTCACAAAGACCAGTGGAGCGGTGAGTTTGGGTGAGGATGTAGGGGCTGACGGAGAGGAGGAGGATGGTGGAGAAGATGCTGAGAGTCCGGGTTTGCCTGAGATGGGTGATAGTGATTGCTGTGATGTTGTTTTACATCCCTGCCACAGTCAAACGTCTGAGGTTATTTTGAGTATTTTCTTTACACTTTTGTACATTCCTCAGAAATGTGAGTCCGACCAAATCAGAAGTTAAATAGTTCCAAAAGACTTCTGCTTCTGGGTGGAGGAGGCCTCATGACTCATCGCCTGTATTTCTTCTACACATTACCCTTACGTTTACTTTCAGTGACATGCAGAACAAAACAGAAACAACTATAATGTGCTTTCACATGGCTCTGTGTTTCTAAAATAAGGACTTCCTTGTTTCCATCACATACATGTAATTCGGCATTTGAGTTCAGCTACTTACCCCCAAAAAAGTCCATGTTTTGGGGATAAGAGTCTTGCCCAAGGACACATCGACGTGGACCAGCAGAGCTGAGGATCGAACCACCGATCCCCAAAATGAAGGATGCTTCTTGATGCTTTTAAATGTTTGCTGTACTGAGCATCAGTCCTGGTTCAAACCTGAAGGATGCTGCCACGTCTGTAAAGTACAGCATGGTCGCCTTCCCTGATTGGTTGAAATGGCAGATTGAGATGTTACTGTAAGAGCCTCGTCTCTTCATTAACTCAGCAGACGTCCTCCGAGGACCGCCGAGAGAAACAGCCTTCACAGTGTCGTGCATGCTCCCTCTCGGTGCTCTTACCTGAGGCACAGTGAGAGTTTGAACCAAGGTTATTGTCAGAGGATCCTCGATCGGATGGTGGCCGTCTGCTTCATACTTGTTTTTGAATGTGAAATCCATGATTTACGATCAATGGATTCACAGCTACCTCCCCAAAAAGAGACTAATAATCTCAGTGTCACCACTTGTGATTTAAGAGTTATTTATACAATATTGTATTTATTATCTAAGAAATGAATTAATTGATTAAAAAGGCCTCTGGTAAAAAAAAAAAAGAAAAAACACACACCATAGGAGCAACGATTCCCCGGTCCAATCAGCACAAATCTGAATCTTAGATCTCATTAATTTTTCTTCTTTTTCTTCCTTTGAGCACTGCAGTAAAACACATGGCATTTCAACTGCATTTCATTGCATGTAAACTGTTAGAACACACAGAAAATACAACTTCCTCTCCAATTCTGCCCGATGAGCTGTGTGTTGATGGAGAAGGAGCTAAAGGACTCGGCGGTATGCTATTTATCAACCCGCCAAAGACGTGCCATCTTGAATCGGTGGCTGAAGGGTGGCGGGCTCTAAGTCACAACAACCCTACAGAGGCTTGAACCAATGACAGCAGGACGGCGGCACGGGGGGAGGGGGGGTTCACCGGGCTCTCATTAATTAATTTCCTTCTTTCACTTATATGGGAAACACTACATAGGTCTGGGAGGTATAGGTAATGATACAGAGGCAGATACATGAATACTGAGAGGGAGAGAGAGAGAGGGAGGGAGGGAGAGAGAGAGAGCGAGAGCATCCTGTTGCCGTCAGCGAGCAGCTAGCTGTCACACAAAGACACAATGAGGCCCGGCAACAAACAGCCACTTAAAAAAACAGCCTGGCAACAGAGAGCAAATTCAATTAGAGAAGTAATTAGTAGATACAGGGCCAGGCAGCGGGCTGCCGCGACGCCACAACACAGGAATTAATAGGCACGGATAGGAGGAGGACGCTGTCATAATTAAGAGGCAATCACCTATGTCAATGAATACCTTAAAAAAAAACACACACACACACAGCCCCTCCAACGCAAAACTATTAATTCAGTGATCAAAAAATATTTCAGGAGATGATTAATACAGCAAATTCATTTTAAAAGACTAATTTCTGGAAAGATAGCAAGACAATTGCACATAATGTACTCCGCTTGGCATTTATATTGCTAATTATTTTTTTTTCTTTTTGATAATTTGTGGAAGGATTGCTCTTCCCTGTACCCCCCCCCCCCTCCCCGTGTGTGTGTGTGTGTATGTTTGCTTCTTGTAGAGTTATGAACCAATGGAGGCAGTGTTGCAGCAGTAAATACGCAGCAGAGGGCCGTGTCTCCAAACGCCTCCCCGCAAAACTCTGCCACGCATGGACGGAAAAAACAACACGAGCACAAAAAAAGCAACAGAAAAAAAACTTGCCGTTTCTCTCCCTCTCTCCAACATCCCTCCCCTTATTTATCTCCCCCTCGACCCCACCTCCTCCCCCACAACTCCACAGATACAAAAGACCCAGCAATTAAATTAGACGATAAGGATGGGAAATAAATCAGCAGGTTATTGATTGATTTGTCTCTCTCTTGGGGTGCGGGGCGGTGGCAGCTATCATTGCACACCAACAGCTCCTCTATCGCAAACTAATTACTCTGTTCCTGAAATCCCTCAGATGAGACACAGAGGTTTCATACAACAGATAGAGAGGCTTTGCAAAAACAGAGCGAAGACAGACGGAGGGATCTGACGGATTAGAGAATCATCAGAGAGTGTAAACAACCAGAGGGATGTTTCTTCTGGGTCGCCTCGGTGTCTGACATGCAATAAGTGACGAGACGTTAGTGTTGCGGCCCGATGTCGCCGTCAGCGCCGTCGGTGCTGAAGTCCTGATGCCGCCTGAAAGACATTAGTCAAAACAATAACCAGGAGCTGCACGCAGACTGACAGGAATACAGCCAACAGCATAAACACATGCAGGCTCACTGGCCACACTCCTGCAGGACAGTCGCTCCACTTCAGCTGGAGCGTAATGTGTGGACATATTTAAAAGTCACTCCTCATTACTCCATTGTGTCTTCATGGCAGCAGCAGTCTTCAGAAAATACAAACAAAAATACTTTGATATACGGTAAACAGAGAGCATCATGAAGAAAACTGGACATAACAAAAGGTATTTAACATAATAGCGTAACATTATGATGCAATGTAATACTACGGACTGATTTTATTTTTGGTCGAGACTTAACTCTCATGCAAAGAGAACAAAGCGATTGGGCATCCGTTTGACAGCTTAAGCCATCTGGAATATGTAGCGCCCACCTCTCTGGTCTACGATCACGTAAAATGAAGTGTCTTACCGTGACCCATCCACACAGGTTTCATATGTCCAAGAGTTGTGGATTAATATTAGTATTTCAGTATGATTTATGCGAGGGAGCATAATCGTTTAACCATCCCATAGGAGGAGTCCAGACCCCAAATTAGGAACCACTGTACAAACACTCAACAATCTTTTTTAGCTTCTAAACTTCCACCAACCCTTAAATGGTTAAAATGGTTAACAAATAGTTCAGAAATCACTCAGATTGCAGTAGCAGTCCGGTAGATTCTGGTCTATTTCTTCTTCTATGCATATTTATGTAATGAGCAAAAGCTGAACCCGCAACACCAAACCAATAACGACACGCTGGATGAAAACTATTTTGAATTTCCACACCAGAGAGAAATATCTTTACATTTTATTTCATCTTAAATGCGAAAATGAAGGGCTGTGATGATGAGAGCTGAGTTTCCACATCTTTTAAATACAGATTTAGTTTCTCTGGCTCAGTTAAAAAACGGAGGGAGATCTCCATACGCAGAATTTACATATTCATCTGTGACAGTTGGGGGTTATTTGGAGCCCCATTTTGGAGTGATGTGTGAAAAAGAAATATCCATTTAGCCATATCATCACCTACGATCGGGACTCATAAGCCTGGCAATAGGCTGAGAGGGAAGGATAACACTAATATGGCCTCATATTTCTATGCGGGACTAGTTAATGCTATTTACTGAAGAAGGTAGATGATCGACTGGGGAGCAGAGAGGAGAAGGGAGGGAAGGAGATGGACATTAAGTGGCCTTCGGAGTCTGTGGTTGCTGCTTTGAGAGCCAATTACCAGGCTAATGGAGTTAATGCCAGAGATGAGATGCGCTCGGGAGATGAGTGAGCAGGGAGGATAGCGGGGATGCCTGACACTGAGACAAACTGCAGCGGAGAGAACGATTAGTGTTTGTTAATCTGATGGGCAAATCATTTAAGCATCAAACATACTGTAACACATTAGGAAAGAAACCAAAACGGGTTGGAGGGGCAAGGAGGCGCGGACGAGATCTGTCTCGGTTTCACGATCCGTCATGTTAGGCTGCAGATTAAAAGTGTGATCTCCGGGCTTATAAAAGATTTAGCCAATTACAAACGTTATCTAAAAACGCTTTAATTTGCCATTCAGAGCTGCAACAGGGGCCCTCGGAGCCGTCAATGAGGGTGATTAGAGCCCAGATTGCCGCTTCGAAAGGCCCCAAACATCTGCTGTCAGAGTGACTTGGAGACGTCAACACAGGAAAAAAGTCTTCTTCAGAGCCTGGCATCTGATTGGAGAGGAGAGCAGAGGAGAGGAGAGGGGAGGAGAGAGGAGGAAGAAGGAGGGAAGAGAAGAAGAGGACGAGATGAGGGAAACGAGGAAAGAAGAAGTGGAAAGACCTGAGTTGGTCGGCTGCCAGCTAGCTCAGTGTGACAGGGAAGGCCCATCTGCGCTCCCCGACACTCAAGATGGCAGATGTAGAAGCAGATTGATTTTCATTCAGCTGTCATGATACACAAGTGGAAAAAAAAAAAAAAAACACTTGCGTGCGTGCACACACACACACACACACACACATAGAGACAGACACACACACACAATCATGGCATTTGAGAGCTCTGTCAAGTGCCTGGGCTGCTGTTGGCTGTCGGTCTGCCAAGCTGTTTCTCTCCTTCCTGTAATTTCCTCATTCTCCATCCCTCCCCCTCTCTCTCCCTTCTTCCTCCCGTCTCTCTCAACGAGCGCTAGCAGAATCTGAACGCCACATCTGAACGCCACATCTGAACGCCACATCTGGCGCTCAAATTAAATCATTTACAGTCCATAGAGAGACGCGCGTTTAGTGACAATACAGCCGGTGGGGAATCAGAGTGTTTTCTCTAAGCTGTGACACCATCGTCTCCTCCGGCATCTGATTAGATGTCACCGCGCCGCTGTTCAGATGTGCGAGACGTGTTTTCTTGCTGCCCGTTATAAATCGGAAGGGTTGATAATGTCATGGAGGGAGCCGATCATCTGCCGGCGTCGCCTCTGACACCTGCACTCCGTTCTCGTTGTGTCACGGGTTACATCTGCAGGTCTCTTAACTTCAGCAGATTTTATATTTGTTTGGGGATGCAAAATTGTACGAGTGAGTCGGGATAAACAACGCAGTTTTCTTCTTCATTTTACTTCCACATATGTTTACAAGGTCTCACTCATGTATCGGTTTGAGATCATGAGCTCAAATGCGTGGAGTCATTCAGAGGTGTGAAAGTGAGCCTCATAGAAAGTCCTCTGCCTTTGAGGAATCTGTTCACGCCCAGACCTGATCCAAAAAGGGACCCGAGGACAGTCAGACTCCGTCCTCATGCACCGGAGTGAAGATCTGGCAACACGATCTGATCTAGACTATGATGAACCCAAACAGACTCCAATAGAGAACCCTCCCCTGCTGCCTCCACAGCAACATGATGCTCCACCAATTAAAAAGCTGCCACACTCATATGTTTCTCCTGTAATGATTATCATGCTTGATAGCTCGGATCCACTCGGATATTTCATATATATCGACCAAAGAGCTGAGAGACAGGAGGTCACGGCGATTAGACTGGATATCATTTTGACCTTCCTCGACTCAGTAAGACCACATTGGAACCGGTCAAAACTGCTGGCTTGAACGTGGGTGCCCAGATCTCGGAAAACAATTACTATTCGCATTATTTCTGCCATTGTTTGTGATTTAATGCGTTGCGTCATTGGCCCACGATCTGAGCCACTACAACCCCCTCAGCTGGTACTTCCTGCCTGCACACGGCTCTGAACAGGGAGATGTCTGGGCCGGGGGGCTAACTGCAAACAGCGCTGCCAGAGGTAACAGTTTCCACCTGAGGGTGGGCGTTACTTGGTGTTACACATGTTACAAAGCGGTCCTCGACTTTGGGTCAGCGAAGACGTGACAGGAAATGAGAGGAGAAATAATGTGCAACGAAGCTCCAAGGCCAAACTCCAAGGACACCAAAGCACTCAGAATCAATTTTAACTGTAGATGTTATTTTCTTAAGATGATTATACATATATAAAACAAGATATAGTAAAGCATTAGTATCAAGAAAAAGTGCCTTTGTTTGAGAAAAAGGCCTGTAATCGGTTGATTTAAATGGAGTATACTAATATCACTCCATTAGCATCCTATTTTAGCTTATCTCAAGAAAACAAGATTTCAGGACTCAATAACAGACTAAATTACTTGTACAGAGAAAAAGGTATGACAGCAACGCAGTCCCATTAAAAGCACAAAACACACTTTCACACGGTGACTGCTGTGCATAATCTGTCCAAACCCTCCAGAAGTGAACAATAATGGCCTCTAGAGTTCTGTCAATCAGCTAATAATGACACTAATAGAACATTCCCCTCACTGCTAATCGCCTTCAGCTGCAGTTAACCGCGGCTCTGTCAATGGCTGATTCTGGCCTAATAAAATCATAAGACATTTCTTCTTCTTTTCCAAGATTTTGTAAACGCGTTGGGGAGATTTTTTGGGAAGCCCAATAGAAGGCTATTGACTTGCAGCTCAGCCTGGGAACGGACTGGCTCATGTGAAATCCCTATAAAATATGAGACTGCTGGTCATCCATCATTATAGTCAGACAGCACAGACCTTTGTTTGTCCGGCACCGGCCAGCACTGGACTGGTCTGGCTATTGGCGGGACTGTAATGTTTGTGTGTGTGTGTGTGTGTGTGTGTGTGTGTGTGTGGGAGAGAGAGAGACAGCTGAAACAGAAACAGTGTGAAACAGAAAGCAGTGTGTGTGTGTGTGTGTGTGTGTGTGTGTGTGTGTGTGTGAGAGAGAGAGGGAAGCAGTTGACCTTGTGTCAATTAGGAGCCATATCGTTCCATTCCCCAGGGGCGAGGCTGCCTCTGAAACATTAAATCATTTCATTCACTTCAAACTGATCCCGCTGTTCCCCCCTCACACTCCGCCTGCGTCTGAAAGCTCCCGCTGCCCGGCCGACATTCTGGCTGAACTGTGGATGAAAGTAGCTCCAACCTCAGAGGCTGCGATGCTGCAGCAAAGCCTTGTTTAGCAGGGAAGAGGCAAAAGAGCAATCATCCTTCAGCAGATGCCCCAAATGTTTTATTTGATCAACTTACTGATGTTCATGTGGTTCATTTAGAGGACAGCGGGGAAATGTGGTGGAAAGTTGATATTTCGTGTGAATTTTCAGTAAGGTTCACACGCAAATCCTGAGAGTTTAAACACTTAACCGTTCTTTTTTTTTTACATTTCTGCTATTTTTCCATGAGCGCCTATCCTTATTTGGGTTTAACATGTTTTGCATTAACTATACATACATATTTTGTATAGGTGCTCAATGTGGGGTTCAGAGCATATCTATGGCCTCCACATGGCTAGCAGTTAACAGTGCAGACAGCGATAACAGTGCTGCCGGAGCAAATGGTGTTTAAAGGGAGGGAACCTGAGGGTGAGCTCGACACTCATGCTGCTGAACAACACGAGAAAGAAAAGCCAGCAGGAAAAAGTGTATTGTATAATGTGCGAACACATTGTGTGTTGTCAACGCAAAATAAATACCAAACAGATGGCGCAGTAAAGTCACTTTTATGAAATGTACTTCAGTTGATGTGTTTATTCAGTTTGCATGAACACACACTCATGTAGAGTGTATCACACACACTTAGGCGTTGTTAAACTTCATGCAAATTCTTAAACTGATTTAGTAATAAATCCCATATTTCCGATCGTTGTTTGTTGGTGGCAGACTCCAAATCAGCTTTTCCATAAAATCCTCTCTGACAAAATGTGACAAACTATTGTTGTTCTTTGTCTCCATATCACTCTAATCCTCTTTCTCTCTCTCTCTCTCCCTTCCTCTCTGTCTCTCCATCCCTACATCCGCACTCCCCAACCGCAGGGAAAGGCCTCAGTACTGACCGACGTGAGCAAACACACACACACACACACACACACACACACACAGCTATGGTCGGCTCGGTGGGTCTTACTGGGGGGCTAAGCTGTGTGGTCACATTTTACAATGTGTGTGTTTCCGTGTTAAATGAGGAGTTGGCCTGGGTGTCACTGGATTTTGGCTGTGTGTGTGTGAGTGTGTGTGTGTGTGTGTGTGTGTGTGTGTGTGTGTGTGTGTGTGTGTGTGTGTGTGTGTGTGTGTGTGTGTGTGTGTGTGTGTGTGTGTGTGTGTATGTGGGTGGGAGGGGGTGGGGGGGGTAACAGTAGATGGACTTGGCCGGACTTAGGAGAAGGCTAGCCGGATTTGGCTATTCTGGCTCTGTGTGTAACTTGTTGGCACACACTAAGGTTGATTGGGGTTGCTGTATTCATACATGTGCATGCCTGCCTACATGTGTGTGTGTGTGTGATTTTGGCTGTTGTCGTAGGTATGCTGCAGATCAGTTTAAGCCGTCTAAACCTTTTGTTGAGCAATACAACCATCCTCTCTCATCTCTTATGACCTCTTTGTTTGATGGTCTATCCGTGCTTCTACTCATAGGCACCCACTCGGAGGTCTAATACTCTGCGTCGTGCCTCCCTTTTATTTTTCTAATTGAGGTACTAAAAACTAACACAAACGCTTGATTTTATTAAAGTTTAATTGGTTTCAGGGCTGTAGAGTCGTGGAATTAAATTCACAAATTAAGAAAAAGATATGGGCAACAGTGGATGGTCGTGAAGTATAAAAGGGAAAAGGTGAGTGGATTTCTGACACATTTCATAGGATCGACTGAGTTGCTGTGATACGGATGCTGCGTTCACACAGAAACCCAACGACTCTCATACAAATATGTATTTGCCAAACAAAGCATCACCGTGGCAGACAGAGCATATGAAAGGGGGTTACATGTTTTGGGATAACTTCATCTTTATTTTAACGCTTTGAAAACCACCCCTGTTTTGACGAAAATTGCAACAGTGTTGCAGCCGACAATAAATAGTGATTATCTCCACAAGTACAAGGTCTATTTGAATCATTTCAACAGCTAAAATATACTAAAAACCTTGTGAACAAAGATAATATGTTCATATATGTGTTAGTGGTATATTAGTTTATGAAAATACACAGAAAAGAAAGAAAAGAAGAAGAAAATGTTCGAAAATGTTAATATTATATTCCCAAAGGTTTTTCTGTATTGTATAACACAGAGCTATATGTAAGGAGTGTCTGTGTAAAGTCTGGCTTTGATTTAGTGAAGTTAAGTATTTTTAATAATTATTTTAGTTCAGACATTTCGAGAAATCGCGGCCAGCACTGAAAGTACCATAGTTTTTCCGGGCGTACATGAATGCATCTTGTATCACAACGTTATCTGTGTGTACGTGGGAGGAAGGGCCGGAATATTCATATTTAATAAGTAAGTCAATTTTAATTTTTTTGCTGGACAAAAATGACATTCTTGTGCGTATCTTTGCGATGCTTTGTCTGAGAGTGGAATGAACGGTATTGGGGAACTCTGTAGGTGCATTCTCAGCCACTTTGAGGGTCACATTGAGTCATTTTTATGGTTTGTGTTAATGTTTATGGTGGAATTGTGTTTCTTTATTCACATATTATTTGCTTTGGACTATGAAGTTCAGACTTTGCTGAATCTTTTTGATATTGATTATGGGTTCATAAGGTCACCTGAAAACATGACTAAAGCTCAGTTTTAAGCAAATATGACCCCATACGGGGGCACTCGGTGCCTAAAGGGTCTCCGTGGTTAAGTGTCTGCCTTGACGATGCAGAGAGAGATAAACAGCCAGAGCAAGGGGCCCCTTTTGTGAAACTATAAAAACACATTAAAATTGTAGTAGCAGTGGTTGCAAATCACAGAAAGACACACTTAACAACTGTTGGTTAAGATAAGATACAATAATAAAATAAGATAAGTACAGCTTATAGAAAGTCTGTTCATACAGATGTTCATACGGAGGTAAGCCCGCTAACACAGCTGCAGCGGTGCACATACAGATGTGCGACCGCCCTACGTTGAGGTGAGCGGCGTCTCTGCTCCTCTGTGACAACCTTCATAACACCCAGCTTTGGTATCATGACGCTGACTACGATTGCTATTTTGTGACTCATGTCACAAAATAGCAATCAAATGGTGAACGGAGATGAAGGTCCAGCAGCTCCACAGAGCCGACTGATGGATGGGCGTTACCATGACACACTGGAACTGCACTGGAACTTGCTCAGCAGCGGTTGCTACCAGCAACAGGAGTATCAGCTCAAACCAACAGATGAAAGTGACACCTTTCACGAAACTTTGTCATTTGATCCATTGAGGAGTCCGTTAACGCAGCTTTAAGTGACCGAATATGAATCCAATAGTAATTAAAACATATGTTCATCCTTTCATACCAGTGCTGAGAACACATTTCATTCTTTCCATGTAGGCATAAGTCAGTCGAGGTGAGTTTAATGCAATAATGAAGCGGCACCAGCTGACCGGTGATCTTTGAAAAAGGTGAAACACAAAAACGATGCGAGCTTAGCACCAGAAAGGAAACCGAACGAGTGCACAGTTAAAACATGTCCACTTCTCCTGAGCCGTAAGACTAATTATAATTTAACCAAACCTCACAGGGCTCTCACACCATTGTCATTCAAACGCTTGTCTCCAGATTACAATATTGATCTTGGAAATTGTTTTCCATGCAGCTTTCTCTTCATTAAAGTTGATTAGCGCAAATACAAAAGTGTCAATAAGTCTGTTTATTCTCAGAAGCTTCCCTGTGCTGCGGCCTCCCCGCCGCTGATTAAAGTGGATTTAGAGCTTGTTGCTTTTGATCAAAGTCCAGCTGATATCAGAATCGCGGACCAGCTAAGCTCCCAGAGAAATCCATAATAATACTCTTACACCACCCACAACAAAGAGGCAGCCAACGCAAGTAAATAAACGTAGGCAGAAAATATCACTCGAGGACCCCTCCCATCGGAGTAAAATAATACAGCTGAATACAAACTGCCATAATTGGTCGGAGAATTAGGCTGACAAGAGACGGGAGTTGGACAGTAAATCCATTCAGCTCATCTGTTTACAATTGAAGCTTTTGGAAAAAAGATTAGCGTCACACTACTTTAGTTTTTATTTTTACTGCAAAAAAAATAAAGAAACTCAACAACGTAAAAAGCTTTAGATATCCGACCAAAATATCTTCATGATACCGAGTTTGATCGTGTTTGCATATCAGTGTTTTAGCGTGGAGGCTTTTATCAGCTGAGCTGCGTCTTCAGAAGCAGTAAAAAGCTGTAATGTGCTTCACGGTCTGCCTCAACACTGACCCCAGAGCTGCACAGCGGGGATGGTGAAAGACTAAGGTGCAGTGTCTTAATGTACGAAAGGAAACACACACACACACACACACACACACACACACACACTCTCTTCTCCATGCAGGTCCGCCTCTCCTCCTCTTAGGGAGTGATACAGTTTTCTCCGTCAGCCTCCTAAGTGTCTGGCCTTCAGCTATATTACCTTCTACTTCTCATCCCTCCACCACATCTTAATGTGTTTGATAAAACATCAGGCATGGAGGGAAGGGCACAAGGCGGATGATGTGCTTTTTTTTTTGTTGTTGGCCAAAACAGGCATCAGCTAAAGCACGAGAATAAAGGCCCGAGTCCGCTCTGTCTGTCTATCCGAGTCTGGCCGTCCACACACTTAAGAGGCCGTCCGGCTTCTTTTCAAAGCCAGCCACTCTCGTCGGACCGCTGCATCTCAGGGCTTTTGCCCCCCCCCCCCCGACACTCCCCCTCCCCAATATCCAAATCTCCCCATCCCACCACCGCAGCCACCCATCCCCGCCTCTCAGCCCGCTGCTGAGTGTCTGTAATGGCCCAGACGAGGAGGAGGAGGAGGAGGAGGAGGGGGGACTAAGAAAGTGAGAGAAATGGAGGAATGGAGCGAGAGAGAAAGAGAGCGTGCGGGAGGAACTGGAGGGTGAAGGAAAGGAAGGGACAAAAGGAGGAGAGAGAGAAGTGAAGGAGAGAGTGGTGGAGTCTTTAGGAGGAAGCCAGGCGGCACTAAGCGTCTCTGTCGCTGCGCAGTCAGGCCTGCCTCCCCCTGGCCACGAAAACCTTCCCTCCTCCCCCTCCTCCTCCCCCGCGCCGCATCCCGTCCTGACCACGCTGCACTCCTCTCCTCCCGTCCGCTTCATCCTCTCATCCCGGCACACTCGCACTTTCAGTTGATTTTGCTACACTTATAAGGACTCTCCATTGCTTCACTGTAACCTTGTACACCCGATGCTGTCTTTATGTATGAGTGTGTGGCATGGTGAGTACAGCCAGGCCACATGTTCAATGAGGGCGAGTTGGGCTTCTCAGGAATTCCATGCCTGGGCATGTGAGTGGTACTATGCAGGTTCTTGAAGAAACTTGACTTTCCAAAAACAATAAGAAACCCTCGTAAGAAGAGCAGCAGAATGTACACTGCGTCCTTTTGGATTTGGTGCAACATCTTTGCATTGCTCAACAGTTCAAAACACTGAAGAGGGTAAATGTAGATGAGTCACATACAAATGTGTTTACAGTAATTACACCAAGTTAATAACAATGACTTATACATTGATGCTTCAATGTTTATAAGACAAAAGAACAAAATCTGCCTTTAAATTGTCATCAACCTTTCTTAATTTAGAAAACATCTTCTGCTTTGCAAAACGGTAGTGCTCTTCAAGTATATATAATAATAATATATATATATATATATATATATATATAAGTATAGCTACAGTTAAAGTTTCTGATAATTGAAAAAAAAAAAAAATCTCATTCCAAAACTTTCATCCTCTTCACAAGACATAACGCAATAAGCTGCCAGACCCTCGATTCTGAGAAATACTGTAATTGTGAAGAGGCTAATAAGCATCTCCACCATGGACTCATTTGTTTACAAAAATAACAACAAGATAAAAACATATATATAGACATTTGACAACGACATATCAATGTCTCTGAAACACAAAATCACAATTTGTCTGTAACCAACTTCAGTCTTCCTGGTCCTCACAGAGATTGAAACACAAAGAGCGCACAAAGAGCGCGCACACACACACACACACACACAGCCAGTGGCCTCAGGACTAATTACTAGATTGGAGCAGATTTTCTAGTTCAGTTCAGGGCTGTAATTGTGAGGCGAGCAGGGAGGAATGACAGGGCTTCAAGCTGAGAGAACAAATCACCAGGGGCGGCCGATTAGACTGCACTGATGTTCACATGTCGCATGCGCACACACACACACACACACACACACACACACACACACACACACACACACGTACGTGAGGGGTTAAGCCAACCATCTCTCAATTCCAGGTTTCCGTGGCACCGACCCCAAACCGCCACGCACACACACCTTGCTGACCCCTGTCAGGCCCACAGTTCTGCTGCTTCACTCAGCTGTGAGTGCTTCTCTCTCAGAAAGAGCATGAGAAATATGAAGACTCCATAAATACCACACAATGTTTTTATATATTCACCGTTGTTCAAAGAAAAGGGTATTTACAGAAATATGGAATCAACTTTGAGCTGGTTTTTAACTTAATACATGTTTTAATACAGTAAAATCATGTTTAATTTCTACAAAACTGTGGCCTGCAGGTCAGGAAAGGCCACAGTGTAGAAGTACAAAAGCAGAGATCACCAGTTTGAGCACAGAAACCAGCATCTTAATACTACATAGTCCCTCGAACCGGGCTGTGAGTGTGCAGTGTGTTTGTTATGGCTCTATGATAAACTAAAAGTAAAGTTGGTATTTTCTCACACCAAATCAACCCTTTCCTAAACTGAACTGAGTGGTTTTGTTACCTCGACCTGATTTCCTGTGAAAATAGAAGTTTATTTAAAATAGAGATATAATGAGTGTGTATTGACTAGAGAGTGTAGTGTGTGTGTAGAGTAGAGAGTCACAGTTTCAAGTTATTCAACGCATTGCTGTGGAAACATGTACTAATAACCTTTGATTCTTGAGTATGCCGTTCATGTACACTATTCTCCCATGATGCAAAGAAATGCAACTCGGATAAGAACTGTTTCACTCCCCCACGACCCCAACACCAACAGAGGTCATCTGGAAGCAGAATCGGAGGGAAAAAACGACTCCATCCCAGCTCCACCTCTCCTCCTCTTTCTGCGGGAGCCTCATCAGACCCAGCGAGACAGGAAAGAGACACGATGGAAACACACACACACACACACACACACACACACACACACACACACACACACACACACACACACACACACACACACACACTCTGTGCTGCACAGGCGTTTTGCTACCAGATAAATCTGCAGTAAGGAACGACTGCGTGGAAACTCACGGCCTGTGACAGTTATTCCTCACATTCTCCACATCTGCACCC
The DNA here is from genome assembly GCA_023566465.1 of Cottus gobio. Classification (NCBI taxonomy): domain Eukaryota; kingdom Metazoa; phylum Chordata; class Actinopteri; order Perciformes; family Cottidae; genus Cottus; species Cottus gobio. The sequence continues at coordinate 24,060,963 of CM042217.1, read as the reverse complement.
ACACCTGGAGTCAATAGCTTGTTTTTCGAGAAGAGTCACCTTCTGATGATTCTTTCCATTTGTTTCTCTCAGCCAATCAAAGTATTCTGTGTCGCTAACACGGTCACAGAGTCAGTCGATCATTCAGCCAATCTTTCAATCAGCTTACCTTGCAGTGATGTCATGGTTGCCGTTATGACAAGGCATTCGGTCCTGTTGTCTGATTGGACGCTGGCCTATGTCCAAATTAGCATTACATCCATGGCAGAGAAGCAAAAGACTCCCCTTGTCTCCTTTCTGCCCATATGTTGGTCTCTGGTTGTCTTACTTCTCACCTCCAGCCATGTCTAATTATTTCACCTTCACTGGTTTTATCCTCTTCAGCCTCATAGACTGTCCTCTCACACACTCATACAGCAGAAAAGATATATTTCTGTCCATTTCAACACCCCAGTTCTCCCTCACTTCCTTCCCTACCTGGCCTCCTCCATTTGACACTTCCTCCTCCCCTCATCCCTCGACTCAAACACGCCAGGCATTCCTCTCCAGCAGCGTCATTTGCGGCCTCTCCTCTGCCTCCCTGTCCCTCACCTTTCTCCCACCTTAGCATGTTTCCCCTGCCCACCACACCCACCGCCCTCCCACCTCCACACAGTTTTCCGCCCCGGCCTCCCCTGGCCCGTCATCTCCCCAGCCTCAGAGCTCCTACCCCGGCCTCGGCTCTGCCTGTGCCTGCCTCTCCTCCAGCCTGCCTTCCCCTCCACTCTGCCTCCCTCAGCCCCAGCCTTCTGCTCAGTGTTCAAGGGGAGAGCCAGCTAGGAATGCTGTGGCTCTA